>LPNX010350618.1:286032-309253 GCA_001517045.1 Pseudotsuga menziesii
TATAAGGCATTAAACCTTGAAAGAGGACACATAAGCTACAAAAGAAGCAAAATCTTTCAAGCGAATTCATCCAATACTACCAAAAAAAGTTAGTAAAAGAAGGACATTGTGAAGATAAGAGGATGAAGGCCTAAACATAGATGTCTATCCATGTTTGGAAGATTGGAAATCATTTAGTATGCATCATTTGAAAACACAAACTAACCTTGCACGTTTAAAATCCGAACTATGTAGATCTAGAAATGGATTGTTCACCAGCAGGAGACGGAAATAATAAACAGCTCCAACAATCACCTGAAAACAGTGCTGCAACAATGGCAAGTGTGAAGAAAATCTTGTTAAGGTCTTCATTTTTATAGAACTCTTACGCGTCGCTATAGTGACGGCAAAGATTGACTTTTTGCGCCCTAGGTCAAGTTGACCGTTGTAAAAAGCCAACAAAATCTCAATGCCCTAGGTCAACTTGACGGTTCCGTCGCTATAGCGACGGATAGCCGTGGATACAGCGATGTCCAAGGCTTTAGGTGTCGATACAGCGACGGATAAGAGTCCCTGCGTGGATATAGCGATGGCTAGGCATGAATACAGCGACGCCTCATTCCTGTTGCTTCCAATTTTACACCAAAAAGTAAGAAACGTGGAAAATCTCCGTGGAAAAATCCACGCTTTTGTACTAGTGAATAAATCTTGGGGAGGTATTCTCATAGAAAAACATGGATTTAAAGAAGAAATATGCATCTACGCTTCAGGAGCATTAAAAAATGCAAAGATCAATTATCCGTCAAGTCACAAAGAAATCCTTGTAGTGAAAAAGACTGTAAACCATTTCAAGATTTATCTAAAACCTGTCAAGTTTATTGTTAGAACATATCTGAAAATAATGCCCGGTATATTCAAGAATGGAAATATTATGGAATAAAATAGTTCTAGGATTTTAAAATGGTTTCTTTGGTTGCAAAACTTTGATTTTGAAATTGTATATAAGCCAGGCTATTTAAATTGTGTTGCTGACATGTTAACCAGAGAAGAACTACAGGAGAAACCTAGCCTCAATATGTTCATCTCTAGAGCATCTGGCTTGTCAAATAAAAAATCTAAGGTTTGGATCTTCAATGATCCCTTGTCAGAGGAAGAAAGAGAAGATTTTTGAATTGCACTAGAAAAAAGGAAGGAGATAAATATCTGGCACTCTCTTTGATCCAACAAGTAAATGCCTCTCCTGTGAAAATTCAAATCTTCGAGAGATGGGAAAAATAAGCCTTTAAAGGCTTATAAAATGCTCTGCAGCAACTTCAACAACTCAATCATGTTTGGATTGAAACAACCTATACATATGGAAGAGAATTTTTCCATGTGGATATCGGTCCAGGGATTTTGACATGGAATAGCTACAACCTCATATTGCAATTTTGTAGACAACAAGGAGAAATAATAATATGTGGAGATCCTTCTACACTGGTGCAACATCAATGGTTAGGAAGGACATAAGTTTTTCTTGATAAGTTCTATCCAAGGAATGATTGAGTTCAAGGACGTGAAAATTTCATCTTACACCTTCAAGCAGACATGATCATAGCACATGAAAATCACATGTGGTTTAAATTTATGCTGCGAGATCTTGGAGGAGATTACTCTCCTCATGAACCCCCTATTTTTACTCAGCAGAAATACAGAAGAATCAACAAAAATTGATGCCTCTTAGATAATAAAATCCATACGAGAAGAATTCCTTTAAACCTTAAAGTTGAATTTTCAAGGAGAATTATGTTGTTTTCCTAATGAATTCATGATCGGATCCGATGTGGAACAATGCTTTTCAAATTGCTTATTTTTGGATACCGAATTTATTTTTGATAGCGACTCTGATAGATTCATTGGTTTTACATGTGGGGAAAACCCATGTATTTGTAATCATGACAATGAATAATGGAAAGCGGCGTGGTCCGCTAACAGTAGCTCCACTGTGTAAAAATCATGTATGTTGTTAGTTCGTAGATTCCTTCAGATTGTTTGGGTTACTTACCTAACAAAAGGTGCGATTTGATCCACTACCATGAGATATGAATCAATTATTTTTACCATTAGGTGTAAGTTTCGGGTCACAGGTTTACCGACTAAATATACATAAATAAGGTGCTCCTCCCCTCATTTGGGAACCACGTGCATCTAAGTCTACTGAGATTTCTACATTTTGTCTGTGTGTCGATCACTGTGTATTCTCTCCCTTTGCGCCTCAAGTAATCAGCTAGGATCAAAAGAAGTGGCCTCAATTGTAATGAGTCTGTAAAACCAGTAGTGTATGCTCTCCCTCTGCACTTAGTGTGATCAGCTAGGATTAGAAAATATGGTTATTTTTATTTTTTGCTTGTGATTATATTTGCCCTTCGAAGACGAATAAGCAATATTTAAGTCTGTATTTTGAGTTCTGATTCATATAGGTTGGGAGTCCCAGAAGCTTGAAAGTAGGCTTCGGCCTCGCTGATGCCTGAAATATCAATGGCCCCAATTTCCCACATATGAAGGAACTCAGTCTTAGGAACTGCATCTTCTAAAGTCGTGTTTGTGTTTGGTCTTGGCGTCTCTTGCCAAAACATTACAGTCACCAAAAGCTGTTGAAAGTCCAAAACATTCTCAGCGCACTAGTGGTTCAGAAACATAATACTTCCATAATGATGAACCATCACTAGGCTCTCTAGGGCTATTCACTGGTCCTAAATAGTTCATTAAAATATTTTTTTCCCATCTGAATTCAAGGCTTGAGATTGATTGTATGATAGATTCAGGTTTCCAAATGCATCTGGAAAAAGGAAATGCTATACCATCATTTTACTCGGAAAGAATAGATGAACATGGCATAGCCATTGAAAGAATTCATGTACAGCTCAAAGGATGAGTTCCATATTTTCCAATAAGCATCAATGGAATAAAATAAGTTATGCATCTCAATAGACTATACGAACTAAAAGAATATCGCATCATAGGATCACACTTCTTGCATAAAGTCATCCCCATTACAGTTGATGAGCCCAATATAATTTTTTCTTGTATAATAAATATCAGAAGAGTCCCCACCTCTCTATACTATTATGCTTCTTTCAAATGTAAGAATCTTGTTCCCCAATCTAACCCCACTCCTAGTCTTGCAAACCTGTTCAAAGTGGAAAGATGCATCACCTATGTAGAAATGCATAAAGACTCTACCATCTCTAAAATTTCCTCTAAACTAGAGAAGGATTGTACCTCAGAGTCACCTAATGCATTTTTTACCAGAGAAAAGTACTTTGTATCTTTACCCTTTAACCCTATGGAAAAACCGAAAGCTCAAAAATCCTCTGCTTCCCTTATGTCTCCCTTAGAAAGAGAATTCTATGCAAATGAAAAAAATTAACAATTAGACAAAGGCCTTATAGAACCCTCTAAGAGCCCTTAGGCATGACGAGCAATTGTTGTCAATAAACACTCTGAGATAAAAAGAGGAAAACCTAGATTGGTTGTGATTTTTAAACCCCTAAACAAAGTCCTTGAACTAGTTTGTTACCCTCTCCCTGATAAATCTAGTCAGTTGCAAAGAATAGCACGATGTACAATTTTTAGCAAATTTTAGATGAAGCCTGGTTTTTACCAGATTGGAATTGAAGCAAAAGACAGGTTCAAAACTGCCTTTGTTTTTCCTCATGGGAAGTATCAATGGAAAGTCCTTCCATTTGGAATCAATAATGCATCATCAGAATTCCAGAAAAGAATGGAATATATATTCAGAGAAAAGAAATGGGCATTAGTGTATATAGACGATATTCTTATTTGTTCCAAAAATTTGCAGGAACATTTAAAACATATTCAAGAATTTTATTCTTTGGTTTTAAAACATGGGTTGGTTTTGTTAAAATACAAAATGGAAATTGGAAAAAAGGCTATTTAATTTTGGGGATATAAGATAAGTAAAGTACATGTGATTATTCAAGAACATGTATTGAAAGTTTTTTGTCACTTCCTTGATCATATCTTGGAAATAGTTCAATTGCAGAGATTTTTGGGAAGCCTGAATTATATCAAGCCATTCTAAAAAGGGTAGGAAGATGACATTCATTTACTACAACAACGACTGAAGAGAAATCCCCCAAAGTGGAATAAAGATATGACGGATGCAATAAAGAAAATAAAAGAAAAATTGAAACAACTTCCTCCACTCTCACTATCACAAGGTTCTAGTCAAATGGTGATTGAGACAGATGCCTCCAATAAAGCTTGGGGATGTATTCTCATAGAAGAACATGGAGATAAAGAGCAAATCTGCGGCTACGCTTGAGGAGCATTCAAAAACGCAGATATCATTTATATGTCAAGCCGCAAAGAAATCATTGTAGTAAAAAATACTGTAAACCATTTCAACCTTTATCTAAAACCTGCAAAGTTTATTGTTAGAACATATCTGAAAATAATGCCCAGTATATTCAAGAATGAAAATCTTGTGGCAGAAAATAGTTCTAGGATTTTAAAATGGTTTCTTTGGTTGCAAAACTTTGATTTTGAAATTGTATATAAACCAGGCTATTTAAATTGTGTTGCTGACATGCTAAGCAGAGAAGAACTACAGGAGAAACCTATCCTCAATATGTTCATCTCCAGACCACTCGTTTCGTTAAATAAAAAATCTAAGGTTCGGATATTCAATGATCCCTTGTCATAAGAAGAAAGAGAACATTGTTTGAATTGCACCAGCAAAAAGGAAGCAGATAAATATCTGGCACTCTCTTTGATTCAAGAATTAAATTCCTTTCCTCTGAAAATTCAATCTTCGAGAGATGGGAAAAACAAGATCTTAAAGGATTAGAAAATGCTCTACACCAGCTTTAACAACTCAATCATGTTTGGATTGACACATCCTATACAAATGGAAGATAATTGTTCTATCTGGATATCAGTCCAGGGTTTTTGACATGGAATATCTAGAACCTCATATTGCAATTCTGCAGAGAACAAGGAGAAATAATAATATGTGGAGATCCTTCTACACTAGTGCAACAACAATGGTCAGGATGGACATAAGTTTTTCTTGATAAGTTATTCCCAAGGAAATATTGGTTTCAACGACGTGCAAATTTCATCTTACACCTTCAAGAAGACATGATTGTAGCACACCAAAATCATATGTGGTTTAAATTTAAGCTGCAGCATCTTGGAGGATCTTACTCTCCTCTTGAACCTCCTAGTTTTACTTAACATAAATACAAAAGAATGGACAAAAATGGTTTTCTTTTAGATAATACAATCCCTATGAGAAGGATTCCTTTAAACCTTAAAGTTGAATCCATTTTTCAAGGAGAATTATGTTGTATTCCTAATGAAGTCATGATCGGATCCGATGTGGAACAGTGCTTTCCAAATTGCTTATTTTTGGATACCGAATTTAGTTCTGATAGCGATTCTGATAGATTTGATGGTCGTACATGCAGGGAAAACCCATGTATTTGTAACTATGACAATGAATAATGCAAAACTTTGTGGGCCGCTAACAGTAGCTCCATTGTGTAAAAATCCAGTCTATCGTCAGTATGTATATTCCTTCACATGGTTTGTGTGACTTACCCAACAAAAGGTGTGATTTGATCCACTACCATGAGATATGAATCAAGTCTTTTTACTTTTAGGTGTAAGTTTTGGGTCACCATTTTACCATCTAAATATGTATAAATAAGGTGCTCCTCCTTCATTTGGGCACCACGTGCATATGGGTCTAGTGAGCTTTCTGCATTTTTTCTCTATGTTGAGCGTTGTGTATGCTCTCCCTCTGTGCATCGATGATCAGCTGGGATCAAAAGAAGTGATCTAAATTCTAATGAGTCTATAAAACTAGTAACGTATTCTCTCCCTCTTCACTTAGTGTGATTAGCTGGGATCAAAAACTTTGGCTAGTTTGAGTTTGCACTTGTGATGATCTTTTCCCTCCGAAGATGAACAAGCAAAATTTGAGTCTGTATTTTGAGTTCTGATTCATATAGGTTGGGAGTCCTAGAAGGTTGAAAGTAAGATCCAGCCTCGCTGATGCTTGAAATATGAACAGCCCCAATTTACTATATATGAAGGAATTCAATATTAGGAAATGCATCTTCTGAAGTCATGTTCACATTCGATCTTGGCTTCTCTTGCCGAAGCATTACAATCACCAAAAACTGTTGAAAGTCCAAAACATTCTCAACACACTAGTGATTCAGAAACAAAAGACTTCCATTATGATGAACCATCACTAGGATCTCTAGGTATATTCACTGGCCCTAAATATTTCATTAAAATAAATTTTTTCCCATCTGAATTCAAGTCTGATGAGCTTGATTGTATGATAAATTCAGGTTTCCAAATGAATCTGGAAAAAGGAAATGATATACCATATTTTTATTGGGAAATAACAAATGAACATGGTGTAGCCATTGAAGGAAATCCTGTACAGCTCAAAGGACAAGTTCCATATTTTCCAATAAGCATCAATGGAATAAAATAAGTTCTGCATCTCAATAGACAAGACGACCTAAAATAAGATTGCATCATAGGATCCCCCTTCTTGCATAAAGTCATCCCCATTACAGTTGAATCAATATGATTTTTTCTTGTACAATAAATGGTAGAAGAGTCTCCAACCCTCTATATTATTCTGCTTCTTTCAAATGTAAGAATCTTATTCCCCAATCTAACCCCACTCCTAGTATTGCAGAATTGTTCAAAATAGAAAGATGCATTGCCTATGCAGAAATGCATAAAGAGTCTGCCCTCTCTGAAATTTCCTCTAAACTAAAGAAGGATTGTACCTCAGAGTCACCTAATGCATTTTGGGCCAGAGCAAAGTACTTTGTGTCGTTACCCTTTAACCATCTGGAAAAATCGAAAGCTCAAAAATTCTATGCTTCCCTTATGTCTCCCTCAGAAAGAGAATTCTGTGTAAATGAAATTAAAAAACTTTTATACAAAAGCCTTATAGAACCCTCTAAGATCCCTTGGGCATGCCGAGCATTTGCTGTTAATAAACACTCAGAGATAAAAAGAGGAAAACCTATACTAGTTGTGAATTTTAAACCCTTGAACAAATTCCTTGAACCAGTCTGTTACCCTCTCCCTAATAAATCAAGTCTGTTGCAAAGAATAGAAGGATGCACACTTTTTAGCAAATTTGACCTGAAGTCTGCTTTTTACAAGATTGGAATTGAAGCAAAAGACAGTCTCAAAACTGGATTTGTTGTACCTCATGGGAAGTATCAGTGGAAATTCCTTCCATTTGGCATCAATAATGCACCATCAGAATTCTAGAAAAGAATGGAAGATATCTTCAGAGAAAAGAAATGGGCATTAGTGTATATAGACGATATTCTTATTTGTTCCAAAAATTTTCAGGAACATTTGAAACATCTTCAAGAATTTTATTCTTTGGTTTTTAAACATGGGTTGGTTTTGTCAAAATACAAAATGGAAATTGGAAAAAATGATATTGAATTTTTGGGATATAAAATAAGTAAAGGACAAGTGATTCTTCAAGAACATGTCTTAAAGGTTTTTGCTCACTTTCCTGATCAAATCTTGGAAAAAGTTCAATTGCTGAGATTTTTGGGAAGACTGAATTATATCAGGCCATTCTCAAAAGGGCAGGTAGATGACATTCATTTGTTGCGGCTCACGGACTAAAGAAAAATCCCCCAAAGTGGAATAAAGATATGACAAATGCAGTAAAGAAATCAATTAAAAAGTGAAACAACTTCCTCCACTCTCACTATCACAAGGTTCTGGTCAAATGGTGATTGAAATAGATCCCTCCAATAAATCTTGCGGAGGTATTCTCATATAAAAACATGGAGATAAAGAGGAAATATGCGGCTAAACTTCAGGAGCATTCAAAAACACAGAGACCAAGTATCTGTCAAGTCACAAAGAAATCCTTGCTGTAAAAAACATTGTAAACCATTTCAAGCTTTATCTAAAACTTGTCAAGTTTATTGTCATAACAGATTTGAAAATAATGCTTGGTATATTCAAGAATGAAAATCTTATGGTAGAAAATAGTTCTAGGATTTTAAAATCATTTCTTTGGTTTTGAAACTATGATTTGAAAATTATATCTAAGCGAGGCTATTTAAATTGTGTTGCTGACATGTTAACCAGAGAAGAACTACAGGAGAAACCTAGCCTCAATATGTTTAGGTCTAGAGCATCTGACTGTAATATCCCTGATATGATATACAGATCAAAATATTAAATTTCTGCAATTTTAATTAAAATTCCAAATTAGAACTTGGCATTTATCAGACAACTCTTGAAACTAGGCAGAACTGGGAATGTTGTTGATACTTGGTAGAGAGGCCAAGAGGATTATGAAATAAATAAAGGACAGAATAGGGATGATAATTTGTCTTCCCTAACACACTTATATCGGGGACCATTTATTTTTTAGACTCCACTCCGCAGAAAGCTACTCCCATGCTTCTAGGTCACCTAACCGTGAAACTAGCAAGAAATTTTCTCATAACCAACAACCAGAGGCTTGATGAAACTGATTTGGATTGGTAATAAGGTTATCAGACATGTATATAAATTTATATTCATGTTTTAAACAATTCTGGATAGTCACAAGGAATATTAAGGGTTGGACTATGAAAACTAGTTACTAGGATTGTACAACCAATCAAGATTCAGTGCTTTCCAAATGCAATAAGAGATGCACTAAAATTAGATTTTAAAGATGGGATGTCATCATTATGATGTTATATAATTTTTAAAACATAAATTAAAACAAATGGACATGTTTAGATACATAAATTGCTTCGAATTGGAAAACTAGTCATTTTAGCAATGAAATCTAGGTAGGGTGTAAAGGATTGCTACTAAAATCAGTTAAAACAGATCAGAATACTATGAAACTTGCATATACTATAAATCATAACATATTAGGACCATTATAGTTGAAATAATTCATGAAATATTCACATAGGTAACCTCTCATAGCACAACTCCAAAATATGACTTCGGAGCTAGGAAACAGAAGAAAATCGATATCTGAAGCACACAAAATTTAGGAGGAACCTAAAGGTGGTTTGAATATGGTATTGAATAGTAAATTATAAATAATTATATATATCATATCATATATATTTCAAAATATCCATTACATAGCTCCAAAATTGCTAGAAGATCATAGAACAGAGAGAAGGAGAAAATAAGAGAGGATGTCATTGATAGGAGGCCTCAAAGCTCTCCAAGCTGATATGATAATGGAATATAAGAGAAATAAACACCTGCAATAAAACTTCTTTAATAGATGAAATCTTCCCTTTAGCTTCAGTAAGAACTGCAATAGAAATGGGAAGAAGAGGGGAGAAGGGGAAGAAGGGACTTGGGGTACATCACCCAAGATACTGAGGCTCACCACTCATAAATGAATCTTAGGATTGAATAAATTTCAAAACATACATTAACCAAGCTGTGTGAATGATATTGAATTGTTCTTTAATAGAAATCTGGGTGACTTGTTTAGCAAGTAGAGGCAATAGGTGACCCGTAAGAGCAAGTCAACACTTAAATCGGTAACCCTATCCAAGTCATGGGACCTCCTTGAGAAAATTGGAATGTATGGGCCATGTGGAGATGTTTCCCTATCAAAGTCATCCATATGAATTAGCGATTATCCCTCCTTAGTCAAAGAGTTGTTACTTTTATCCCTTACAACTTTTATGCTTTTCCTTGCTTTTGAGACCGAGTCTCCAAAAGGAAACTGCTACCTCCTTTGTCAAAACTTTCATACTTTTGTTCTGACAGGTTTTTTGAGTCTCCAAAAGGAAATTGCGCCCTCCTTTGCAAAAAATTCCTGTTTTTGTCTCTTGCTACTTTTCTGCTGCTTTTAGGTACTTTCCCTTTTCCTCTCTGACTGCTTTTGTCATACAATATTCTCTTTTTTAATCTCCTCCCTTGGAAAGTTGGCTTTCCATTGTGTCTGACATAGCAAGCTCAATCCCACATGTTATTTTCACAATAATTAATTAATGGAATTAATTAAAATTAGATACATGCCTCAATAATAATTATTTGACAACATTCTCCTATGCTAATTAATTAATTCCTCATAAATACTATTTGAACAAAATTCTATAGGTGAGGTAGTTAATGCATCTTTGATCCCCCAATGTGTTGGGCATGGTCAACAATTTTATGTCAAAAAATATGGGGACATGACAGTCCTCCCCTCCCAAATCTACTTGTCCTAAAGCAGAAGCGCTACAGAGTGCTGCAAATTTGTCCACCATGTGGGAGAACTGGAACATGAACTCATGTGCAAAAAAAAGTTGACTTGCTTCATCAAGCCAACATGTAAAGTATCTCAAAAAAAACAATGTTAGGGTCCCATTGCTTGCATTTCACTCCCTTCAGTGAGAATTCCTTCTAAAACCACTTCTCAAACAAAATTATGCCCAGATCCCATTTCCTCAACTGTAAGTATCCACTCATTAGTATCCACCACAAAAATTTATCATCACATAAAATGATATTCATGATGTGGGAATCATACCACTGTATTGAAAATTGGAAACTCTCTATGCAAAATTGGAAATCTGTGAGATTTCCCCACCCAGCACTAAGTTCTTTATGTGCTTGATGCACATCAGTATTGAGCCTCACAACGATGTTGCTTCAATGATATAGGTGTGAGATCCATGTCCAAACCCAATGAGTATAAGCATTATCCAACCAACAAGTATTCCCAAACTGGTGATACAATTTTTCTGATGTGTTTGATGTATCTCCATTGATGCAAGAAAAATATTTTCCCTCCATATTACACATCTCCATCATGTGTCTAGCCACCCAATCAATGGACAACAGACTTGTATGTTGAATAATTCAACTAAAAATAATTCACTTTTCAAACCAAATGGCTTGACCATCAATCCCTCCACTAGAAGAGTGGAAATATCATGCTCCTCTGGTGGCATCAACAGAAAAAATCCTTTCACGCAATTTTTATTCCCACATGTTGTGGCTGAAATAGAGGTGTGGGGTGAAAAATTTGGAACCAAATCCTTGCAACACTCATCCATCATTCTAATGGATGTAAAAATTACTCCATTGGTTGGCTCAGTGACCGTGCGATTATGTGCCTCCTCCAAAACTGTACAACACTTCCCTAGAAGCAACTCATAATCTCATAGGAAACATGCCCAACACATAATATAGAGTGTATCTCTGAAGGATGGAATGACATGTGATCTGTACAAAAATAAAAAAGCATCTCATGCCTTGGCATTTCAGCTTCAACATGATGCAAGAGAGTCCAAAATTATGAATGGTGTCCATCTCTTTGCATCAGAATTTTCTCCTTCAATTTTCCTAGTTCACATCCAGCTGGCGGGGGCTTGTATTCCACTTCCTTAGGGAGTTCAGATGTTGACTTCAAATCTAACATTTGTTCTTCTTTTGGATCTGAACCAAAATACCCCTTATCACGATTGACAAAATCACCTTGCCTTGCACTGATTTTGTGTTCACCAACATAGATACTATTGCTGCCTTTCACACACTTGGGGGGGAACGTGGCAAAAATATGCAAGCCACTCGGTGTGCCCTTGGGGGAAAGTCTTGAGTCAAGGCTGTCACCTTGTTCTTGACTCCTCTGTTTAGGCAAAATCCTAATGAACCCAAGGGGGTTAGACCCTACAAGTTACTAAGGCTGGTTACATAGATGATGATGGTATTAAATGAGTAAGTGTTTTAGGAGTTTTGATTTAACAATTGTAAACAACAAATAACATGATGAGACAATCACAAATAAGCATGATACGACACTTAATCATGTATAGATTGAAAGAAATAAACAGTTGACCAGTGCCTTAAATGGAGCCAAAAATAATTAAGAGTGTTTGCAAGTGCTGGAGTGAATGTTGTGCAATTGTATCTTGGTACGTTTTAAATTAATGTGAAAAATGAGTGAATTAAATTAGGCGGGGGGGGGGGGGGGGGGGGAGACTCCAGATATACCCGGGGGGTACTTGGAGTATGTCCAAAAGTAACAACCGATAAGGATACTCGCAAGGAATGTGTGGGATGGATGGATTCTCTGAGACTATGTTCGTAATACACCCACTAGGATGTAACAGAGATTGGCGCCTCGAGGTCACTCTCCAGTAGTTCCCACTTTATTTTGGTATTTTTCCACTGTTTATGGTTTAATCAAGGCGTTGGATTTTCTCCTACAGTGGTTAATTGGGAAAGCGGATCCTAATTATTCTAGTCACTCGCGTTGCTTTTGATGCAGCTTGACTGATTGGACAAACCGCAGCTAAGTGCAAAGCATACACACCAGAGTCTTGTAAATTTTAGTAAATTTTAAAGAGCATGTTCTTGTTAAAAAAAGACCCTCCAGGAATCTCTTTCAGTCTAAGTGGAACTCAATCGGGAAATCAAGGAGGGGTTAATTTTACTGTTTTCTTGTGAAAAGTAACAACGAAAATAGAAAAAAAAACACACACCACAGGTTTTCTAATTAATCCTACCACGATCCTCTTTCACCTTTCGGTTCAATCAGGGATTCGTGGGGTAAGTATTAGTATTAATTTGATTTCAAAATATGGAATAATGACAAATATGATCAAAGTATACAATCCTACATGACAATACTAACATAGAGCAAAAAACGGGAAAAAATGCAAAAATGTGAAACGGACATGGATCCCCCCTAGGGGGGGTGGAGAGTGGGATCGAAAGAGCCTACTCGAAGTGATTCTTTATTATTAAAGGTTAAAATATCCTAAAATTAACTGCACTTTTTTCCTTTTTATCTAGGATCCAAAGGCTTACAACAAGCTTACAACAAGCCTACAACAAGCCTAACAGTGGGGGAAGCCTCCGGGAAGTTCTGGTTCGCCCAAGAGTCGGAAAACGGGAAGAGTCTCCTTCTATTTTTTGTTAAATATGCTAAAAAACAGCAAGATATTAAAATAAAATGTTCCCAAAAACAATTTAAAAGTGTTTTGGGTCACCACACTAATTACCAAAAAAAAGACTAAGTTAAAAATTATTAAAAAGGAACAATTTAGTTTTGCAAAAAGGAGCCAAGGAAAGCAAGATTTCCTCAGGATATTTTCTTTCCTTTTGGGAAGCTAATATGATGTGCACTTTCTTGCAGAATTTAAATCTTTAAAGAACGAAAAAAAAAGAAACTACCTTATGAGCAAGCTTTAGATCTACGATTTAGCTACTTGCAAAAAGGAATTTCTTCACCTAGATCTATCTTTAAAATATGATATTCTTTATGAAATTTCAGATCTAAACAACAAGACTCATAGGAACTAGATCTAACAATGTATACACAATTTTTAGAAGTAGATCTGATCATAAGAGGATGAACAAGTAACTAGAAAATTGATTTTAATAAAATGGATGAAGAGAAGGGGGAAGGCCTATTGCTGGCTAGATCTGCAAGGGAAACTTGTAAGTGGAATGCAGAGGGGCAATGCCTCCACAAAAACGTTAGATGTACAGTGGATTCAAACTAGATCCACAGTTCATCCAATCCTTGCCACTTGAAAGCTAAACACACAACCTTACACAAAACCTTATGAGATCTGGATATATATATGAAAAAAAGAGACAAGAATTACATGCAAATAAGCTTATTAAACATGTATAATCTATATATTCAAACAAATATGCTATGAGATACAGAAAAAACAAGTAATCTTACTTGCCCAACTACACTCCTATTGATTCAGCTGAATCATTGGAAAACCGACAACATCAATAACCGCAAGACAATGCTTATTCCACAAACATGAGAGCATTACACCATTTATCCTCCAATGATTCTTTATTCCAACAATGAAAAGATTACACCAGTATTACAATAGCAAGCCTATTCTCTCCAACTCGAACTAACTTCAAGAAGGGAATGGCAGCCTCAATTTATAGCAAAAACAGGTCCATTGGCCTAAAGGGGGGGGGGGGGCAAATCCTGACTGGGAGAGGAGCTAGGAGATGATCTATAGTTAAATGGGTGAGATCTAAAGTGAATCAGGCAGTCTAGGTGTGCCACCTCGCACCTGAGGTGCCACCATGCCACCTATTGTCTCACCCAACTCATCTTGAATGGACAACACAGCACAATTTGCCCCATGAGGGAGAGAGACGACCTCCAAACCCCAGTGAACTCACAGAGGAGCTGAGACGGACTGAAACTGATGCCTTGATCAAAGAAAATCCCCAACAAAAATCAAGGAGGCCGATAGAAATTGATTTCAGTTAAATCGACTGAGAATCCACTGATTTAGGAACTTGGATTTGCTCCATTATTTAATTAATTTTTAATTAAATTAATTAATATTTGATTTTTTTTGTATTTTCTTACCCCATTGAAGGAAAAATCACTCAAAACTTAGGAAAAGTGGGTTTATGGCTTTACCGGGTGCTCCAAGTTAGAAAATGAGCACCCTCATGACTAAAACTGACTTTTAACCCGACTTTTATTACAAGACCAATTTTTCCATTTAGACTATTAAAAAATAACCTAAGTTTTGTGAAAAAATTAAAATAAAAAAAAACCTAGGAGACTTAGCACATGTTCATATGACATGACCATAATGCCTAGCATGTTTATACATTGATACACAGACTCTAATAACCTCAATAGGCCTAAATGTCAAGCCGAACACCTCAACTTTGGAGGTATTGAGTGAAAACTCATAAATTATCAGTCATTTATTCAACAACAATAATATCCAAGGGAAAAAAACACTCTGGGCTAATCGGATTGGCAAATGAGTCCAAGAGACCGAGTCTTTTACAGACACTACCATGCTAGAACATTTTCTTACAACTCCCCCAAGGGGTTATGAACATGTGGTAGATAAAAAAAACACTTCCCAGAAGCAAGTCTAAAGGTCTTCTGAACTCTGATAATGAACAAGTGTACTTGTTCTACTTCGTGGGCTCACTTGAAAAAACCACCAAGTAAAACTTAGGTACTAACATTTGGCTCCATCTGCGGGACGTGTTCTTGATCAGGTCATAGGGAAAGGACAGGATATGAGAACACCACAATCTATGGTTTATATACCTTGTAAAAACATTTCAACTTGACAAGAAAACCTTAGTAGCACAAGCTTTATATAATAATCAAATGAACCATTAACCTGATTTATTTAAACAAAATAAATGTGGCTAACTAATGAAAGAAACGTTTTATTATAGCTAAGTACAAAACATAAATGCAAAAAGTAAATGCTCTCTTTTAAGGAGCTTATTGTCCTACTCTAAGCATGATATAAAAAGGGTTAAGTGTAATCAGAAATCCAATGTAACCACCTAAGCTATTTATTAACATAATTTTTTTTCCCTTGTCTTTGGTTACCAGCCAAAGTAAGGATACTTTATTCAGAAAATGAAAACCTACATGATGATATGGAATGGGCGGGTTGGATAAGAAATCATAGGCATGAATAAAGTCATTAAAGTTCTTCCCAAACTGGTATGTGCTTGTGTAGGATGATTCTATCCAAGACTGGATAGGAATGATATACCAATCGACAAGATGAGGCAGACTGACTACATCATCATACTGATCATCAGGGCTTACCAAATGATAACTCATTGCATAAGCCCCAAGTAGCTCCAAATCATAAGGAACCTCTACATGTGAAGAAGATGGTTGAGACTGATATTCCACTGACTACATCACATCTAACTTTCACAACACTGCTTCTCAATGTATTCATTACTGTTAACTTTGTACAGATCTGCATGATTTGAATCTAAATGATCATGTGAAAATTATGAATACTCCTCTACCATACTAATATTTTCCTAGGTATCCAGATCGATGCTCCCCTCTATGGACGTATCGTAGATTGGACTTCCACAAATTTTTGAATAGACACTCCCCTTGCTGGACATATCATGGATGGGATCTCAATAAGATTTTCACAAGTTGGATTATCTATGAAATTCCAATAGTTATCACTTCCATCTATGTCGGATATGAGAGAGTCTTCCTTGCTAGTATAACATCCTAAGATATAACTACCTCCTACTGTTCATAATAATCATCATTCAAAGTTTTGGTTTTAAAGATATTACGAGAATTTAAACTTTCCAAAACTTCATCCCTAAGGGATGAACATAGAGGAGTGTCATCATACACATCATAAATTTCTTCATAAGTGTCGATATCTGTAATGGTTTTTTCATGAGGGATTTCTAGAAAAATATTAGCATTGCAACAATCTTGAGAATACCTCAAATCTTCAATGTTTTCCATTATGGTTACATGAGGAGAGTCTTCAACAATGTGTTCAATCATGGGTTCCTCCTGAAGCTCTTCAATAGGATCATCCTGAGTGTGCTCAGCTATAATGGAATTTATGGGCTCTATTAGCTCCTTTAGGTAGGTGAGGTCCCTTTCTACAACAATTACCATATCTTCCTCACCATTATTCCACCTCTCAAAAAACATAGCACATAAGTATTCAAGGGAGGTAATGCATTTATCAGGAAGAGCACAAAACCATATCCAATCCTTCTTTTCCAAAGAATTAGCAAAAATCTGCATCATATTATCCCTATGAAGCATGTTGAGCTTATTCACAAATGAAAGAAATAATATGATATGATAGACAACTAAATCACCATTTCCACAAAAAATTGGAGCTTGAACATATCCTTTATCTTGGAGATATGGTTCATGGTTAGGAAAAACTGGGATGCCCAAGAAATCGATGGGAGGATATGCATTGGAGATTTGAGCACGATAATCTTCATCATCCATAACGGCTTATCAATAGCATATATCAACCATGTATTTTGTATTGAACCAAAGCTGTCAAATAATGAGCATTTAAAGTTTTACTATGTTGTATGAGCTCATCTACACACAACAAGTCTCAACAAAATCATGAGAAAGTAGGGTTTTATCCCTTCAATGGAGTCGCCATGTGAAAAAGAAAAATATGCATTTATAAATCTTTCACAAAAAATATTTTTTGTTTTCTTTGTAAAAATAAAAATTGAAAAAATTCAGTGGAGTCGCCAGATGAAAATTAAAGATCTACTCTAAGCATTCTTCAAATAAAGGAAAAACAAAAAGGAAGAAAACAAAAGTTGTACTCTAGGAATAAAAAGATTTATCCCCGACAATGACGCCAAAAGATGTTGCCGCCTTTCACACACCTAGGGTGGAACATGGCAGAAATATTCAAGCCACTCTGTGTGCCCTTGGGGAAAAGTCTTGAGTCAAAGCTGTCACCTTGTTCTTGACTCCTCCGTTTAGGCAAACTCCTAACGAAGCCAAGGGGGGTAGACCCTACAAGTTACTAATACTTGTTACTTAAATGATGATGGTATTAAATGAGTAAGTTTTTTCAGGAATTTTGATTTAACAATTGTAAACAACAGATAACATGATGAGACAATCACAAATAAGCATGATACGACACCCAATCATGTATAGATTGAAAGAAATAAACAGTTGACCAGTTCCTTAAATGAAGCTGAAAATAATTAAGAGTGCTTGCAAGTGCTGGAGTGAATGTTGTGCAATTGTATCTTGGTATGTTTTAAATTAATGTGAAAAAATGAGTGAATTAAAGTAGGGAGGGGGGGACTCCATATATACCCGGGGGGTACTTGGAGTATGTCCAAATGTAACAACTACTAAGGCTACCTGCAAGGAATGTGTGGGATGGATGGAGTTTTTGAGACTATGTTCGTAATACACCCGCTAGGATGTAACAGAGATCGACACCTCGAGGTCAATGTCTAGTAGTTCCCACTTCCTTTGGGTATTTTTCCACCATTTATGGTTTAATCGAGGCGTTGGATTTTCTCTTGTGGTGGTTAATTGGGAAAGTGGATCCTACTTATTCTAGTCACTTGCGTTGCTTTTGATGCAACTTGACCTATCGGACGAACCACAGCCAAGTGCAAAGCATACACACCGGAGTCTTGTAAATTTTCGTAAATTTTAAAGAGTGTGTTCTTGTTAAAAGAAAGAACCTCCAGGAATATATTTCGGTCCAAGTGGACCTCAATTAGTAAATCAAGGAGGTGTTAATTTTACTATTTTCTTATGAAAAGTAATAATGAAAATAGAAGCAAAAACACACACCACAGGTTTTCTAATTAATCCTACCACGATCCTCTTTCACCTTTCGGTTCAATTGGGGATTTGTGGGGTAAGTATTACTGTTAATTTGATTTCAAAATATGGAATAATGAAAAATATGATCAAAGTATACAATCCTACACGACAAGACTAAGCTAGAGCAAAAAATGGGAAAAAATGCGAAAATGCGAAACGAACGCAGAGCCCCCTGGGGGGGATGGGGAGTGGGCTCGAAAGAATCTACTCGAAGTGATTCTTTATTATTAAAGGTTACAATATCATAAACCTAACTGCACTTTGGTCCTTGTTATCTAGGATCCAAAGGCTTACAACAAGCTTGCAACAAGCCTACAACAAGCCTAGCACTGGGGGAAGCCTTTGGGAAGCTCGGGTTCACCAAAGAGTCGAAAAACTGGCAGAGTCTCCTTCTCTAAATTGTTAAATTTGCTAAAATCCAGCAAGATATTAAAATCAAATGTGCCCAAAAAAAATTTAAAAGTGTTTTGGGTCACCACACTAATTACCAAAAAAAAGACTAAGTTAAAAATTATTACAAAGGAACAATTTAGTTTTGCGAAAAGGAACCCAGGAAAGCAAGATTTCCTTGGGATCTTGGCTTGCCTTCTGGTAAGCCAATATGATGGTCCCTTTATTACAGAATTTAAATCTTTAAAGAATGAAAAAAAGAAGAAACAACCTTATGATCAAGCTTTAGATCTACGATTTAGCTACTTGCAAAAAGGAATTTCTTCACTTAGATCTATCTTTAAAATATGATATTCTTTATGAAATTTTAGATATAAGAAACAAGACTCTTAGGAACTGGATATAACAAGGTATGAGAAATTTTTAGAAGTAGATCTAATCATAAGAGGATGGACAAGTAACTGGAAGATTGATTTTAATAAAATGGAGGAAGAGAAGGGGGAAGGCCAGTTGCTGGATAGATCTGCAAGGGAAAATGGTTAGTGGAATGTATAGGGGAAACACCTCCACAAAAATGTTGGATTTACAGTGGATTCAAACTAGATCCACGGCTTGTCCAATCCTTTCCACTTGAAATCTAGACACACAACCTTGCACAAAACCTTATGAGATCTGGATATATATATGAAAAAAGAGACAAGAATTACATGCAAATAAACTTATTAAACATGTATAATCTAGATCTTCAAACACATATGCTATGAGATACATAAAAAATAAGTAATCTTACTTTCCCAACTACAATACTATTGATTCTGCTGAATCATTCAAGGAAGACAAGGTTCAGATGCATAGATTGAGAGGAAAACCGGCAACATCAATAGCCGCAAGACAATGCTTATTCCACACAAATGAGAGCATTACACCATTTAGAATCCAAAGATTCTTTATTCCAACAATGAAAAGATTACAACAGCATTACAATAGAAATCCTATTCTCTCGAACTCGAACTAACTTCAAGAAGGGAATGACAGCCTCAATTTATAGCAAAAACAGGCCCACTAGCCCAAATGGGGCACAAATCCTGATTGGGAGAGGAGCTAGGAGATGATCTACAGTGAACTGGGTGAGATTTGAAGTGAATCAGGTAGTCTGGGTGTGCCACCTCTCACCTGAGGCACCGCCACACAACCTATCGGCTCACCCAACTCATCTTGAATGGACACCACAACACAATTCACCCCATGACAGAGAGAGACACCCTCTGAACCCCAGTGAACCCATAGAGGAGCTGAGAGGGACTGAAATTGATGCCTCGATCAAAGTAAAGTCCAAACAAAAATCAGGGAGGCCGATAGAAACCGATTTCAGTCAAATCGGTTGTGAATCCACTGATTTAGGAATTTGGATTTGCTCCATTATTTAATTAATTTTTAATTAAATTAATTAGTATTTGATTTTTTTGGATTTTCTTACCTGAGTGATGGTAAAATCACTCAAAACTCAGGAAAAGTGGGTTTATGGGTTTACCGGGTGCTCCGAGTTAGAAAATGAGCACCCCCGTGACTGAAACTGACTTTTAACCCCACTTTTATTACAAGACCAATTTTTCCATTTAGACTATTAAAAAATAGCCTAAGTTTTGTGGAAAAAATAAAATTAAAAAACAAAACAAAACCTAGGGGACTTAGCACATGTTCATATGACTCGACCATAATGCCTAGCATGTTTATACATTGACACACAGACTCTAATAACCTCAATAGGCCTAAACGTCAAGCCGACCACCCCAACTTTGGAGGTATTGAGTGAAAAACTCAGAAATTATCATTCGTTTATTCAACAATCAATAATAAACAAGGGAAAAAACACTATGGGATGATCGGATTGACAAATGAGTCTAGGATATCGAGTCTTTTACAGACACTACCATGCTAGAACATTTTATTACAACTACCCCAAGGGGTATGAACATGTGGTAGATTAAAAAAACACTTCCAAGAAGCAAGTCTGAAGGTCTTCTAAACTCTGATCATGAACAAGTGTACTTGTTCTACCTCGCGGGCTCGCTTGAAAAAACCACCAAGTACAACTTAGGTGGTAACAGAGACTAGGAGTAAATTCATCTCTCTTACAATTTTCCTTCACCTTGTAGTCCTCAGATGCAAGTGAAGACTTTTTCTCCTCCCAAGGATCAGAGGGTTGTAGGATAACATGGCTACTACAAAAATCAGAACCTTCATTATACATGTTCTTCAGTTTATCCTCCCCTTGTACTGATACTTTGGCGGTCTATTCCTCCACTAAATTTTATGCCTCACACCCAAGCGGTGTGGCCTTATCTTCTTCTTCCTCATGTGGCTCCTGAGGTGACTGTAAATTTTATTTGTATTCTTAGTTTGGATCTGATCCAAAAGATGTATTTCCACCACCATATGAACCCACATCCTTAGTAGTGGTCCGAAGATCACTCACAAGGAAACTGGAAGTGCGTTCATGTTGATTCTCTTCTTGGAGTAATGGGAAACAATCAAGATCTTCTAGAGCATCTTATTTTGAATCAACTTGAGGTTTCTCCTTCTTGAAAGGTACTATCATCATTACTTGCAGATACTCTTCTTGAATAAAAACCAAATAATATCAGAATGATTGAACATGCTGATGGATTTGATGACTCTTCACTTTTGGTTCCTTCTTTCTCCTCATTGCTTAGAGAGGTGGAACAACTTGGTTCCTATATGGATGATTTTATGCTCTTGAAAGAGTAATCATCTACATTCTTGGGCTCAAATCCAAATCTGCAATAAAAATACTCTTTGAAAGGAATGGATTTACAAATCTCTTCCCCCACGGCAAGATACTCTTTGTAGTGGTAGGGAAAGTTTTCAATTGCATCTATCATATTTGATAGATCCTTATTAGGATTAGTCATGGCTGGTTCAACATTGATATCTTCATACTCCATATGGTCACAAAAGTAACCATCCTTGTCTCTTGACACTTTCAATCCATAATTAACATAGATCACCTCTTCTTCTTCAACAAACTGATCAAAGTCATCATCTTCAACCACTGGTACAACCCTCATGGTTGCAACTTCAATTGGAGATATGAAAAATTTATTCCCTGAGAGATCACTTTCCATAGGAGTGGAGGAAAGTGATATGATATACAGATCATAATATTAACTTTCTGGAACTTTAATTAAAATTCATAATTAGAACTTGGAACTTATCAGACAACTCTTGAAACTAGGAAAAACTTGGTACTTGGTACTTGGTAGACAAGGAAGGGGGATTATGGAAGAAATAAAGGAAAAAATAGGAATGATAAAGTTTTTTTGCTAACAAATTTATATCAGGGACCATTTAGGTTTCAGAGAACGCTCCGAGGAAACCTGCTCCCATGCTTCTGGGTCACCTAACTGTGAAACTAAGAAGAACTTTTCTCATATCCAACAACCAGAGGCTTGCGGAAACTGATTTGGATTTAAAATAACATTATAATACATGAATATAAATTTATATTCATGCTTTAAACATTTATGGAAAGTCACAAGGCATATTAAGGGTCAGACTATGAAAACTAGTTACTAGGATTGTACAACTAGTCAAGATTCAATGCTTTCCAAATGCAATAAGAGAGGCACTAAAATTTGGTTTTAAAAATGGGATGTCATAATTTTTTTTATATAATGTTAAGAATAGAAATTAAAACAAATGGACTTTTTTATATACATAGATTGATTCGAATTGGAAAACTAGTCATTTTAGCAGTGAAATCTAGGTAGGGTGTAAAAGACTGCTACTAAGCTCAAGACAAACAGATCAGAAGGTTATGAAACTTGAAGAGACTATAAATAATAAAATATTAGGACCACGAGAGTTGAAATAATTCACAAAATATTCACATAGGTAACCTCTCATAGAACGACTCCAAAATATGACTCTGGAGTTAGGAAACCCAAGAAAATCGATCTCTGAAGCTCACAAACTTTAAGGGTGACCTGAAGATGGTATGAATATGGTATTGAACAGTACATCAGACATAAATATATATATCAGATCATATATATGTCTAAATATCCATTACATAGCTCCATAATTTCTAGAAGATCATAGAACAAAGAGAAGGAGAAAAGAGGAAAGGATGTCACTGATAGGAGGCCTCAAAGCTCTCCAAGATGATATGATAATGGAATGTAAGAGACATCAACACCTACAAAAATCCTCCTTCAATATATAAAATATTCCCCTTAGCTTCAGTAAGACCTGCAATAGAAATGGGAAGAAGAAGGGAGAAGGGGAACAAGGGACCTGGGACACATTGCCGAAGATACTGAGGCTCACCACTCAGAAATGAAGCTAAGGATTATATCAATTACAAAACATACATTAACCAAACCATGTGAATGATCTTGAATTTTTCTTTAATAGAACTTTGGGTTGTTGATGTATATGTAACTTCGGAATGTATTCTTCTATATATTTTATATTATTGTAACCCGATGTTTATTCCGGGATGTTTCTATTATGTATTTGAGTCATGTGTTCATGCCCCGATGTTCTGATCGAGAGGATTATAATGTAAACAAGTCATATCAAGTCATTGGGTAAGTCCCCACTGTTTATGGGGCACTTGAGTTATTATACACTAATTAAGGTGTAGGCTCG
>LPNX010350618.1:314772-388240 GCA_001517045.1 Pseudotsuga menziesii
GGTGACCTATTTAGTAAGTAGAGGCAATAGGTGACCTGCGAGAGAAAGTCAACACCTAAATCCCTAGCCCTAGCCAAGTCATGGGCCCTCCTTAAGCAAATTAGAATGTAGGGGCCATGTGTAGATGTTTCCCTGTCCAAGTCATCCATATGACTTAGCAATTCTCCATCCTTAGTCAAAGAGTTGATACTTTTATCCCTTACAACTTTTATGCTTTTCCTTTCTTTTGAGATCGAGTCTCCAAAAGGAAATTGTGCCCTCCTTTGTCAAAAATGTCCTGCTTTTGTTATGACAACTTTTCTAAGCCTCCAAAAATAAACTACGCCCTCCTTTGCAAAAATTTCCTGCTTTTGTCTCTCGCTTCTTTTCTGTTACTTTTAGCCACTTTCCCTTTTCCTCTCTGACTAATTTTGTCATAGAGTTTCTTCTTTTTTAATCTCCTCTCTTGGCAAGTTTCCTTGCAACTTGTGCCTGACATGGAAAACTCAATCCCACATGTTATTTCACAATAATTAATTAATGGAATTAATTAAAATACATACATGCCTCAATAATAATTACTTGGCAACATTCTCCAAGGATAATTAATTAATGTCTGATAAATAATATTTGGACAAACTTCCCTAGGAGAGGTAATTAATGCATATTTGACCCTCCAATGTGTTGGGAATGGTCAACACTTTTATGTCCAAAAATATTGGTACATGATACCAGCTCGTCAAATAAAAAATATAAGGTTCGGATCTTCAATGATCCCTTGTCAGAAGAAGAAAGAGAAGATTTTTTGAATTGCACCTGCAAAAAGGAAGCAGATAAATATCTGGCACTCTCTTTGATCCAAAAGTAAATGCACCTCCTCTGAAAATTCAAATCTTGGAGATATGGGAAAAGAAAGCCTTTAAAGGCTTAGAAAATGCTCTGCAGCAGCTTCAACAACTCAATCATGTTTGGATTGACACAACCTATATAGATGGAAGAGAATTGTTCTATGTGGATATCGGTCCAGGGTTTTTGACATGAAATAGCTACAACCTCATATTGCAATTCTATAGAGAACAAGGATAAATAATCATCTGTGGAGATCCTTCTACACTGGTGCAACAATAATGGCCAGGATGGGAAATTTCTTTTTCTGATAAGTTCTATCCAAGAAAAGATTGAGTTCAATGATGTGAAAATTTAATCTTACACCTTCAAGAATACATGATCATAACACACCAAAATCATATGTGCTTTAAATTTAAGTTAGGGCATCTTGGAGGAGCTTACTGTCCTCTTGAACCCCTTATTTTTACTCAACAGAAATACAGAATAATGGACAAAAATGGCAGCGTATTAGATAATAAAATTCATACGAGAAGGATTCCTTTAAACCTTAAAGTTGAATCCATTTTTCAAGGAGAATTCTATTGTATTCCTAATGAATTCATGATCGAATCGAATGTGGAACAATGCTTTTCAAATTTCTTATTTCCAGATACCGAATTTAGTTCTGATATTGACTCTGATAGATTCACTAGTTGTGCATGTTGGGAAAACCCATGTATTTGTAATCATGACAATGAATAATGGAAAATGTTGTGGGCCGCTAACAGTAGCTCCATTATGTAAAAATCCAATCTGTTTTCAGTATGTAGATTCCTTCACATGGTTTGGCTGACTTACCCAACAAAAGGTGTGATTTAATCCACTACCATGAGATACGAATCAAGTCTTTTTACCATTAGGTGTAAGTTTCGGGTCATCGATTTACCGACTAAATGTGTATAAATAAGGTGTTCCTCCCCTCATTTGGGCACTATGTGCATATGAGTCTAGTGATATTTTTGCATTTTGTCTATTTGTTGAGCACTATGTATGCTCTCCCTCTGTGCCTCGAGTGATCAGCTGGGATCAAAAGCAATGATCTCAATTGTAATGAGTCTGTAAAACTAGTAGCGTATTCTCTCCCTCTTCACTTAGTGTGATTAGATGGGATTAGAAACTCTGGTTAGTTTTAGTTTGCTCTTGTGATGATTTTCTCCTTCTGAAGATGAACAAGAAATATTTGAGTCTGTATTTTGAGTTCTAATTCATATAGGTTGGGAGTTCGAGAATCCTGAAAGTAAGCTTTGGCCTCGCTAATGCCTGAAATCTCAATGGACCCAATTTCCCATATATGAAGGAACTCAATATTAGGAACTACGTCTTCTGAAGTCATGTTTGCATTTGGTCTTGGTGTCTCTTGTTATCATAGAGACGCCAAGACCGAACGCGAACATGACTTCATACGATGCAGTTCCTAAGACTGAGTTCCTTCATATATGGAAAACTAGGTCTATTGATATTTTCGGCATCAGTGAGGCTAAATCTTACACTCAAGATTCTAGGACAACGTATATGAATCATAAATAAAAATACAGACTCAATTATTGCTTGTTCGTCTTTGGAGGGAGAAGATCATTACAAGAGAAAAATCAAACTAACCAGAGTTTATGATCCCAGCTAATCACACTAAGTGTAGAGGGAGAGCATACACTACTAGTTTTATAGACTCATTTCAATTGAGATCACTTCTTTTGATCCCATCCAATCACTTGAGGTGCATAGGGAGAGCATACACAACGCTCTACACATAGATAAAATGTAGAAATATCACTAGACTCAGATGCATGCGGTGCCCGAATGAGGGGAGGAGAACCATATTTATACATATTTATCCGGTAAACTGATGACCCGAAACTTATACCTAATGGTAAAAAGAATTTATTTTTATCTCATGGAAGTGGATCAAATCCCACCTTTTGTTGAGTAAGTCACCCAAACCATGTGAAGGAATCTACGTACTGACAACATACTGTACAATGGAGCTACTATTAGCGGCCCAGGATTCTTTCCATTATTCATTATCATGATTACAAATACATGGGTTTTCCTCACATGTACAACCAACGAATCTATCAGAGTCACTATCAGAACTAAATTCAGTATCCGAAAATAAGAAAAAAAGCATTGTTCCACATCGGATCCAATCATGACTTCATTAGGAATACAATAGAATTCTCCTTGAAAAATGGATTCAACTTTAAGGTTTAAGGAATCGTTATCGTATGGATTAAATTATCTAAGAGGCGGCCATTTTTTTCCATTCTTCTGTATTTCTACCGAGTAAATATAGGGGGTTCAAGAGGAGAGTAAGTTCCTCCAAGAGGCCGCAACTTAAATTTAAACCACATATGATTTTGGTGTGCTACAATCATGTCTTCTTGAAGGTGTAAGATGAAATTTGCATGTCATTGAACTTAATATTTCCTTGAACATAACTTATCAAGACAATTTTTTGTTGATCCTGACCATTGTTGTTGCACCAATGTAGAAGGATATCCACAAATTATTATTTCTGCTTGTTCTCTGTAGAATTGCAATATGAGATTGTAGCTATTCCATGTCAAAAACCCTGAACTGATATCCACATAGAACAATTCTCTTCCATCAGTATAGGTTGTGTCAATCCAAACATGATTGAGCTGTTGAAGCTGGCGTTGAGCATTTTCTAAGCCTTTAAATGCTTATTTTTCTCATCTCTCCAAGATTTGAATTTTCAGAGGAGAGGAATCTACTTGTTGGATCAAAGAGAGTGTGAAATATTTATCTACTTCTTTTTTGCTGGTGCAATTCAAAAACTATTCTCTTTCTTCTTCTATCAAGGGATCATCGAAGATCTGAACCTTAGATTTTTTATTTGACGAGTCAAATGCTCCAGATCTGAACATATCGAGGCTAGGTTTCTCCTATAGTTATTCTCTGGTTAACATGTCAGCAACACAATTTAAATATCCTAGTTTATATACAATTTCAAAATCAAAGTTTTGCAACAAAAGAAACCATTTAAAAATCCTGGAAGTATTTTCTTCCATAAGATTTCATTCTTGAATTTACCGGGCATTTTTTTCATATATGTTCTTGGAATAAACTTGTGAGCTTTTAGGTAAATCTTGAAATTGTTTACAGTGTTTTTGAATGCAAGGATTTCTCTGTGACTTAACAAATAATTGATCTTTGCGTTTTTTAATGCTCCTGAAGCGTAGCTGCATATTTCCTCTTTATCTCCATGTTTTTCTATGAGAATACCTCCCAAATATTTATTGAAGGAATATATTTCAATCACCACTTGACCATAACCTTGTGGTAGTGAGAGTGGAGGAAGTTGTTTCAGTTTTTCTTTGATTTTCTTTACCGCGTCGTCATATTTATTCCCCTTTGGGGGATTTTTCTTCAGTCGTTGTTGCAGCAAATGAATGCCATATGCTTGCCCTTTGTAGAATGGGCTGATATAATTCAAGCTTCCCAAAAATCTCTGCAGTTGAACTTTTTCCAAGATCTGATCAAGGAAGTGAGAAAAAACCTTCAAGACATGTTTTTGAAGAATCACCTGTCCTTTACTTATTTTATATCCCAAAAATTCAATATCCTTTTTTCCAATTTCCATTTTGGATTTTGACAAAACCAACCCATGTTTAAAAACCAAAGAATAAAATTCTTGAAGATGTTTTAAATGTTCCTGCAAATTTTTGGAACAAATAAGAATATCGTCTATATACACTAATTCCCATTTCTTTTCTCTGAAGATATATTCCATTATTTTTTGGAATTTTGATGGTGCATTATTGATGCCAAATGGAAGGACTTTCCACTGATACTACCCATGAGGAACAACAAAGGCATTTTTGAACATGTCTTTTGCTTCAATTCCAATATGGTAAAAACCAGACTTCAAGTCAAATTTGCTAAGAATTGTACATCCTTCTATTCTTTGCAAGAGACTAGTAAGAGACTTTATATACACTCTTTTTGCTAAGCAAATTAAGGAGCAAACGTAAATTAACACCTTTTGTTAGCTAAATTAAGAATCAAAAGGAAATTAGTGTCTAAGTAGACCACCTTTTCGTAAGTTTCTCGCTTTTGCCAAGGCCCAAGTTTCACACATCATCTAATATCATATAAACCCATCGAGCGTTGATGTTATTGATGAACTAAAGTAGAGGTCAACAGGAGTGGAATTTCATGTTCACTTTACTTATCAAGTAAATTTTCCATGATATTTTTTTTGGTTTTCCATTTTAAATTTAAGAATGAAAATTATAAAATATTGTTTTTATTATATTAATTTATTATTTAAAAAATTAACAAACTAACTAAATAAAATATTAAAATTTACATTTCATTAATAAAATAAAACATATAATATTTATATGTATTCTATATTAATAGCCCCAAGGGTTAGCTCAATTGATAAGACATGCGCACACTCTCTTGGTTCGGGGGGAGGTCACGGGTTCAATCCTTTAGTGTTCTGGGGTCAGGCCTTGTGCTAGGTTTGCATACTATTTACCAAATCTACCATCCATAAATGTGGAGAAGTATTATTGGGTTTTACGTACATGTTTTCATGTGAAAAAGTGTATTATATATAAATACCACACTACACTTATTAAGTAATGAATTTTAATCTAATACAACATTCATTATACATTATCGTGTACATTTTAAACTTAATAAGTACTACATATTTATTGTACAATACAAATTTTAGCTGAAATTATATATATATATATATATATATATTCAACTAAAACCTGCATTGTACAATAAATATTGTATTCAATCATTGCGAGAGAAAGATTGTATTCTTATGTGTCTAGAATTCGAAATACTACCTTGGTAGTCTCTTTAATATATTTTAGATATGAGTCCCTGCTTATGTTTTTTTATGTATTTAGCTTTGATATCATTACTCTAGTGTGGTCTAGAGAAGTTGGGATTTTATAGTATAATTGTGAAGACTGGTCCTTTTTAGAACTCTATTTTGCAAGAGTTGTAGAAGAACAAAATCTTTACTAGATCTCTGATGATGTACAATGTCGATGTGCTTTTCGTTTCAAGTTAATTGAATAATAAAAGTATAGTTTTTTTCATATATATATGCACCTTAATTTTGGCTCTATATTAAGTGTAGAGAGGGATCAAATCTCATGAAATGAGAACCTTTTCTCAAGTTTAGGATTTCAAATTGGGTTTGCACTTCAAAGAGATTTGATTCATCTCGGTGCTTACCCAAAACTAATAACTAACTCATTTTTATATTATTAACTTAAAAGTATATACTCTATTATAATCGGCTATGCACCAACCATTCCAATTTAGAATAATGTTGTAAATGTTGTAAATGCTAACACATAAATCTTTTTTTTTAATGGAAACCGAAGAAGATATATATATAAGTTGAGCACAACCATCCTTATAGAGTTTGGAAACAAAATTTTGAACTGATGAGGGGGAGTGAACTAGTCCTGTGTTAACCACGACGTCTCTTCACCTATGCAGCCGCTGGTGGACAGATAAACCAAGTCGCGCTTAGAATGACTGCTGAGCAAATCTGCAAACATGGAAAATAAGTCTCTTTCGGGAGGAGTGGTGTGAGAAGAACGTTGCTCCAGTTCACAAGGAGGCAAGGAAAACGAGGTGAGGGGACTCATTATGCTCGCTAAGTCTGAGAAGCATGCAAGTAATTCACGATGGATTATGGTGCAGGGGGGAGGGACTGCTCATTAAAACCATCACATGGCCATGACTGCCACAAATCCAATTCAGATGCATCAAGGGACGTGTGTAAAGCATGTAGTTGGGGTGATCGCCGTGGGTACATATGGAAGATGACGAAGATGACCCGAAGGAACATAGGGCCTAGGAGACATGTTTGTGATGTTGTTGGCCCCTAATTGAGGAAATTCCCAAATTGTTTTTAATACCTCTATTTTCCATTTTATCCACCATAGTGTTATTCCTTCTTAAGATGTGGTAATAAGTGGCATGAAGAGTTGTGTTGTTTTGACAGATGCACTCATATATTCTTTTGCAATTGGTTGCACCATGATTATAGTCTTTTTTGATTTTTTGAATAACCTGTTTTGAATCCCCAAAGACAATAATTTTTTTAATATTGTTCTGTCTAGCTAGTTCCAGGCCAAGATATAATGAGAGGCATTCGGCTTCATTGTTAGTCTTCCGTGCAATTCCCCAAGCAAAGGAAGCGACTGTCTTTCCTCCGGGATAAAAAATTATCCCACATGCACCTACCTCCCCAACTAACACATAAATCTTACAAATAGGCAATTTACCCAATTATGAAGTAAAATACTTGCAATTTACCCAATTATTATTAATTTTCAATTATCACAAAACTAATATCTAAGTAATTTTTCTATTATTAACTTAATAATACACAATCCACCATTTTTTCAATTTGGAATCCTAAAATAGTTATTTACCCAAATTTAATGGTTGATGTGCCAACTATTTCATGTTCTAAAGTATAACACATAAATATTACAAATATGCAAAATCTACATTATTTAATTAACTATGAAGTAAAATACTTGCAATTTTCACAATTATTGATTAAATCACATTTATCACAAAACTAATATCTAACTTATTGCTTTATTATTTACTTAACAATACATAATCCAATCTATTTTCTTTTGCATTCATCCATGTGCCAACAATTCCAATTTGGAATCGTGAACGATAACAAATAAATCCTACAAATAGGCGAAAATTGCATTCGTTCATACATTATGATGATGATGATGACTAACACCCACTGAGACCAACTTTGGTATATTGAACCTTAAGACAAATAATACTAGGTTTACTTTAAAATCTTGTTCATGTGCTCAAGAAGATTTCTAAAATCACTATAGTTTTGGCAAGTTAGGAGCTTATAAGGGTTTGTATTGTAGCAAATACTATAAAACTCATATCCAAAGTTGGTGTAAGCAGGGCACTCTAAGAGAAAGCGATTTTCATCCTCAACACTCATAGACTCACACATATGGAAATCCCTATCCTCCCATGGATTTTTAGGAATAGACCAACGCCTATTTCTCTATGGAGTTCATTCTAATCTTGGCTATATTAATTTTATTCCGTGAGTTAGTTACTACCAAGAGATACTTCTGATCTTCCAAATGATGATTAATGACCTCCTTATATAGTATCTTAATTTTCTCTTAACCACTAAATTTTCCTCACACCACAATTTCTCTTTAAACTTATAAGTAATAATATTTTTAAGATTATCAGTATTCTGCAAAATGTCATTTTCATCAATGACCCAATGGATTAACCAAACTTTGGTATCTTTAGACCAACACCGCTTGAGGCGTAGTTGGTTTTGACTTGAGTTTAAAGAAATTAAATATTAATTCTCTCATTTTCCATGTTATTTATCTTATGTGTGTTCACCATGTACGTTGTCATAGCCATGCTCTCGATGGGGGAAAGACCCACTTCTATGAGGAGAATAGGATAAGGCGTATTGCTTTTAATTTTGAGGTTATAAGTTATAAACTGCTTTTGGATTTGCTCAATCTTCCTCCAAGATTCTCTAGAAATGTTGCACCCCCATACTTCACAACCATACGAGATAACATGGATGACAATAGTTTCAAATATGAACTTCTTTTTATCCCAGATGACTAGATTGGTTGATTTACAGTTATTTTCAAAACCAAAATAAGCTTTCCGCCCTCCATAAATCCTTTCTCAATGTTATAGTTCCAATTGAGCTTATGATGAATATCAATTCCGAGATACTTGTAAGAAGTCACTTCCTCTAGATATCTGTTATCATCAATCAAATTTGCCTAGGCGTCTTTCTTAGATTTTATAATGAAGAAGCAAACTAGTTATTCTTAATCCGTATGTAGTGATTATGTTATCAATATATATGTCTCTCTTGTAGATAACACCAAGTAAAGACTAACTAATACAAAAAGGTTTAGTTGTTTTGTAACTATTTTTGGAAAAATTGGTCTAAAATATGAGGATTCCTAAATGGAAATTGAAATTCAATGCATATTTTAATAAATAAATTTTATAATCTAATCAATTTAAATTTGGTGCTACAATGTATCTAGTTTTATCATTTTATATTTTTAGTGTTTAGAGATGACATACATTAGGACAACATGAAAAATATGACACATCTCATCAACTTTGCACTCTAAAAAGTCTCGAAACAATATTATTATTATTATATATTAATGGTTCAATGCAATAACCATGTCTAACAAATTGAAGAAGGCGAATGTAATTAAGTTGTTTGCATTGTATTCACATGGTGATATGTATATCATCATATCTAAAAATAAATAAATAATTCATTCATTCTTTTTTTTTTAATAAATTATAATGATTAATAATTAAATATATAATAACATTGTCTTAAATTTTCAAAAAAAAATTATTTACTTATTTGCATTATTTCATCATAATAATCTTGTCATCTTTAGGTCGACGTTTCGATTCCGAATCTGGAACCATCATCAGGACAAGTAGTCAAATGGTAAAGCTGCAGCTCTGGAGTTAAATACCAGTTGGTGTAGTTTTATAATTAAATTGGCCGACTCGTCCTAGGTCTAAGGAAGGGAAATTGATAAATAAAGATTATAATTTATTTTTAAAATTTTTTGGTTAAATTACATGTTTAGTAATTGAAATATCTTTATTTAATTTTAAAAAAGTTTAGGATTAAGGTTAGTGAAATAGGGCTTAAGGTAGGGCTAAAAATAAGGCATAAAATTAATGTTAATTGTTTCAAATTTAATTTATTTTAAATTGTTAAATTATATTTATAATTTATGATTTAAATTATTAATAAAATATTTACAATTTATTTTTAATTTACTATTAGGTTAATAAAAATTATTTATCAATTTCAAGAATTGGAATAGGGCTTAAAATAGGGTGCCACTAGTCCTAGGTTTAAGGAAGGGAGATTAATAAATAGAAGATTATAATTTGTTTTTAAAAATTAGGTTAATGTTTAAAGATTGAAATATCTTTATTTAGTTTTAAAGGTTTAAGATTAGGGTTTAAAATAGGGCATAAAATTAATGTTAAAAGTAATTTAATTTCTAATATAATAATAATTTATAAAATGTTAATAGAGTGTTTATAATTTAAATTGTTAAAAATATTTACCAATTATTTTTTTAATTTATTATTAAGTTAATAAAATTATTTAACAATTTTTCTAACAATTTTTTGAATTGAATTAAATTAGGGCTTACAACTAGTGTTAATTTATTATAAATTGTTAAATTATAATCATAATTTAAGATTTAAATTATTAAACAAATATTTACAAATTATTTTTAATTTACTATTAGGTTAATAAAATTATTTATCAATAAAAAGAATTGGAATAGGGCTTAAAATAGGGTGCGACTAGTCCTAGGTTTAAGGAAGGGATTAATAATTAGAAGATTATAATTTGTTAATGTTTAAAAATTGAAATATCTTCATTTAATTTTAAGGGTTTAAGAGTAGGGTTTAAAATAGGTCTTAAATTAGGGCATAACATTAATGTTAAAAGTAATTTAATTCCTAATATAATTATAATTTATAATTTAAATTGTTAATAAAGTATTTATAATTTAAATTGTTAATAAATTATTTACCAATTATTTTTAACTTATTCTTAAGTTAATAAAATTATTTAACAATTTTTAGAAATGAAAAAGGGCTTAAATTAGGGCTTACAAATAGTGTTAATAATAAGTTTGAAATAATTTAATTTCGCATGTAATTTTTAAGTTTAATTTATTTTTAATTTGTTATAATATATTTATAATTTATAATTTAAATAAATTATTTGAACTATTAGTGAATTGTTTTTAAGTTACTATTAAGTTATTTTTTTTAAAAGATTTTACTTTAATTTTAAATTTACTTCACTTAAAAAAAAAAAAAAACTAAGTTAAGCTAAGGTTTAGAGAGATTGGACTTGTTTAGACCCTTGATGAGGGGGACCCAACTTTTGCTAACTTCAAAACCGCCATCTCTGTTGAGGTTGTTGGGATGTTTGATGGTCTCTATAGCTTCCCTGAATCTTCGTTTAAAGTGGTGGTTCTCCTGTGCAAGCAAGGAAGTTTCCTCCAGACAAATATGATGTTTTGACCTCTCCGAGTGTTCAGCTAAGGCAGAGGTGCGAATACGTTGGTTGCGGATATCAGCCCCATGTTCCCTTAATCTAACCTTAAGGGAACGACCAGTTTCTCCAATGTAGTTGAGGCCACATGAACATGTAACCTACAAACTTAAATCTTGTCATCATCTATTAACAAATCTACAAACTGAAATCTTGTCATCATCTATTAACAACTAAATTCCATGTTTTTATAAAAAACCAATGCTTTAATAAATTAATTGTACACATTCTAAAAGTTAGAATAATTGCCATACTTAACTAAGATATAATTTCAAAGGACTTTTAATATTGGATAATTTAATTGTAATTAAAAATCAATATGTATTTTTAATTATTAATAAGTGTGTATATTTAAGTAAAAAAATAATAATTTAGAAAATATTTTAATTTTGAATAGTGTGATTAGTATTGAAAATGAGTATCTATCATAACATTAGGTTAATAAATAAAATATTATTATTAATACTTAATAAAGTTATCAAAAATAATTAATAAAGTTATTAAATTAAATAAATTATTGTTATTATTTAGATTTTTTTTTAATATAGGGTTTACTAAAACTTATCATCAACATTAGTTAAGAGATGAGTAAAATATTATTAATAATAATTAATAAATTATTTGATTGAATTATTAATTATTATTGAAAAAATCATATTTTTAAACTTATAAAAAAATATGTTTGTGTACCATTTAATTTAGGAATAAATAAATTAAAGTTATGATTTTGCTTAAACGCAAATTAAGCATACAACTTACTTAGAAAATTATTCATGTATATGGTTTGACCATGGGGGATTCACCTTGTTGAGAAATATCTTATCACGTTCATTCATAAAGGGGGATTTTTTAATTATGAAAAAGAAGGTCAATATATTGTAGGGATTGGAGGGCAGGGGCTAGGGTATGGGGGATTTATATGTATTTGGGGGATAGAAAAAGGGGTTTCTAGTAAAAATAAGGAATATATCGTAAAATTAGGGTTTTAAAATTGGGAATATGTATTGGGAGGTGGGATCAAGAAAAGGATTTTTGTAAGTAATTATCACTATCTAGTGAAATTAGGAGTATTATTTAATATCCCATGAACGAAGGCGCTATGACATGGTTTCACTTAGTGAAGACCCCATGGGTTTGACTTAGGCCTTTCTTTCTCTTAAATAACATGTAAGTGTAGGGCCTTGCATTTTTTTTGTTTGCCTAACTATGGGGATTCTGATCTTGATGGACCCAAGTGTCACAACAATCGGATCAAGCATCCTAGGGCATGCCACCTTCATGCCAAAAGAAGAAAGCACTCCTTCCCAAGAGGCTGGCTTGGGCACACATGTGGGTAAGAAGACGTTGGGTTGGCTAGGAGGCGACATGGTGAGAAGCGCATTACCCAAAACGACGGAACGGAGACATACGCTAAGTGAGGTGTGATACCACAAATGATGCCCGCACTTACCCTTGGTTCATGTAGAGCGCCTCGGGATCGAAAGTGTGAAGTGCGTTGGAGACTTAGCATAGAAGAGCACTGAGAGCGTCAAAAGCTTAAGTGGACCAAAGAGAAACATCGATAGAGGAGTGTGGAACACTCTCGAAAGAGTTCCCACACTTCCCAGGGAACACGCGCCCATACGGTACATGACGACCATGGAAGTGGACATGCCATAGGAGCACTTGCACATAAATGTGGGGACACTAGACCAAAGCGCCTATGGAAAGGAGCATCCGACACCACCACTGAGAAGCACGCGGACCAATCGGTTGGTGCCGACGTGGATGTTTGGGATGAACACTAAGCAAGGGCGCGCTAAGGTTGGGTCATGTCTGCCTAAACGACATATATAAAAGAAATGGGGTATTTTGTTGAAAGACAAGGAAGTGGAGCAGAACACATCCTAGCGCACTTGGAAAGTGACTTGGGAGGCACTCTAGTCAGGGAACCATGACTCAGGCTTAGTTCACTGAATGCTCAGAAAATTTAGTCGAAGATTGTGTAGGACACTAGTGTATGAGACGGACATTGGCCTATTAGATGACAGTGATCCTATAGAGCACCCATGACAGTTTGGCAGCAGCATCTAAGGAAACCTCCCATCGACAGTTATTCAGAGTTGGACTCTCACGAAATGTCAACTCTTTTTTGTTGTAAAGTTGTATTTTGTTGAGGATTCACTAGGTAGTGCCCACCAAGAGCTCAACTAGTTTTGGAAACTCCACCCATTGTAAATTTTATGAGTTATACAAAATTATAGGGCTTCATAGGTTTGGAAACCCCACCTTTCAGACTTGTGTTCATTGGCTTTTTGTGATGCATGTAATAATTCGGCTAAGTATAGAAGCTAAGTTAAGATAGTAAACAACCAAAACAATAAATGAATGCAAATGTTAGGTAAAGTAGGCTTCCACACGGTTTAGGCATAGTCTACCAACGAACACTTGAGCTGGCCTTTCCATCAAGGCATTCCCGGAAAGTGTCGCACAACCCAGCTAGTCACTAAAGTGACGAGGATGCCATAGGGTTGTGATAGGTGGTATCAGAGCATCTGTAATGTGGAGTTAGTGAAGAAAGTGCTATTCACCACTGCTGTTAAAGCAGGTGGAATTAGGGAATCCATAGTGTGGAGTTCGGTTTCATGACAGAGTGTGTCGAATCACATCATAGCATCTGAAGCATTGAAAAAGAAAAAACTTGGTGGAAAGAGTGCTGCTGGAAAAGAAGGTGACACCAAGGCACATCGCCTTGGATGACAAGTGATCACAATGACCAGGAAGACTGTTGCACAAGACAAGTTTGGTGAAGGGCTTGACAGGTCCGTTGAGCCTAAAAACAAAAGTTCCATGGAGGAATCATGAGGTTTGCAAGTGCAATAAGTAGACACACCGTAGTCCATAAGCCACAGATGACGTGCAACTAGATTTGCAGCACACTAAATTTTAGGCAAAGGACAACAAAGGGATTGAATGCTTGGACGATGGAGGAACCTTGGTCACTGAAGAGAGAGTGTTGCTCTAGTGAAGATGCTTTATGGGAGAACTTCACACAATGGTTCAGTAAGGCACACCTGTAAGTGAGCATCAAGCTACTTGTGAGGGTGCTGCAGAAAGGGAGCATTGCTCGCAATTGGTGAAGGCAAGAGCGCCTGGGTTTGGAGAAACCCGTGCCTAAATCAGGGTGGATCACGTTTGAAGTGTGCGCGGGGAAGCTAAAGCTTCATTGGATTATAGAAATGGAGCTCTCCATGACAGATGCAGAAGGAACTTTGCTAGAAGAACTAGAGTTATCAGAGACCATGTTAGACACGACGAATTAGTGCCGGGGAAAGATCAAGTGTGGAAAGGAAAATGCATTCCATGACTTGGTGTCAGAAGAGAAAACAAAGACACATTGGTTGCAGGAGCTTTCGCATTAGAGGAAATTTGGGGTCTAAAATGGGCCTTATAATAAAATGCGCCAACAATAAATTCTTGTGAGTTGGAATTCAAGAACCAATAGAATTTCAACAAAATGAATCAACCATAATGGTTGAATTGACTTATTTGTAATAAAAAAAACTACCTTTTTTGTTCGTATTTTCGACATATTTCCCTCTTTTGTTTACTCAAATTTCGAGCGGGATAGCTTGTTGGATGCGAAATTTAATTCCAAATCCAACAAGTACCCACATTGCATACATTAGAGGAAATTTGAGGTCTAAAATGGGCATCCTAAGGAAAATAATAAAATAATAGTTAAAATAATAAAATAATAGTTATTAATTTTTTAGGAAGAATGAAAAAAACTACTTTTTGGGTTCGTATTTTCGACATATCTCCCTGTGTTTTTACTCAAATTTTGAGCGGGAGAGCTTGTTGGATGAGGAATTTAATTCCGTGTCCAATGAGTACCCATACTGCATACTTTTGATGGACCCCTCTACCCCAAAAACAAGAAATACCTGAAAAAAATGTGATGATGACATCATCATCACATTTTTTCAGGTATTTCTTGTTTTTGGGGTAGAGAGGTTCATCAAAAGTATGTCATGTGAGTACTCGTTGGATGCATAATTAAATTCTACATCCAACGAGCTCTCCCCCTTGAAATTTGAGTAAAAAAGCACGGAGATATGTTGAAAATACGAACAAAAAAAGTAGTTTTCTTTTATGACAAATATGTCAATTCAACCATTATGGTTGATTCATTTTATTGAAATTCTATTGGTTATTGAATTCCAACTAACAAAATTTATTGTTGGCACGTTTTCTTATAAGGTCCATTTTAGACCCCAAATTTCCTCTAATGCTTTTGACGAGCCCCACTACCCAAAAAACAAGAAATACCTGGAAAAAAACACGATGATGACAAAAGTATGCAGTGTGGGTACTTGTTGGATGTGGAATTTAATTCTGCATCCAACGAGCTATCCCACTGAAAATTTTAGTGAAAACACAAGGAGATATGTCAAAAATAAGAACAAAAAAATAGTTTTCTTCTTTCTTCCTCCAAAATCAATAAATATTATTTTATTATTTTAACTATTATTTATTATTTTCCTTACGAGGCTCATTTTAGACCTCAAATTTCCTCTAATGAACCATCCAGCGGTTGGAAGGAAGGAAAAGGAGGACGCTCAAGGAGATTCAATCCAAAATAAACCAGAAGGGATGAAGAAGAAACAAGTATCCAACTACATTTACGATGGTGACCACTATGCAAAGAATTATCCAGTGAGGGAAACATTTGGTCGAAAGGGAACCACAATGCATATAGCAACAACGATAGTGCTGGAAGCACCTAAACCTTTGGAAGACACTTTTGAAGCCATAAAATTAGTTCAAGCTTTCCTCAACGAAACGATAGAGAGTGAAGAAGAAAGCCTACAAAGCCTAAGTTTTGTTGAAGCTACGGTGAGTGGCCTAATGTTTCTACACTAGTTGGAACAAACACTACTAACAATTGGTGAGAAAAAATACTGCGATGCCCCTTCATAGTTTGTTGGGATTCAGTTAAGCCCGGTTCAAGGCATTGAATTTGAAAGTGAAGTTAGTGGTGGTAAGAGTGAACACATCACCACTTAGAGGTGGGAGATGGCATGGAAAAATGGAGTTGGAATTCATTCCATTAAACGATCATTCGATGATCCTTGGATAGGATTTCCTTTGGTTATACCATGTCATGTTGATTCTACACGTAGGTTTCTTGGTGTTCTTGGGAGATTTTGGAGCATGGATCTTGCCCATGAAGCAAAATAGAAAGTTAGGATGATGGCTAAGGATGTATTTGGTTTAGATACTTGAATACCCTAGCAGGTTAAAGAATTGGTCTCACTGCAACATTCGACAACCATATATTTCGATAGACAAGGACAAGACAAGTGCAACCATGGAAATTGGTATTTCTTCGGTTAGAAGGGTGGCTTCGCTAGAGGAATGAATGGATTCAATCTGTAGGGATATTGAAACCTTGTGCATCTCAGGAGATGCTTTGCGACAGTGTGGTGGCGATTCGTTGCTTGCACCAACACAGACTATAGGGGTCACTGTTGGAAGCACACTTGAGACATTGTTGAACAACAAGGATGACGATGTTTCATTCTAAACGAGACTTGATGAAGGGAAACACGAGGAGGTGTTGGACCAAGCAAGTGGAGAACAACATATTTTGGAAGAGCACAATAACTATGAAGGAAACACCAGTGAAGATTACCCATCATGTGATGCGACATATATCGTGGTGTTTTGCATTCATGTTATACGCATCCTAGAATCATAGTTAACGTAGGAAAGGTTGGACCAAGTGGGTTGTCATACAAACAAAATGGAGGCAGTCCTCACTTACTTGTAAAGTAAACACTTTCAAGACGAAGGGAATACTAAGGAAGTTGTTGTGGAAAGCATCCTTCAAACACAGGTCGGACAAGGAATGACAATGACTTTGGAAAGTTCAGAGCACCAAGAAGTCTGTAGGAAGACGAATTATCTATTCAAATGGTTGAGCAAAATTTCTAATAAGAGAGCTAAGAAGAGGCTGCAACAAACGAATACAAAGGAATTGTATTTGGCAGGTTCACATGATATTTGCGAGGTTGTGGCAGATATGAGCACACTTATGTTCAGAGTTTCAAACTTTGAACTAAATCAAGCTCATTTGGGAGAGCTTGGGTGCAGCGACACGGAAATTGAATTCGCACTAAGGTACTTTTGTGAAGAAGACGTTGGAGGCGGTGATCCATGGCATCACACACCACTTCTCTTCATGTGTGACAACAACACTTAGTAAAATGATCTGTAAGAGGGTTTGTGTGTAAAATATGATGTGATAATGCAAGAGATGGGAATTTGATGTTTTTTTTTCTTTCAGATATAATGAGAGTGTACCTTGGGAATTCTTTCCCCTAGTTTTCACTATTCATCATGATTTACATAGAGTAATTTTTGTTGCTTCCATTGAGAACCCCATATCCATTGCCATTTTCTTGATTTCTCTATGATTCTCTCTCTTTTCTTTTTCACTGTCTATTTTACAAAATCCCTTAATCCTATCATATAGGATGGTTCACCAACATTTGGGGGGGGGGATTTAGTACCTCATCGAGCCCAAACTTTAATCTTAGAGCATTCCTCGTAGTGCTTTATTAATTGACATATACTGTCGGATATACAGTGTTCAGTAACAATGAATATCGCAGTGGGAAGTGATATCCCTTGCTTTCTCCCTTTGCATGATTTTCTCAGTGAGGAGAGGAAATATGTATAGAATACTCACATGGATTCAAATGTCATTCTTCACATTTACATGTAAATATACATTTATACAAATAGATTAAGTTGTGAAGTAAAACCCTAGAAATTGGAGGAGATCTTGTGAAGATGCAATGTCACTAAGGAGAGGAGGGATTTGTCCTTTGTTATTATCCTTAGTCAATATTGTATGTGTCAACTTCATGTGCTTCTTGAGTAATTATTTTGAAAAGAGTTATAGATTGATAAGGTCATGTCAATTAGGTTTATTTGGAGTGTTTGTGGGATGGAGTATTGTTATCCTTTCTACCCAAGTTCTATTTTAGTAAGTGACATGGTGAGTTCATAATAAGTATATTGTTATAACAACTTCATGCAATCCCTATAGAGGTAATGAAACATCCCTATAATATCATAATACCTAAATATGACCTATAAAAATATAATGCTCCTCATATGGGGTATATGTGTCAATTAATCGCAACATCCTTCCTAGCATAAAGGAAAGTGAAGCCCATGTGACAAATGGAACTAAATATAGTGTCATTGAACAATAGAAATCACTTAATAGAAAAAATATAATAAAAATAAAAATAAAAACTAACTAACTTGTGTGAATGACATTTCAAAGGTTCTCTTAACGAGCGTTCAGGCATTGGCGATGATAATGAAATATAAATGTGCCTTCATTTCCATAAAATAAACTATATCAAATATAGTATGATATTGAACCGACTTCCTTAAGTAAAAGTATAAAATAAATGTCTGGAGCAATACAAACTTTGGTTTTTATAAGTTATACATGTGGATTATGTTATATATATATAAATGATAATAGTTCATTTTCTAAAAAAATAATTTAGAAAGTCACTAGTACTACTTTTGAAGCCAAAGAGACCATTTGGATGTTGTCTAATATTTTTGGAAGGAAAGATGATAAATTGTTGATGCTTTTATGAAGGGAGTGATGGATGGAATCTATCTAAAGTCTAAAGAGCCTTGTTTCATATTCAAATATGTTGAATTCATTATAATTCAATTTATAAGAAGTTGTATACCTTTGCTGAAGAACAAATGTTTAGATTTCAATCCTAATTGTTGTATCTATAATTAGTGTTGTCGACTCAACACGTCAAGAATTGCAAACATCTAGAATTGAAGAATGCAAATGAGAAGGGTGAGAGCAATCATGTGATACAATGGACTTGGTCAATAAGGTTACATGTTGATAATATGGGTCAATAGAGGAAATTTCAACTCAAAATGGGCCTCCTAAGAAAAATAATAAAATAATAGTTAAAATAATAAAATAATATTTATTAATTTTGGAGGAAGAAAAGAAAAAACTACTTTTTTGTTCGTATTTTCGACATATCTCCCTGTGATTTTTACTCAAATTTCGATTGGGAGAGCTCATTGGATGCGAAATTAAATTCCGAAGTTCCCACTCGCCATACTTTTGACGGAGCCCGCTACCCCAAAAACAAGAAATACCTGAAAAAATGTGTTCACATTTTTCAGGTATTTCTTGTTTTTGGGGTAGAGGGCTCCATCAAAAGTATGCTGAGTGGGTACTCGTTGGATGTAGAATTTAATTTCGTATCTAGGGAGCTCTCCCGATCAAAAGTTGAATAAAAACACAGGGATATATGTCGAAAATACGAACAAAAAAAGTAGTTTTTTTATGATACCTATCCCCAAATTTATATTAAAAAATTGTTTAAGACCTATACGATATTTCAAATTTAACGCAATTTCATTGGCTAACACATGATGACATGGAATTTGAATTATGGTTAAAAGGCCCATTTTGAGTTGAAATTTACTCTAATGTGATTCAAGCATTATATGATAAATTTGTGGCGTAATAAAGTTTTTCTATGTCTAGTATGGCGTATGTTGATGGGACATATAATGATGCTAGTCGACTCGAAAAATCGCGATCAAGCAAAAAGAAAGGTTGAGGAAGTAAAGCATAATAAAGCAGGATAACGTAGAATAAATAAGGATAAGGTATAAAAGCATGATAAAGAAAGATGAGGCAAAAAAGCAAGAAAAACAATGAAAAGCAGGAAAGAAAATGAAGGATAAAGCCAAAAAGGTAGGAAATAACAATGAAAAGCATAGCAAAAGCAAGAAAATATAAAGAAAGAAAGAAAGAAGTAAAGCATGACAACAAAGTACCAAAATCTAAAGCAAGAAGGAAAAAAGTAAAGAATGAAAGCAATGAAATCTTATCCATCCATGAGGGTGGATTATCCTCGATAAATTTCTAAACAATTCATCCTCAATCTATAAAATAAGGAGTGTGCACCACTAGCACATCTTTTGATAGTTTGTGTCTTGTATTGAGAGCAATTTTACTTCTCTGACTTGGGATATGTGCCCCTAGTCCAAGCTAGGAAATGTACCCCTTATATTGAGAGGATGATGGCATTCAACCATTGTCACTGATCTTTATTGCAGGTTTTTAAGAATCATCAAGTAAGTTTGAAATCCCATAATAAGAAATATTAAGCCACATTTCGAATCTTCCTATTCTTCTTCTTTCTCTTCTATTCTCCATCATTCTGTGAAGAATTCAAGCGCCTATGTAAATATGAATCCTTTATGGAATCCCATATGAATATCATTTATGATTATAAACCATTTTCATTAGTACCGAAGTTATTCCATTACAAAACTTTGCGTTTCTGAAGTTATCTCCAAGACCTTTGTCCAGATTTGCATAGAAATTGTCTAGTTTTCAGTAATATCTCTGTAAATGAAATTATACTCAATGAATTTGAATGATTTATGTTCTTGAATTTATTTCAGATACTAATGAACATCATATATGTCTCTCTTTTCAATTTAAAAAATCATTTAAGGTCATTTGGGAAGCTCTAAATCAAGACTAGCTAAGTTGTCCTAGAATTGTCTTAGATAAACTATTACTCTCAAACTATGTCAAACTTTATCTAAACCTATTATTTCGGCCTATGCGAATATCACGGATCTATTTTTCATATGTTGGGGTTCCTAGGAGCCTGAAAGTAGACTTCATCCTTGCTGATGCTTGAAACCTAAATGGTCCCAATGCTTTATGGAAAGGAAACTTGAGAATTGTGCATCTTATGTGATAACTATGAATGAATTCTGATATGATGTGTCTATGATGTATTTTTCCAGACCTTTAATTATCCTATTTATGATCCATTACCTAAGTTTCTGTGAGTTTTAGAAGAACCTAACTTTGTTTCGAAGAACTCTAGTCAATACCAATGCATTTCCAACACCTAGTCTTGAGTTTTCTGATTGATTCTTGTTGTTAGATTTATTATCTCCTGAATTCCAATTTGGGGATATTACACCACTAAAATCGCCCCTTTCCACCATGCTCAGAAACATAAATAGTTACTTGATGTTTGAATGTAGAGATTCCACACTTAAAATAGCAGAAGAAGCAAAACTAAGGACCTCTTATCATTAGAAAATATATTTCAAATTAGAGATATTTTATTTCCATAAAACTTATGTATGAGTGAGGAATAATATCAATTTCCCTTGAAACTTATATATGAGTGAGGACTACTAGCAATTTCTTGATAGGGTATACTTAAGTAAATAGAGAAGCACCTAAATTTTAGGAAAAATAGTCTAAAGGAGCATATGTTAATAGAAAGACAATGTGAGACATTTGTAAATAGGGCTTTAACGATTTTAATAAAATCTCAGCCAAACACTAGGCCTTAAAACAATTCCAAAATGAATGGTTTTTCTAGTTGGTTGTGCTTTCCCAAAATCAATTATGATAAATTAGCACTGGAAATTGTATCAGTTTAGTAAGATATATATTGCAGAAAGGGTTGACAGTGTACTTTATTAAAATAAATGGCCTTTAAAACTCTTTCCCCTCAATACCAAGTTGAGAATTTTACCTATGAATGTAGAAAGATGGAGTATGTTGTTGTGTATTTCATCCTCAGTGAATTTCCTATGGGGAATGTTATAGTCATAAGGTGGGAAAGTTTGATGATGTTTTGAGGTTTAATGGGGCCTAAATTGCATACCAGTTAGGTTTCTTTTTCATTCCTAAACTTTATCTTTCATAATATGGATAAGAGATACCCTTAATAATGAATACCTTACCGTTTGAAAAGATAATTCTCACACTCAATTTTCCAACTAACAAGATGACAATGCAAACAGAATTTGAGTGCAAGCCTAAGGAAGGGAATGTGAGTTGCAATTGTGCCATTACCATAGGGGAAGAAGTAAAAAAAAAATAGGAAAGGAATGGTGTTTTTAAATAGCATCCAAAACCAAGAAAATGCCTCCAGAGAAAGAAAATGAAATCCAAAAAAAGTTTTCTAATACAACAACTCAATCACCAAAGATTTGAAAATAGTGTCGAGGGTAAAATGGGAAAGGATGGAAAGCATAGTTGAAGCTTTTAGAAGGTGGATTGAATTGGAAAAATTAAAGGAAAACCTTATACAAAGAAAAATAAAAAATTCTTTTGTGTATGCAATGCTTTAATCCTTTTTCCCCTAAAGGAGAGATCGAACTTCCTAGAGAGTTTGGAATTTCCTTTATATTCAAATTTTTAAGATAGAGAAGGTGTTATTTTTCCAATTTTGGAAGCACTCATTAGAGCAGTGGATAATATCTTCACTTTCATTTACCACATTGATACCACTACCACCATTTTCTATAACTTCAACCTATCACTTGTCATCCACTATGATGCAGACAGTCTCTTGGTAACATGTGATTGAATTAGTTAGGCTTTTATACTAGTTCTATATTCATTAGTTGTTAAATATTTAATTGGTAATGGATGATTGGTAGTCACTTTATCTTTCCTTTAGTTCTCTTTATCGTTATCATTGTTTTCTACAATGTGGACTCCCACCACTAGGCACTAGTTAGAAAATATTTTTCAAGTTCCAGTCTGAGTCTCCAAATATTTTATAGTGAAAATAACCAAATCATTTGTTTGGACTTCAACCTCTAGAGTTTATTCAACCTACTTTCAAGGGAATCATACTACCATTCGACAGAGATAATAGTGCAAAGTAAATCCAAGTTCAACTAATACAAAGTGCCAATAAGAACAATAGTATATGTAGATAGTATTTTATTAATATGCATCAATATACATGCCTAGAGATATATTTAGCTCATATAGTGGAGTAGTATGATTCTTCCAGCTAGGGATGACACCACACAAACTTTTCTTGTCCATATCAGTAGGTACCCTACCCAAAGAATGAATGACTATCTACTTATAGCTCATGTTGCTCAGAAATCATAGATATAGTACCTAAATACACCATAGCCTCCCTAACAGGTATCCAATTGCTTAAAAGTGTAGACCTAATGCCCAACAATTAGTATTGCTCCCATATTTCTCAGTCATGACCATGATCCCAAGTGAATATTCCAAGCAACGATTATATCAACCCCACTAATGAATATACTACCTAGTCCATAAATATTTTGCTACCCAACTGGAAACTTGGCACCCAACACAATATGTGAAGGGAGATAGATTGTATGCTTCCTGGGAAGATGAAATCACCCTCCACTACTTGTACTCGAACCAAAAAAAAGAAATATGTTTGATTGAATCTTAAAATGTATTCCTTGCATTGCATTGGTCACCTTATGAACTACTATTTAGTGTAGAGAGGATTTTTCCATACCACTAATTGGTGCAAAAACAATGAAATAAAAAGCTAATAGTGTAGAGTTAAAGGATGAAATTTAAACAATAGTTATCTTGAGTATTGATTTCACCCCCCACACATGAGATACAAACAATGGATGAATGAAATATAATTATAGATCCAATGATGGGCCTCCAACGGTGCATCCTTTTCATAACATTTCTTGGTCCAAAAACAAGAGTAAAATTCCAATAGTATAGAACTCAAGGATGAAATCCAAATGATGGTTATCTTGAATATTGGATACATCCCCCAAACATGAGATTTGAATCATAAATGAATTTATAGTGACTATAATTATATATCTAAGGATGGGCCTATAGAGGTGCATCATTTTCACAACATGCTTGGTGTAAAAACAACAAAGTACATAGTCAATCGTATAGAGATCAAGGATGAAATCCAAGTTATATTTAGATTGAATATTGACTACCTACCCCAAATATGATATCCAAACCAAATATGATTTGAATATAATCTTAGATCCAACAACATGCCTCCATGTGTGTATTTGAGGAATGAACCACTTTCATCTTAATATTGTGAAGGAAAACTTTTATCAACTTGAAAAGTAATACAAGCAGTCGAAAAAGGACACTACGAGTTGAAATATAAAAGCATTACAAAACCTACATAGTATTATCCATGTTCACATATCACATGTGTAACAACCTAACTTATTTTTATGATGTTCTAACTTCTAAGCTCAAAAATAAAAGAAAAATTAAATCAACTCTAAAATTCTGAAATGATAATGCACATTCACAACTTGACATGAATGTTGTTTTCCAATGTTCTAAGATAATAAAAAAATGAGCCCAATTTTTGTGTGTTCTGAGATACAACACTTTATATCTAACATGCAAACCACCCAAGACCAATTTACAATACCTGCATGAGCCTTGAAAAACAAGGATGTTGACACCCGTTACTATGTTCTTCATGTTTTCATTCACTAAAACTTCCCATAAATTACCAAAAGATACAAATGCATTAACATGAGCAAAACCTATTCCATAGGAACTACAATGTATCAGGTGTCAATATCATGCTAAAAATGAAATGTTAGGAAACCAAAAATTCTTTTCATCAATATCTGTGATTTGAAATGGTTGTCCTACTCTCCTTCATATTGAGTTTCTTCTATAATTATTCTTGTATTAGAGATCTCATGTGATCTTTCCTCCCCCTAAAATCCTAGTTGAAGCACTCCCTTGCAAATCATGGGTCATGAAAATAATTTAAACTTTATTTAAAATTATAGTTTTCAAGAAAATCTTGGACTAAAATGACAGAGGACAATGAAAACATGATCTTAATCATACCCAAAAGTTTGACAATATTAGAGAGAGTTTGCTTCCACAATATATGCCATGATTAATATACAAACTTATATGATGCTATCTTTCCCTAATATAGATGCTTGTGCAATAAGAAAAGTTGTAATAACATAACTTTGCAAGTGAAGAACAAAAAAATAAAATAAAATAAGGAAGCTTCCGAACTTGCTTCTAAAATCACAGTTTTGAATCCACCTCATTAAGAAACTCTCTAATTTCATAACATAGCTCTTCATTGGTAGGATATGATAGGCTTTACCCCCCCCCTAGACCTATCTTTTCCTTCTACATGAACTTTCATCAACAAAAGAGTTTGTTTAGTTCAAAATTTCAAAACATTTGTAGTGTGGTCATGTTTCAAGATGGAGACACATTATCTCTCCATTTGATGAGGATACATAGAGGTTTATTGAATGCATTATAATACTAAAAAACTAGAAGCTTTAAAAAATTAACATTGACCCTCCCAAAAACAAGATATTTTACTTGCCATTTCAGTTTCTTTCTTCTTTTGTTACCTCTTTCCACGCGTAGAATCAGGTTCATATGATGTAGTCAATTATTTGTCGCTTATTTTTATATCCATGCAAGGACTGTCGAGGATAACTGAAACAACAATCTTCGTGTCAATGAAATCATTGCCCTTCTTCTTTGCAATACATTTAGAAGGGATTTTCAGAGGTTTCCTGGCAAGGATGCTATCATAATTATCTTCCCTAACTACAACCTCCCCACTATTATGCTCAACACCACGGTCTCTACACAATAAGAAAACATTTCCATAACAGAGAAACTGATAGAGGATGAAGAATATTGTCTCTACATAAGAAATATTTTCTAAACCTCAGCAAATATCGACAAATCGTCTTCAAGCCTGCTTGAATATTTTTCCCCAATGAATCTCAACAAGAAATTTCTCTTTGTCAGGCTTGGGACATCTCATTAATTACAATATTTTCAGCATTTGAAGGGGTTTTCAATGGTGCCAATATCATATCAAGTTCTTGCCTTAAAATTTTATCCTCTTTTTTATCAACCAGAGCCCTAGATTTCCTTCCAATTCCTCTATTTTCTCTCATGCCTTCAACGAAATTTGGATCCTTCTCTAGATCATTCTTTGTCATTCTATTGTTATCTATGTCATTTTCTATGTCATTATTTTCCTTTTCATCACTAATTTGGGGTTTTGTGGACTTAAAAATTTGGGGTTTTGCAGGAGGACCTTTCACCCCAGAATATCGATGGGCTAATTCATCATCAAGACCAACATAACCAAAGCCTCCCACATCTCCATATGAAGAATTCACTGATTAGTTTAATGGTTTTACCAGTATGTGGGAGTTGAGATTAAGGTACAATCCACTTTCATCTAGAACTGTGTGATCAACTAATCTTCTCATGTCAACAATCTACTCCAAATTGTGTTGTTGGAATACCTTCCGTCAATTTTTCAACATGTCTACTTGTAATGCCCACTAGTATCCCATCGTATTTGTGCAAATGTAATGTACAAATTCATTCAGCAATTTCAATGGCTAAAGTCCATTGACACTAAGTCTATTTACTTTATGAAAACATGAAAGAAAAAAAAAACGTTAATTAACCCATTGAACTCAAAAAGAGGGAAAATGGGAAACTTTAATTCACCCACAATTCCAAAAATTAAATAATGATTTTTTTCATTAAAAAATAAAAATTTAATTTTCTAAATTGTTTTTGATAAAAATGTTGAAAAAAATTGACTAATTTTATATGATGAGCAAAAATGTAAAATTACTAAATCTTTAAATATTTATTTCTAATATGGTCATTGCACTTAGAGTGGCGAGGTTCTCTATAGCCAAGTCTATCAATAAGGTTTATCAATCATTCAAGTGATTAGAGGGTAAGGTTTAAAAAGGTACTTTGGTGAATGTATGTAAGATTTCATGGTATTGAGTAGTCTCCTTGATGAGTAAACTTACTTGACTATAATTTTGGAAATGTGGAGCCTTATAAAGCCATTAGGAAATCGATGGTGTAAGGTTTTAGAATGTTGGGAAGTTTCCCAATGGCTAAACTCACCTAACAAATGTCTAAAGGCCTTGGCCACTAAAGAATCACAAGGGTTAAAAAATTATCATAACTACAAACGAGATCAACCTACTAAGGAATATAATGCCAAGAGTTTATAAGTCTTTAATTTAGAGCAAAAAATATAGTGTGTTTTTTTAGAATGTGAAGAACCTCATGGTCTAGAAACTGAACACATGCAACCATGTACACTATAGTAACATTCCCATATTACATCCCCATGATCACGACTCAGAATCCTTAGCCCAATGATTTCAATTTGAATGTTGTAAGCATGCCACATTGATTGTAGTATTCCCATAACCTAGCCCCCACTCATAGCTATTTAGTTGAATGTAATAGTAGTGCAACAATGGATAATCTGACAAAATATGAAAAATGGATATAAATTGCAATTTCGACAATATAGCTTTACAATTTCATAAATTTTAAAGCTACAAATCGATTCAGAGACCCCCAAAACAATTTCCTAAATTTTAACGTTGCAAATGGATTGAGGCACCTCCTTAGTCATTCAAACTAGTTAGTTGTTTCATACTAATTAGTTCTATTACATCAATTACAATATTGACATATCTAGAGACATATAGAAACATGTTAAATATAATTATAAAATCTTATATTATATTATATATAGACACTCTTAATTTGTATGTGATGTGTAAGGAAATATTTGATAATTATAACATCTTATATAATTAATAACTTAGACTATCTAGCGATATTTTTATCCCCGTGACTCAATTAGTCATTTATTTTAGTCATTTTTAGTTTTGACCACTTAAAATTGCTCAAATTTAGTCATATTTCACTTAAAAACACTATGGTGGCCACCTTTTTGGTGGTTTAGTCATTTATTTAACTTGGTGACCAACTTTGTTGGTCTTCTGGTCACCAATTACCCATTTTTCTACTAGTGTTACAACAATAAAAAAAACAAGGGTCCCCAACCCTATCAAATTGTTCCTACACCCAATGGTGATAAAAGCATTAAATCAAAAAGTAAAAGGACTGAATGACATAGCAATTTTTTTCGATGACCTGATCATATAAAATATAGTTTTTTTTTTTAAATGGAATCCTCGGATGTAACAATGAAGAAGAACAACATCAATTTTGACCCTTCTTCTATCTTTTCTTCTCATGGACATGTACTTTCTACTTTTGGTTTTTCCTTTAATGCATCATCTACTTCTTCTTTTAATGAATGACTCGTTGATATTGAACCCATAAATTCCATGCTTTACACAATTCATTGATGTAAACACATCGATTATCATGCATTTTTCTTGATATTAGGATTTTGAGTAGAGTGACATAATATTCTCTATGCCAATATCATTACCTTATTTTAGATATTTCCCTTATTCATCCCATAGCATGGAAGACTTATATTTTTCTACAATTTTTCAGATTTATTTGTTTCAACTTAGCTCTAGATGGTAAAAGAAATTTTCTTGGAGGTAGTGTTTTTAAATATCACTCAGTCAACAATATTGTGGCTGAGCATACTACCCAATTTTTCACAGTAATGGTATCCTAGACATTATCACAATTAGAACAGTAATATAAATAGATGTTACAAAGTAAATTTCATCTAATCTTTTTGTATATCCCCTTTTGTGTCTATACTAACCTCATTTCCATTGGATTCAAATCCTAGACACCAGTTAGAACACATGTGTGTTTTCCATCACAATGGACATTGAAGAATACAAAGTTGCTTCAACTTCCATTGTTGTTGTGCTTGACAATGCAGGTGAGTGCTACATTCCCCACTGCCTCTTTCATTTGTATTATATGTAATGTTATAATAGTTGTCTCATAATATTATGTTATCCTTTAGAGATTATGAGAGTTTTCTTGTGTAAGAGTTTAAGTGGAGAAAGAATCTTTGAAATGAGAAGTTTTGGGATCAACATGCTCTCAAAATTTGATTGAGTTTGTATTGGGTAACCTATCTTGCTAAGATATGCAAAACCTTTATAAGTTTCCAATATCAATCAATTTTTCCATGAGTACTATTCCTTTGTTGCTTGCAAATTGGGAAAGTATCTCCCAAGTTGGGACTGGCCTTGGAACTCATCAATGAACAAAAGTAGAGATTAGTTGTTTCACTAAGGGAGACAACGCTTTAGTTTCAAGAGAGCTAGAACCTTGAACCCCAAATGGATGTTATGATGGCTCAGCTTGGACCTTTGCTAATGGAAAAAATGAGACCATCGTAGTTTCCATACATTTAGCCTTACATTGGCATGGGGAGGGATTTGAGAATGATATTTTTAGATAGCGTGGGAAATCAAATACCTCCTTAGACTTTCCTAAAGATATCTATCTAACTATATGGATGGTACCTCACCTAATGACAAATAAACCAACATGACATTAGAACTAAAACTTGATTTTATTTTATTTCTTTGACATGAACAAACATGAGTTGTTAAGTATGCTGAGAGAGTTACAAGCTATTTTAGTCTTGTTGTTCTTATTTATTTAACGAATTATTGGGTCATTGAGGTAGTATGTCACTTAACTATTCTATGAATCGGGTGGATCGTCTCCATGCAATGTATATACACAAATTCATATCTAGTGCACTATTAAAGAAGAGACTACAAAATATACAAAGGTGGAAGAATTCCTTCCATCTCAAGAGCCAGAAGCATACCCCTTCAAAGATAAAAAAAAAATAGAAACTCGTACTTGTCCTTACTACTGTTATTTTAGTGCAATGATATATAAAGAAATTGGAAGAACCTGGTTTTTGTGAAGGATATCCATAGATCAATGATACAAAACACTTAACATAAGTTTATTTTGTTTATCCAATATTTTATTTGTATGCTCAAGTAGCCAGAAGGCTAGAAAAACTGACTAGTAGCAAGCCAACTATTGGCTAACCAAAGCCACCTAGTCTAGTTGCATACCTAGACCCAAAGCTAGACCCATAGCTAGCACGACCAACTTAAGAAGAAGAGATAGAGACATGAGTTTCTACTAGAGCACAAACAAAGGTAGTGAGGGGAAATCCATCATAAGCTTCAATAACAAAGCCTATTGAATTTCTAGTACCAGGTCCAGATGAGGAAGTAAATATGGTAGCTTGGGAACCTCCCAGGTCTTAGGGGCCTCCATGGGAAATATAATAAGTTCATTCGTGGGGGCATAGGGCACACTATCATGATCGCTTTGTGGAGGTTCTTTTAGCCCCATACATTGTCAATGGGATGTAGTTTCCTCTTATAGTTGGCTAAGCATCGCTTCACATGGTGGTTGATCCATTATTATATATGTTGGGATTCCCCCTCGATGGATGATCTTAAATTAAGGAGTGTCATCAAATATTGTTGAGAATTGTGAGTTGTATAATGAAAAGGAAATTTGAAATAAGATGATGGAGAAATAAAAGTTAGGAAAATGTCGTGAATAAGGCCCATAAACCATAGTATAAGAATCTGATAATGATCCTGCATATAATTCAAACAATGATCGATTCCAATATCCCTTGCTTAGGCTAGGAAGGGGATAATAAACTAAGACTTAAAGTACGAAACTTGATTGTGGATTTCAAAGGTTATTTGTTAACCCTTAAAATGACAAGTCTTAACAACAATAAAATAATTTAAAAAATGATCTAAAACAATTTTTTTATTATTAAAGCCATAACCTTTTTCAAAAATTAATATGAGGTTAGAATCTACAATAATCCAAGCTTAGAGTAATTTCAATATTTTTCATATTATAACTTTAGCAATCATAATAATTTTAATAAAATAATGGTTCTTCAAGACTTTTAAGCTCCAAGATTTCGCTCCAAGAAAACTTTTAAATTTTTTTTCTCTGTGTGAATCATGGCCTTCAGTTTTGTGGAGTTTGGATCCTTCCAACTCCCTTCCTTGGAGCAATTTAGCTCCTGTTTGATTGTTGTTTGTTGTTCTTTGGCAGATTAACCCTTCTTGTCCATTTGATATCTGTAGAGGGTTCTCTTTCCAATCAGAGTTTCTTCAAGGACTTTGATTGTGATCCTGGTGGAGCTTCATCCTTGGAGCAATCCAGGTGACCGATTGTTGAGTTTGATTTTTGAAGAGGATTCTTTGTTCAAACAATTTCTTAAGCTTCAATCCTGGTCAACATTGGAAACTGTTCGACCTTGATTTGGATGTTAGCAATGAGCTCAGCGCTAGTGGGATTTATTTGAGTCTCTTTTGATGGTTTTTCTATTTTGGGGTCATGGAGGATGAAGGGGGCTCTTCCCCTATTCCTAATCTCAACGCCTTCATAATATTGACATATTCAAGAAGCAAAATGAAACTCACTCAAACCCAACAAACTTTTGTAAAGAAGCTTGAAAATATCCCTTCGGTAGCCCTACCAGTGGAAACTTGTCAAACAGCTATAAACATTGTTTACTGGGGTCTCATTAGCCAGTTCACTGAGCTTTGGCCTTCCCCTAAGACAATTGCAGGATGGGTTCAACAGAATTTGAAACCTCTCATCTCAGAAGGTATCTGCAACAATTTGATAGGTAAGGGATATTATCTTTTTCTCTTTGAAAATTCTGCTGATAGAGATTTGATTTTTTGAAACGGGCCATACTTCATGGGTCCCCAGGGACTCTACTTGAACAAATGGTCTCTGGACTTTGATTCGAACCAAGATGTTCCCTTAGTGGTCCCTATCTGGGTTAGGTTTCCGCACCTCCCTCTTCATTGCTGGAATCTGAGAGCCCTTGAAGCTATTGGAAACACCCTGGGGAAATATATTGATAGGGCTGATTATCGAGATCAATATACTTGTGCCAGAATCTGTGTTGAAGTGGACTTGGAGGTAGGATTACCCGAAGCTATTAACTCAACAATAGCATATTGGACCTATGTAAAAGAGCTAGACTATGAACAACTTCCCTTTAAGTGCAGGTTTTGTCATGGTTATGGACACTTTGCTAGATCCTGCAAGAAAAAAGTTGAAGAAGAAGTTGTTAAAGAAAAAGGAGATGAACGGATTAAAGTTCAAAAAACTAAATCAACAAAGCAAGGAAATAAAGAAAAGAAACAAAAAGGAGAACTGGGGACAAGCAGCAACAACTCTGGACAGAAATAACATGGAGAAGTTATGAAAGAATCAATGACACAAAACAATTTTGAAGTATTGAGCATTCCAGAAGATCAAACTCTTGAAGAGGGAGAAGTCCCTCAAACTCAAATCCAAAAAAGTGAAGAAGATAAAGGCCATTAATTAGAACTCAACACACCTTTGGAAGGCCATTCTCCTACTTATGCAAAAATGGCAAAAAAAAAGAAACCTACGAACAATTCTGGCTCTTCAGATGAAGATCCTCTTGGTAAGTCATCCAAAAAAGGGAGGAAATCTCTCAAGACGGTCCGGGAGGAAGAAACTAAATGACTTAAGATGCAAGGAAGTCAAACAACTTTAGATATGTCCATTGGTAGGAACACTTGGGCCAGACCTGCAAAAGGAGGCCCAACTCCTTTCGTCAAATGATGAATTGTAGAGGGCTCGACAATTCTACAAAATCTGATTCAGTGAATGATCTTATAAGAATGGCCTCTCCAAATGTCCTTATGCTCCAAGAGACAAAAATCAATGAGGAAATCTTACTTTCCATTACCAGCAAGAGTTGGAAACTGAATGTTGGTAAGGCAGTGAGTTCCAGAGGCACTGCTGGTGGAATAGCCACATTATGGATAGGAATTGACTTTATTCTAGAAAACTCCCACAGATCGCAGCATTGGATTTTCACTCAACTTTGTCATATTCCAAGTAAGAAAGTGTTTTGCCTTTTTAATCTGTATGTGCCTGTCAATTTACAGGAAAAATGAGAATGTTGGAACTCGCTGGTAGCCTTTCTCATTGCAAACTCATTTTCAAATATAATAATTGATGGAGATTTAAATTTAATTTTGAATGCTAAAGAAAAAGTTGGCGGTGTCTATGGGAGAGATCCCATGCTGAACTGGGTGGATAACTTCATTCTTAAGTGGGAGCTGATTGATTTTAAACCCAAAAGAGGAAAGTTTACGTGGTCAAATAACAGATTAGGAGCAACCAACATTTCTGCTAGATTAGACTGTTTTCTGGTTCAGAGCTCCTTGCTGGCAGATAAAACAGTCATATCCTGTAGTATCTTGCCAAAGATCACCTCAGACCATAAACCGATTTTATTACAGATTGAAAATGAAGAGGACCTTGGTCCCATTCCTTTTAGATTCAGTCCACTTTGGAAAGATAGAGATGGATTCATGAGCACTGTCATCTTGGCTTGGGAAATTCCAGTTGCCAGATCTCCAAATAATGTCTAGGAGAGGAAGCTTATTAATACTAAAGCTGTGCTTAAGAATTGGGTAAAACTTACTTAAAAAAATCCAACCAGTGAAAGGAAAGAAGCCCTTCAAAACCTGGAAAAAATTCAATTGGAAATGGAAGAAACATAATTAACTCCAACTTTAATAGCAAAAGAGCAAAATGCACAGTCCATTTCTTTCCAGGCCTTCAGGCGAGAAGAAGAATACTGGAGATTAAAATCTCGAAGTACTTGGCTGAAAGCTGGCGATAGGAATACCTCCTTTTTTCACAAGAAATGTAGAGTTAGAATTTCTCAAAATCAAGAAGCTATGCATTCCAATTTTATTCGGAAGGAGAAGGGCATGCTCATCAAACTTGATATGGAAAATGCCTTTGACAGGGTAAAGCACTCTTTTCTTTTTTCTGTTCTTCAATCTTTTGGATTCAGCTCTGCTTTTTTTAATTTGATAAAAGCTTGCATTCACAGTGCTTGGATAGCGCCATTGGTAAATGGCAGGCCAACAAAATTCTTTCAAGCCTCCAGGGGTCTCCGATAGCGTTGCCCTTTGTTGCCTTTTTTGTACATTCTTATGGCCGACTCCCTAAGAAAAAAGTTATCAATAGGAAAAATTGATGGTATCATTCTGGGCATTTTTGCAACAGTAGGATTTGAAGCTATCAACCATGCCCTCTTTGCGTATGACACCTTGCTCTTGGGAGGGGAATCCTTAAAATGGCAAGAGCTTTCTTTGAAATTATGCAACATTTTTGTATTATATCAAGGGCTCTCATTAATAACCAAAAGAGTGCAGTATATGGATGGAATGTTGATCAATCAAAAGTAGATAAAATATCTCAAATCTTTGGCTTTGAAGGATATGCTTACTGGGACAAGGTTAACTACCTGTGTCTACCTTTAACTTTGGGGCAAAACAATCCCTCTCTCTGGCTGGATATCATCAGTAAGATTAAAGCAAAGATCATTTCTTGGGGAGGACATTGGCTAACCAAGGCAGGAAAGGTCACTCTGATTAAGTCAGTACTCTCAGCTCTTCCTATATATCAATCCTCTTTACTTCTGGCACCAAAAGCTATTATGAATCACATTTCTAAATTAATCAGAGACTTCTTATGGGGAGGTGGGAAAGGAAATCAACACCGTATTCATCTGTTTAATTGGGAAACAGTAAAAATACCTCTTCTTGAAGGAGGATTACAATTCAAAGATCCAGAAATGTCCAACATAGCAATGGGAGGAAAATTTTTATGGCAGCTATTTTCTAACAAACAACACCCAGTTAGTCAGTTGTTATGGAAAAAATACCTTCACGATGGATCATTAAGGAATATTCAAATGTCAAATACCATTAAAGGATCAATTATTTGGAATTCATGTAGGAAAGTTCTTGATTTCTTTGTTCAACATCTGTATCACATTCCAGGAAATGGTTGAAAGTCTTTTCTGTGAGTCAATAGAATTAATGGACACGATCCACTTCTTGCTGATGGTGCTATTGCTGAGATTCAAAATTGGTTATCAAATAAAGGAATCCACATATTGGCCAATATAGCTTCATGGGATGCCAAAGGAAATTAGATTGACTGGTCTCTTCCTCTCATGACAGAGCATGATCTTCCTAATCTCTCTAACCATCAAAATTTGTTACTAACCAGGCTGAAAGGAAAGACACCTATCCATCGATTTTGCAGAGACTCATGGGGATGGGGATCATCTGGAGTTTATACTACTGCTTCCGGTTTATCTCATCTCTAGATTTCAGTGCATGCCAGTGCAGTGGATTCCTCTGGCTCCCACAACGCAGCTCTCTGGAAGATGGTGTGGAGTTTGCTGAGCATTCCAAAGATTAATTTTTTCACTTGGATTGTAATTCATCAAAAACTTTTAACGGGTGAAAATTTGTCAAAAAAAGGTTTTTATGGACCATTTAGATGATGTCTGTGTTTTCAGGATGCTGAGTCTTCAGTACACATTTTAGTTGAGTGCGTCTTTGCTCAAAAGGTCTGGGCTTTTGTTCTATGTGGGCTGTCATTCTCTTTTTTCCTCTAAATGCTGAATCGGTCACTCTTTTTAAAAACTCGCAATCAAGATATCGTGGTGCTCTTTCTTCTAATCATGCTTGCAGAAAAATCTGGCAAGCTATACCAAAATTTATCTGGTGGAAATTATGGCTGGATCGAAATGATATGATCTTTAATGGAAAAATCCCGAAACCTGAAATTGTAGCATTTAAATCTAAGGAATTTCTATTAGAAGCAATAGGAAACCTTCAAATAGCTGGAAATAATCTAGAAGCTTAATAGAATTGGATTGGTTCGAAATCAGTGGATAAAATTCAAATGTGTTTAAGCAAACCTGTCATCAAAACTTTTTGGCAGATCGGGCTCTCAGAAAAGAAGTTTTCAGATTGGTGGAAATCTAAAAATAAAACTTCTATATTCTTTGATGGTGTGTCAAAAGGAAATCTGGGGAAAGCTGGGGCAGGGGGTTTTATATTTCATCTAGGCAGAAAATTAGAAACAAGTTTTAGTTGGGGAATAGGGAAAAATATAAATAATCAGGCAGAATTATTTGCTCTTTTGAAAGCATGTCAACTAGCAAAGGGAGCAAGGCATAATAATCTGCAAATCTTTGGAGATTCTGAAATCATCATCAAAATTCTAAACTCGGATTCAGTGTTCAACAATCTTATTTTGAATGTGACCATGCAAAGGTTGCATTTCATTTTGATGGACTGTGACTCAGTTACTTCTTACCACATTCTCCGTGATTTGAATAAGCTGACAGATCTCAAAGCAAATCAGGGCTGCCTCCTCCCTTCGAGAATGTTATGTGTGAATGACGGGCCTTGCCTATTGCATTCCATTCCATGACAAAATCTCATTCTGGTGTAAGGAATTGTATTTTTTGGAACAAATTGTAATTAGGTGAAAGACCAATTTTTCCTTTAAAAAAAAAAATTTAATCGTTTAGGTTAAAAGTAATAATAATAATAATAATAATTTTAATAATGTTGATACTATGACTTAGTTACACTCACAATAATGGTGATGAAAACTTCTTTATGTCTAAAAATTCATTTTTTTAAGCTTTTCATACCAAGGTCAACATACATGCCATAAACAACAATCTTAAATCTCTTGCTCCAATAACATTGGCATTCTTTATAGAATTCATGGCTTAAATCACCACATTGATTAAGCTTAATAGTAACATCCAAATTCAAGGGATTTCAATGCTAAAATCTAATGGATTACAAATGACTAAGGGTTATATAGAACTCTTAGATAAACCATAAACCTGACTAATGGTTATATAGAACTCTTAGATAAACCATAAACCAAATTAGTACTTTCTAGTACCTAATGGGTTTATATAGTTTAATGGAACATTTAGAAAAAAAAAATAGAGTATAACTTCTTAAACATGACGACTCTCTTCCTAGTTAAGCATGTTATATTGATACATGACTAATATATAAGTTTATTTTATAGATGTGTTATTTTGATAAATGTACATTAAAATTAATAAAATAAGATAGGTAAGGAAGACTCTGGGTTAAATTTAAGCATTTTTTTATTTTTTTAGAGTATTTGTAATTGGAAACATTGTAATTCAAATTAAAAAAAAAATTACTCAGAGTTACACATTTAATGGGTCAATCATTAAATACTTACTATATTTTCAATACTTCATAACAAGAATGTCATTTTCTTACCTAACTATTACATGGTATTTAATTATATTTATCAATTTTTTCTTTAAATATAACTACTAAACAACTATATTACTAATCTTATTTAATTTAACAATTAATATTCAAACCAAGTATATTTATTTAAATAATGGCCCTTCATCATTTAAAAAATATCAAAATTTAAAAAATGCAAATAATTCTTTCATCATTTTCAAAAAAATTAAATAAATAACTATACTAATAAAATTTGGAAAAATACTTAAAATTCAAAACTTAAATTTGAATTTATTATGTAAGGGATTTAATTTCTTCATATTTAAATTTTTTACAAGTTAGGAAAAAATAATAGTTACCTAATACATCTAAATTTAAAATAAATTTATTTTACTTTTACTTTTACTTTTATATAAAATAACATAATTTTTTTAATTACTTTGTATTTTAATAACAATATCATTTCAAAGTCATAAATACCATGTATTAAAACTTATACTAAAATTAATACACAGTAATAATTATAACTAAAATTAATACACCATGATAATTATAGACCCGCTCTTATTGAATTATTATATTCATTTATGCTAAATATCTTTGATTTCACTCTAACTCTTTTGTGTGTGGACTTACTATGATTTTGTTCTAACTTTATAAAAAAAATTATTCCAATAGAAATTGAAATATTTATTTATTTTTAAATAATAAAATAAGTTTGTAGTTAGAATAAAGTAAATAGGATTTGCAAAATCATATGTTGGATCATTATGTAAAAATTAATAGTACATTTTTATTTATCTTTACACAACTAAAAAAAATCAACATTACTAAAATAAAAAAAACTTTCACAAACTAAAAGTTTTAACAACTCTTAATACTCTCTTAAAATGTTTTGCATACAAAACATTTATAACTTTATAATTCCTTATAACTATATTAATATAAAAAAGCATTCGTAATTCTTTTCAAAACATAAAACTAAATTACAAATCAATCCATACCTACCAATTTTTCTTGGAGTAAACTTTCTACCCGACCATTTGCATCGATCGGACGATGGGCAATGTGTGATGTGACAGTTCACATGAGCCAGGTCGTCCGATCGATGCAAATGATCGAGTAGAAAGTTTGCTCCATTTTTCTTAAGTACAATAAACTAAGATAATTCCTTACCATCACTACCATGACCATCATATATTAACAAGCGAGCTCACATAATCTAATACCAATAATATTTATCTTTACACAACTAAAAAAAACATATTTATTAAAGAATGAGTTGAAATTACATTTTTCATATACATCTTACAAATTTAATATTATATATTATATATATTTTATTTTTGTTTTCTTGAAACATTTTCTTTTTAACTTTTCTCATTTAAAAAATGCTACATTAACTTATTTGTCTATAATAACTAGTTAACAGTGATAGTTGTTATAACACTGATTGAATTTTTTAAATTTATCAGTGTTATATGTTAGATGCATTAAAAAAAAATCGCATTCCCCATAAGTTAAAATGAAACAACCTAATCATCACCAATCACTCTTTAAAATCAAGTTCTAAATTTTTAAATAACAATTCATTAAAATCACTCCAAGTTTTAGAGTTTGCCTTTTATCACTTTGGTTTTGGTGTTTTCCTTTTAGGGTTAAGATGGGCATCCATGGGATGTCTTATTATAATTTTAGAATGGCTTTGAACTTCTTGACAATTTATCATAGTAGTGTATGTTGTAAGTATTCTATCTAAAATGTTAAGAGGGTGAACTTAACCATATAATTGTTAGTTTTGCAAAAATTTTAATAGCTAAAGGTATTTAGAGACTTTTGATTGACAAAGGACTATGAGTTAAGGATATTTAACAAAAATATATGTATCCCATGATTATACAGGAGTGGTTCAGTTTATCTGATAAGCATAATTAGAATATCTCCATTATGTGGAAGGCCCAATTATCCACTTTCAACCTTATAACAAACTTGCTATCCTGGAAAGTTGAGAATGGAAAATCTATTTGCATTGGCTCGAACTCCTGGATGGGAAGCAAATATTCCCATATACTTCCCCTATCCATGATTGAAGATCTAAATAACATAGGATATACTTTTCTTTACCAGCTCAAAGATATGCATCGATCCTTGCCTTTACAAATTGCTTGGCTATCGTTAGACTTCCTTGGTTTTGAGCATGAAGACGAATTGAGATGGGACAAGTATACTAAATTATTTATTGATTGTCATATATCATTTGTTGATGAGATGTATTCTCTGATCTCGACCAAAAACCCCTCCGGGGTAGTTATTAGCCAAAGCTTGGATATAGGGTACTTCGTGAAGATGAGGATCTCTCACCAGTGGAGTGGTGGCACTTATCCATATATGGAAAATAAATTTCCCCCTAAAGGCCAAGCTCTTCATGTGGCTCAACTTAGCAAGTAAAATACCATTCTGGGGCCACCTTCCTAGACTCTATGGTGAAGGGCCTAGCATATGGACCCTATGCTTCAGATGGGAGGGAGGAGATATTTATTGGGATTTTCAGACTTCGATGAAATACCACCTTCTCATAATCTATGGTGAAGGGCCTAACATATGCACCCTATGTAGACTCGAAGGGGAATCCACCAACTATATTTTTTGTAACTTTATTTATATGAAAGACATGTGCAAATATGTCTCCAATATAACAGGTAGGTGCTTCATATGGGAGGGGGAAGATATTTTTTGTGTCTTTCTAGTTTGGATGAATAACTCTGCAATCCAGGATCATATCGCTCTACCGGTTCTTCTGATCTAGGAGGCTTGGTTAGACGCAACAAATGTATCTTCCATTATATTTATATCCCACCAGAGATTTATGTTACAAAGAGCCTCCCCATTATGGAACACTTCCCTTAATCTCTCCCGGTCAAATTTTTTCATGGAATAGTAGAGGAGAAGATTGACATGACAAAGGTTTGGATTTACTTTGATGGGGCTATACAAGGCTGACTTACCAAAGGAGGTGCAAGTAGCATAATTTTCCTTTATGATAGTTTTAGCTACAGATTTGTTACTGGTATAGGACTTACAACCAACAATCTTGCTGAGTTTACAATTTTCCACATGCTACTAAAGATTGCAAGTCACAAAGGCATAAAACATATAGATGTATATGGGGACCCCCTTCTTATTATCAATTGGCTCACATATAACCATCAACCAAAGAACATTTATCTCAAACATAGCTTCGAACATATTCATGATCTTCTTGATCATTTTAACGAAGTTACCTTCCAACACATTTATAGGGAAAGGAACTTCTAGGCCGATCTCATTTCCAAATAGGCCTACATATGGATGAAGAAACAATGAATATCTTGGAGGTCAACAAAGATGTCATCAAAGAGATATACCCTTTACCTTTTTTGGCCTAACATTATCCCTTATGGGACTTACAACACACTTTAAGATTATATTTTGCAAACCGGTCTCTCTTTGAGATAAGTCTTGGGACACATGTACACTACATAACAAATTTTACAACAACTTTATTAATATATATTACAAGAAGACATGCTAGTTAATAAACTTGAAATACTTGTGAATGAAATATATAAAAAAATACAATGTGCTTCATAGCCAAATAAACAATATAATTCACAATTCTAATAAAATTTTAAATTGTGATATTTTTCTTGGGAAAAAAAACCATACACTTATGTTAATAATTTTTTATATTTACCAAAGTCTCCTTACGACCATCCATGATAATTCATTAAAATCACTTTGGCTTTGGTGCTTTTTTAATTGGACTCACAATGGTCTTCCATGTCCAGTGTCTATCTCTTACACATCTATGTTATTAACAATTAAGATATCTCTCACACATCTATGTTATTAACAACATATTTGTCATCTCTTAAACCAACATCATGAAATGTTAAAGATGAGCGTGAAAAATCAAAGGAAAAAAAATCTTAAAGAATGAGTTGAAATTACATTTTTTCATATACATTTCACAAATTTAATATTATATATATTTTATTTTTGTTCTTTTAAACATTTTCTTTTAACTTTTTTTTATTTAAAAAATGCTATTTATATTATATATATTTTGTTTTTGTTTTTTTAAACATTTTCTTTTAATTTTTCTCATTTAAAATGAGAAAAAATGCTACATTAACGTATTTGTCTATAATAACTAGTTAATAGTGATAGTTATATTTTATTTTTGTTTTCTTAAAACATTTTCTCATTTAAAAAATGCTACATTAACTTATTTGTCTATAATAACTAGGTAACGGTGATAGTTGTTATAACACTGATTGAATTTTTTAAATTTATTAGTGTTATATGTTAGATATATATAAGGGTGAAAAATCAAAGGAAAAAAAATCATATTTATTAAAGAATGAGTTGAAATTACATTTTTCATATACATCTCACAAATTTAATATTATATGTTATATATATTTTATTTTTGTTTTTTAAACATTTTCTTTTAACTTTTCTCATTTAAAAAATGCTATTTAATATTATATATTATATATATTTTGTTTTTGTTTTTTTAAACATTTTCTTTTAACTTTTCTCATTTAAAAAATGCTACATTAACGTATTTGTCTATAATAACTAGTTAACAGTGATAGTTATATTTTATTTTTGTTTTCTTAAAACATTTTCTCATTTAAAAAATGCTACATTAACTTATTTGTCTATAATAACTAGTTAACGGTGATAGTTGTTATAACACTGATTGAATTTTTTAAATTTATCAGTGTTATATGTTATATATATAAGCGTGAAAAATCAAAGGAAAAAAAGTAATATTTATTAAAGAATGAGTTGAAATTACATTTTGCATATACATCTCACAAATTACTTTTCTCATTTAAAAAATTGCTATTTAATATTATATATTATATATATTTTGTTTTTGTTTTTTAAAACATTTTCTTTTAACTTTTCTCATTTAAAAAATGCTACATTAACATATTTGTCTACATTAACATATTTGTCTATAATAACTAGTTAACAGTGATAGTTATATTTTATTTTTCTTTTCTTAAAACATTTTCTCATTTAAAAAATGCTACATTAACTTATTTGTCTATAATAACTAGTTAACAGTGATAGTTGTTATAACACTGATTGAATTTTTTAAATTTATCAGTGTTATATGTTAGATGCATTAAAAAAAATCTCATTCCCCATAAGTTAAAATGAAACAACCCAATCATCACCAATTACTCTTTAAAATCAAGTTCTAAATTTTTAAATAACAACTCATTAAAATCACTCCAAGTTTTAGAGTTTGCCTTTTATCACTTTGGCTTTGGTGTTTTCCTTTTATGGTTAAGATGGGCATCCATGAGATGTCTTATTATAATTAGTTTAGAATGGCTTTGAACTTCTTGACAATTTATCATAGTAGTGTATGTTGTAAGTATTCTATCTAAAATGTTAAGACGGTGAACTTAACCATATAATTGTTAGTTTTGCAAAATCTTTAGTAGCTAAAGGTATTTAGAGACTTTTGATTGACAAAGGACTATGAGTTAAGGATATTTAACAAAAATATATGTATCCCATGATTATACAGGAGTGGTTCGGATTATCTGATAAGCATAATTAGAATATCTCCATTATGTGGAAGGCCCAATTATTCACTTTCAACCTTATCACAGACTCGCTATCCTAGAAAGTTGAGAATGGAAAATCTATTTGCATTGGCTCGAACTCTTGGATGGGGAGAAAATATTCCCATATACTTCCCCTATCCATAATTGAAGATCTAAATAACATAGGATATACTTTTCTTTACCAGCTCAAAGATATGCATCGATCCTTTCCTTTACAGATTGCTTGGTTATCGTTAGACTTCCTTGGTTTTGAGCATGAAGACGAATTGAGATGGGACAAGTATACTAAATTATTTATTGATTGTCATATATCATTTGTTGATGAGATGTATTCTCTGATCTCGACCAAAAACCCCTCCGGGGTAGTTATTAGCCAAAGCTTGGATATAGGGTACTTCGTGAAGATGACGATCTCCCACTAGTGGAGTGGTGGCACTTAGCCATATATGGAAAATAAATTCCCCCCTAAAGGCCAAGCTCTTCATGTGGCTCACCTTAGCAAGTAAAATACCATTCTGGGGCCACCTTCCTAGACTCTATGGTGAAGGGCCTAGCATATGCACCCTATGCTTCAGATGGGAGGGAGGAAATATTTATTGAGATTTTTAGACTTCGATGAAATACCACCTTCTCATAATCTATGGTGAAGGGCCTAACATATGCACCCTATGTAGGCTCGAAGGGGAATCCACCAACTATCTTTTTTGTAACTTTATTTATATGAAAGACATGTGTAAATATGTCTCCAATATGATAGGTAGGTGCTTCAGATGGGAGTGGGAAGATATTTTTCGTGTCTTTCTAGTTTGGATAAATAACTCTGCAATCCAGGATCATATCGCTCTACTGGTTCTTCTGATCTAGGAGGCTTGGTTAGATGCAACAAATGTATCTTCCATTATATTTATATCCCACCAGAGATTTATGTTACGAAGAGCCTCCCCAGTATGGAACACTTCCCTTAATCTCTCCAGGTTAAATTTTTTCATGGAATACTAGAGGAGAAGATCGACACGACAAAGGTTTGGATTTACTTTGATGGGGCTATACAAGGATGACCTACCATAGGAGGTGAAAGTAGCATAATTTTCCTTTATGATAGTTTTAGCTATAGATTTGTTACTGGTATAGGACTTACAACCAACAATCTTGCTAAGTTTACAACTTTCCACATGCTACTGAAGATTACAAGTCACAAAGGCATAAAACATATACATGTATATGGGGACCCCCTTCTTATTATCAATTGGCTCACATACAACCATCAACCAAAGAAAATTTATCTCAAACATAGCTTCCAACATATTCACGACCTTCTTGATAATTTTAACGAGGTTACCTTCCAACACATTTATAGGGAAAGGAACTTCTAGGCCAATCTCATTTCCAAATAGGGCCTACATATGGATGAAGAAACAATGAATATCTTGGAGCTCAACAAGGATGTCATCAAAGAGATATACCCTTTACCTTTTTTTCCCTATATTAGCCCTTATGGGATTTACAACACACTTTAAGATTATATTTTGCAAACCGGTCTCTCTTTGAGATAAGTCTTGGGACACATGTATACTACATAACATATTTTACAACTTTATTAATATATATTACAATAAGACATGCTAGTTAATAAACTTGAAATACTTGTGAATGAAATATATAAAAATTACAATGTGCTTCATAGCCAAATAAACAATATAATTCACAATTCTAATAAAATTTTGAATTGTGATATTTTTCTTGGGAAAAAAAACCATACACTTATGTTAATAATTTTCATGACCAATTACTCAGAGAAAATATTTTTATATTTACTGAAGTCTCCTTATGACAATCCATGATAATTCATTAAAATCACTTTGGCTTTGGTGCTTTTTTAATTGGGCTCACAATGGTCTTCCATGTCCAGTGTCTATATTAGATTTCATTTCCACATGAAACCCTTTTCTTGTTGCGATTTCATAATGGCTTTGGTAAGGTAAATGAAATATTTTTCTTGTTGAGATTTCATAATCACTTTTTGCAAGGTAACTTAGGTATATGCAAGGACTAAACTAAACGTAAATTAGTCTAAAAAGCAAAAAACATGTTACAAAAATAGAGGATGAAAACCTTCAAGTTAGCGATTCAAATTTTTATAAAATCATGAAAAAATAAGCATTTTATTAACAATTAAAATAAATTATCTTTTAAATCAAAGCAGTTTATTAACGATTAAGATAAATTATATTTTAAATCAAACTTAATTAAGTCAATAGGCGTTTTTTTTTCTTAAGTGTGTTTTAAGAGCGTTGTTCCTTCTTCGTCGTCTATCTAGCAAACCATATTCCGCTGCATGGGTTCTTCGTGGTTTAGCTAGTGTCCGCTTGAATATATTATTCTTGTTAGTGTTCCTCTTGGCACCTCAAGTACGACTCTATACCATAATCCGAGGATACACTAGACTTGACAAAGATGGTGAGGGGTGTAATTGGGTTGCAAAAATACAACATACTGGATAGAGTAGGTGAGGGGTCCAACTGGGTTGCGAAAAGGGTGGTCTATGTCCTCCCCTATGGGAAGAGAGATACTCCATATACCATCGGTGGACATATTAAAACGCTACACCTATTCCCCCCCGCCCCCCCCACAATTCATATCCAACTCTTTCTTCTCCACAAATAAGGGGTGAACCATAATGGCTATTTGTAAACCAAGGCCATTCCAGTTCCATGTTGGGCAATGAAGCCATTCAAGAACATCGAAACAATCGTCATAAGTCGCATGGAGGCGATGCTTAGGAACACTCTTGTAATCGACACACATATCACTTTGGCCTCCGTAGCCACTTTATTAAGATAGTTGACATAAATTGGCGAGGCAGTTAATCCAATGTAGAAACCCTCTCCGTCGAAGTACAAAAGTACCATAACTCTTTCTTTTCCATCTGTTACCTCAAGGTGAGGGAGGTAGAGATGAACGAATATGCTTGTTTGAGAATCCAATAGCACGTCCTTGGATGCCACTCCTTCCCTTTCCTCAGTGAAATTATCGTTCTCTGAAGATGGGGGAATTGTTTCCATGTCTACCAATAGTTTAATTGTTCCCTCCTTGTAGATTATGATAAACGAGGAGCCTCAAATACAATGTGTAAAGATGACGACAAATCCATAATTACTTTGAGAGAAGAGAGATGGGTTGACAAGAAACAAAAGAAAGCATAGAGAAAAACCCCAAAATACGTAGCATCAACGATAATGCTCCCAAACACATATAGTTTTGAAGAGAATGCTAAAAATTGTAGCTTACTGTTTAACTAGAAAACAAAATGGAAAATAATCTATCACTTGGGATTGGCAGAATAAACCAAAATGTTAGCCACGTAGTCCTCAAAAATTGGTGGTACCTTGCGGTGACAGATGTGCGTCAGCATGTCAAATTTAATGCTCACTAAAAATATTAATTAGCATCATTGTTCTGACTACACATTCAGATCAAAATTTGAGCTTGAGTGGCAGAGGTTGACATCTGACAGCGAATTCAGATACAATGATATATATTTTGAGTTTGAGGCATTTGTCATTTATTGGTATGCCCGGGCCCCTGGGTGTTTATTGATCACCTAAACCTTCATTTAACCTACATGTACACATTCATGTGCCGACAGATATATGCTAGATTAAAGTCAGGCAATGTGGCCAGTCGATCAAGGGAGTTAAGCACCTCTGGAATGGTTGACCTATCCGCAAAGATTGAGTTCTCCAAACATCCAAAGGTGCAAGTTGTGGGGGTAAAATGTGAAGGTTCAGACATCAAATTTAGCTTCCACAGGAGCAGAGTGTCCCATGAAGAAGTTGTGACTCTCCTCCATAAGACCCTCCTCAATCCCGATGAGAGAAAATATTCTCAAGAAGTTCACTTTTTCATTGATATCCAGAGCAAGAAGATGCTAAAATATTCTGAAAAATGTGTTGTCTTACCAGGTGGGGAAGGTATCAGATTGACCCATGATTGGGAATTCGTTGAAGTTGAATAAGTTATTCATAAGGCATTTGATGATATGAAATATCTGGATCCTCCTAGATTGTTTCTCCCCTAATTAAGTAAGTAGTAGAGACCTTTTGGAATAACTATATCATAAATTGGTTGGCTCGATGTCACCAGGCCTTTGATAACTTGATGAAACAATAACTTCTTCCCCTAAGTAGCTACAGTTTCTAGAACGACGCCTTAGATTTGGATTATGTTGAGGTCTCCTAATATAATATACTAGAAATTAGGGACACCCAGTTCTTTAAATTTCAAAAATGAACGGAACAGGAGCATCACGACTGCACGTACAATCAAGAAATGACCCTATATATATATATAGTGGTCAATTCCATACATTATGTTTCCGTTCCTAACCACATTTATTCCTTGCTGAGTCAAGTCTATCTTTGAGAATATCATTTCTCCACATATCTAATCAAATAGATCATCGATGCAGAGAAAAGGATATCTATTTTTAACTGATGGTAGTCTATACATAAACGTAATGTATCGTCTTTCTTTTTAACAAATAAGACGGGTGCTCCCCAAGGGGATACACTTGGTTGTATATAACTCTTATCTATTAGTTCTTGTATTTGTATTTTTAATTCATTAAGATCTAATATGTTCATTCGGTAAGGAGCCTTTGAATTAGGTACATCTCCTGCTACTAACTCGATAGTAAAATCTGGTTCTCTCTTTGGAGGTAATCCTGGAATCTCTTCTAGGAAAACATCTGAGAATTCTTGTAAGATTGGAATATCATCGAATTTCAGTTTATCCTCGTTATCCATCTATTCATTATTTATTATATGTATAGCGAAAAATTTACAACCCTTCTGTACATCCTTTTTTATTTGTAATGCTAAAATTTGTCTGACATAAACTTTTCTAAGTATCCCTTTAACTGTAACTCTTTCTCCTTCATTATCTAAGCAAGTAAATGTTTTATCAAAACAATTTAAAACTACTTGATGTATTTCCAGCCAATCCATACCTATTAAAACAACATAAGACCCTAACGGTAAAGATTTAACTTTACTTGAGTCTTGAATTGACTCATAAACATTTCACAGTTTTCAACATAATTAACTACTTTTCTTTTGGTTCCTGTAGCTAATTGAACCAACCAAGACTTTTCAAACTTTTTCAAATGTAAATTGCATTTTTATGATATACCAGGTGATACAAAGCTTAAAGTAGCACATGGGTCAATCAAAATAGAAACATGGAGGTTTGATGATCAGTCTGTTGATTCTCCAAGGCTTCATTAATTCTGGGCATTTCATTTGCTATGTCACCAACTGTTTCTTCCTCCTGGATGGTATGTAAATTGTTGTGCTTTCTCCTTCTACTCGGATAGTCCTTTGCATAGTGAGGTCCCTGACATTCCCAACACTTTATAGGTTCTTTATGTTCATTGTTTCTAACATAATTATTAGGCATGTCTCTGCCTTTTGGTGCTGTAATTTTTTTTTGTGTTTTACCTTTAAAATATGTTCCTTGATAATTATTCTTAGAAAAAATCCGAGAATTATTTTCAAAGCTTTTATGAGGCTTAAAACCTTTTCTTCTCTGATCAAAGTTACTTGTTCTCTTATTTTTCCAGTTAGATATGCTTTCTTTATTATTTTTACTTTGTAAGTAACAAAAGTTATCTTTTCTCATTGCCTCTTCCAGGGTCTTTGGATTATCAAATTCAATATTGTCCTTTAAACTAGTAGGAAAACAACTCACAAACCTCTATATCTTAGGTTTTTCTTCAATTATATATGGTACATATCTTAATAAACTTGAAAATTCAATGCTTAACTCTTTCATAGACATTGATCCTAGTCTAAGTTCATAAAACTCTTTAGCTCTTTCTTCATAATATTGTTTAGATAAGAATTTCCTTTTGAAGTATTTCTTAAAGATTCTCCAGATTACATATTTTTCTTTAAGACTTTTAACTCTTTTTATATCCTACCACCAAATGTTATCCTTTCTGGTTAGGTTGTGGATAGCCATCCATGATTTCAGTTTATCTGCGTAGTTATAAATCTGAAAGTACTTTTTCATACCCGATAGCAAAGCCTTGACTTCTTCACCCTTTCCCACTTCTCCATTAAACATAGGAGTTTTTATCTTTTTCAATTCTCCCAATATTTCTTCATAAGGTTTATACTTCCTATTTCTAGGACTGCTATTGCTATCACTACTTTCAATAGAGTATTTATACTTTTCTTTGTGCGACCTTACCTTAATTCCTGAAGAAGATTTACTTTCACTATCAGAAAATTTTAATTTCTTACCCTTACGTTTGTATGATATTGTTCTAGATTCAGTTTCATGCTCCTTTATTTTATCCTTTCCTTCGTTGTGTATTTTATCTAGTAATATTTGATTTAATTCATCCTGATCTCTTAATATTCTTTCGTTATCTTCCTTTATAGTTTGTAATTCGACTCTTAAATCTTTTGGAGTTTGTAGTAGTTCTGATGGTTGAGTATTTAATTCCACATATATATTATCTGGATTATTATGATGGGATCCATATTTTGCAAATGCTTCTACTCCTTCCATTTCCTGCAAAATACAATTTTATATTTCTGTGTAGAAATAAATTTAAAATATAATCAATATTTTTGTTTTTTGTTTTGTATGCGAGTGAGCCAATCTTTAGGCCTAGTGTTTGGAAACTCGCTCTCATACCACATGTAACATGTCCAACTGTAATTACATAAGGTAAATAAATCCATACAATCCCCTTTGTACATCATGTAACTTGAATTAGTGCTTCATCTATTGAGCATGACTACTTAGTTACGAAAACCTTTACAAGGTAACTTACCGTTATAATGAACTAGTTTACTGGTTGTCAAGTTGTGAAAGAAATGTCATGTTTATTTAACGTCAATTTTATTTGGTTTACTTGTTGGTTATGTTTTAGAATAATTTTTAGCCCTATTATGATGCTAGGAGGATGGGTTTATGATCTTACTTAGCTCTAAAGCTAACGCATGAACCACTTATTCATTACACGTGCTTTGAGGAGGGAGTGTCACCTTACTAGGGAAACCTCCAAAGGGTCTAGACTAATACACACAAAGAAGGGCCCTAACTATACTATGAAAAACCACTATCACTAAGTAAGAAACTATGCGCTTGACTTAAACCATAATTCTTTATACCAATATTAGAGAACTATTTACTATGGAATCCATGGGAAATTCGATGGGTTTGAAAACTATAGAGTTTGGGTTTGAATTATTAAACACTAGGTGGCATTTAAGAGGGCCACATGATGGCTCATGGTCTCTAGCTAGTAACCACTTTATTTGTCATTTCAAAAACCCGAAGGGTTTGATGGGCATCTGTTATGCATTCAATGCTCTTGCACTTTGTTACTTGGTCTCTGTACCAGGTTATTTTCTTTATTTACTATGTAATCAATGGTGGAGGAGACGAGGATTTCGGCCCTCTACACCATTCAACCTTGCGTCTGCACCAGTTACATTTTGCGGGTGGCTCTGGTTTAACAAATTTGTAACACTAGTGACAACGTTTGTGTCGTAGTCTTTGCTGCTGATGCTTCCTCTGCATAAGGTATGTCCTTCGAGTTGGGTTAATATAGTTCGTTTTATTTGTATACACCTTAAAACTTAAGATTGACCTCTACATGTTTCCTTTTAGGTGTTCTTGTTGGGGTTGTTGCATTGAAAATGGCATTCGTTCTCCGTAGTGATGGCGCATGTTCTAGTAATACCTGATACCCCACATTCCTTTCTCTTTATGTCTCTGTTGGTTGTGGCTCTATGTCTATAAGGCTAGGCCAACCTACTCATGGAATGGAGTCGTTTATATGTTTCCTTATATTGAAAAAAACTTGGTAAACCTTATGGTTGTTCGGCCCTATGCCATTTTTGTTTTTATAAAAAGAATCTCCCTTCAACCTTGTACTTTGAAGGGGACTCTAATGTGGAATCGAACTCTTATAGAGTTTTGTAAAAATGTTTTAAGTTGAAATAGAACCATTCTGACCAAGTGATTATTACTCTATCACTACATTTTTTGTTGTAATATGAAAGTTTGGTATTTACTATAGTTATTGTTTTGTGGTTTGATTACTTCTCTGAAATGGGGTCTATTTCCTGTATTTGTTAATCAATAAGGATAAGGTCACGAGTCCTTTGCATTGTTGAGTTCATAAAAGATGGATTTTGTAGATGCGGTTGTGCATTCTCTATAATGTATTATTTAGAATCCATTCAATGTTATTTGTAGTATTTATGTTGTAGATTATTGGTTATTTTTAAGTCGATTATAACATCTTATGGCCTGCAACCTCGGGGTTTCTCCATTCTTGATTAATATGTCGGATCCCTTTTTGGGGTTTTTGTTGTAGTTTATTTTTTAAGATTAAGGTTGTGATAAAGAAATAAAAACTAACCTACGAGGTTTCGACCTTTTGACTCCTAGATGAGTTATTATATTTTGTTTATACTTTGATTACTTCTATGACAGAATGGGAACTTAAGGTCGTAACACCACTATGATTTTGTCATTTTTTATAATAAGGTTATGGTCTTTAAGTTTTTGAACTAGAATTTAAATGGTTGGATAAACCATGAATCCATGAGGCTGTTGTGTGTTTCATCACTATTGTTTTGTTTTAGATTAGATTTTTTATTTTATTTCTTTTCAGATTTTATTAAAACCCTTGTTGCAGGAACAAAGGGCCTTCCGGCTCTAAAGAGTTATAAATAAAAGTATATGGGGTTTGAACCCTCGACCTATCCTTTTCTATACTAGTTATTTCGTATTGGTTATTTATATATAATAAGTGTTTGGATAAAATATATCTTTGTTACTGCTTAGCTCGTGAAACAGGGCTACACCTATCTTTGTTGATGGTTTACTTAGTATAATTTTAGTTATGGTATCTCCTTTAAAGAAAATTAGTCTTTATACTTTACAATTTAAAACCTGGAAATAACATTGTAGATAATAAGTAATATTTATTTAATACTATATATATATATATATATATATATATATATATATATATATATTTGATAATAAGTCTCGATAGAGTTAAATCGATTCCTATGTAAGTTTTGTTTGATCCTTTAAACCCTAAATTAACTTCGATGAAAAATCTAAGCCCTTCGGCTGTAATGGAAGTTTTCTATAATAGGCCTTTAGTAAGGATAATACTAGTAGAAAATTTTGAATGTAACTATGTCCTTAAATATTTTTATTAGATAAAGGTATTTTAAGTTTTATGAATTACATATACTGTACTATCCTAGATAAGTCTATCAGCTAATAATATGTGATAAGAGTTAATTCGATTTCAAGGTTTACTTAACAATGATTACAGTAAGCTATGAATGTAATGAGATGAAGCTTTAGGAAAAATAATAAAATAAACTCAAAATTGGTTATGTCATTATATGCAAACATGAACAAATTTTCTCTTACAGAACATTTCGATAATCTTCGATCTATCATTTAACTTTATGAAAAGAAGAATTGTAGCATCCTTTACAATATTACGCAGAAAATAAGATCTTCCTAACCTATTCCAATTGGATAATGATTACGTACTTCATAGAATTACTTAACATTCGTAAACCTGCAAATATAGATATGAAATAATTTCACAGATCATAACAAAACATCTTAGAATCTGGTGTTGCTGCTGCAACTACTACCCCAAAAAAATTTCATGTTTTAGGGGCCCCCTTTGATTTCTAGTTTCTAAACCTTCCTAGACTACCTTTTCCCTCTAAGGACCCTTTCCCTAACTTATTTTTTGTTCACAAATTGGAAAAAATATTAAGATGAAACTCAGTTTTTCCAACCGCCGTATCGGATGACTCGTCGAGTTGAGTCGATGTAGTAGAGGAGGTACTCTTTAAACCTATCGGTCCTTTTCATCCTTTTATCTCTTCTGAAAAACTCATGCGATTTTATCGATTTGTCATTTAGACTCCAGCTCCAGAGCTGATGTTATTGGAGAAAAAATTTGAGTTCTATTCTGATTTCTTGTTAATAGATTTCCCAATACATCAGGTCATCTTGTCAAAAAAATTTGATAGCATTAGAAGAAGTTGCATTTCCTTAATTTCCCACCGTTTTAGAAACTTCCCATAAGTTTTTCAACAGGTCGCTTTGGTATTTGTTGCTGATCGCATCGCTAAGACTCATTTGGTCGATCCGATGTTGTTAGATGCACATATTTTTTGCAATCGATGTCTTTCCTGAAGGTTCACCTGATACCATTGCGAGTAGCTAAAGTCTTTTTCCGCTAGTAGAATTTTAAGTTCTTGTTGATGTCTTGTTGTCGGTAAGACGGTCTGAATCCATCCGATTAGCGGTGGATCTGTCATAATCTTCCACCCAACACCATCAATTACACTCAATAGCTTGTTGCTATTTTGATGCCTTGTAAATGAAGTTTGTAATGTTTGCGCAAAGGGTGTTTCAGTCATGGGCCATTAGTTACCCTTCTCATATCTTTGTCTATTTAAGCTGCCAAGGGTTTGTTTTATGGTTACTTTTTATTTCCCATTTGGAGCACTCGCTCTCATTCCTATTGGAGCTGTCAACCGTTGTGTGGATTCCACCAGTTGCGCACGATTCGCACTCACCATCAGCTAGTCGTTTTTCACCAGGTAGGATTCGAATCCTTTCCCAGTCACATTTTTGACGTTTTTTTATGGGGAAGATTGTTTTGGTCTTACGGGATTAGGTTTTCCCGTCATTAGAATATATATATCCCAAGACCATAAAGGTTCTTTCCTTTCGAATTAGGTTTTGAGGCCGTTTTTCTCTCCTGCGCATCAAGCACTAGTTTCTCCACTCTTTTCTAGCATGTCCATAGGTTTTCCCCTCACTTGCTCCATGCCACTCATATTCCCTACTTTCACCATGGGATTTGTTATGTTAGTGTGGTGTAATAGCAGGGACGAGGCCAGACGAGTGTTTTGCTGTCAGTGTCATCCCATATTCTCATCATCAATGAACAAGCTGAGGGGGTATCACTGCTGGTAGAGGTTTCTTTGGGAGGTTTCCCTACCCATAGCTCATTTTAAGCTCGCATGTTATTGAAGTTGTGAGCCACAGAAGGGATCCCTTTTGTTTCCACAGAGAGAATCATTGATATCTGGTCACGAGTTGGGTAGTGCATTTTTTGAAGGAACTCAGGGTTATTTTCATTTTAAACTTAGCGGTTGGGAGTCCCGCTACTTAGCTCTATCCAGCAGTAGCCTTGTTTTAACTTAAGGATTTGAGGTAGTGGGATGTTTTTCCCTTGCATCATGAAGTTTGTTGAGATGTTTCAAAATGAGATGGTAAATATTTTGATGCAAATATGACCTTATGTTGTTTTGTTCAATCTTAGATGTAGTTGTTATGTTCAATATTGATTTATCATGCATGCAAACAAGGAGATTGAGATAGATTTAAGACATGTTTGGTGGTTTTTCGCTGCCTCAGATTTTATATAGAACCATTCCTAAAAATGGTAAGAAGAAGACCTAGACCACAGGGGATGACCTAGAAGTAGAATTACCACAAGGGCTGGAAATTATTTACGAAGACAGTCAAGCTTTCACTGGAGCTGACCCTGGAATTAAATGGGGTCAAATATATCAAATGATCAAGGACCAGGCTATCCCAGATACAGGTTTAGAATACATACCAATATATTCAAATATCAAGAAGTCTTCCATCATGAAAGTGCCTACGCACCCAAAAAATTTCCCATGTGTCGAAGTAATCGGCTGGATTCTTCCAAGGGAAGATACAAGTAAGATGATTTTGGAAAACACTGAGGGGCAAGGTTTTTCTTCCTACAGCCCGACATATGTAGCTCAAGCATGTAAGCTCCCTAAACCCCAAATCTACATGACAAAAAAATGGATAAAAGCCTCTGGACTTAGATGTTTTCGATTGTGTAAGCAAAATTATGGTACATGGGAAATAGTTCCGCACGAATCCTATACAAGGATATGAAGCTACTAACTTAAGTACCCCATACCGGATTATAGCCTTGTTGTTAAACCGGATTTTCGGTCCGGAAAATGGAAGGATTTATAAGATAAGATGGGTATCACTGATTTATTTTTTAGCTATAAAGGGCACCATTTTCAGCTCGACCGACATCGTATCACATAGTATATCTTCATGCATAAGTGCAGCTCTTGGGGGTCTGAATCAGTAGAAGTCAGAGTTCTATATGAGATATTTCCTAATTGATTTCATTTTGTGTACCCACCAGTTCCTAGCACTAAATTTAAAATGGGATAAGACCAAGACCCTTGTATATTCTGCATATCAGATCTTTTGGGCACACAAATACTATATTTTCTACAAAAGCATATGTGAGGATTTATTAATGTCACTTTACATGTTAATCTTCCTCACAGAATGTAATTGCATGTCTGAAAAAACATTGGATACAGTGAGAGAGAATGGGCATTATTACCTCTCAGAAGAAGGTTTGTACTTAAAAATGTTTGGGGGATCTAAATCTCCTTCTTTGCTACAGAAGTATGCCACTGACTATGTTGTTCATAAAGAGATGGTAAGAAAACTCTACATAGATGGGATCGGTAATTTATTATTTGATATGAAAAAATTTGTACACCCACCACTACCTTTCTGCATAGGTAGTTACAAGTTTACTCGAGTAAAAAGTGCACCAGAGTTTGTGAAAGAATTAGAAAAATTTCACTTTGGAGAAAAACGTTTTAACAAGAATGATTCAGAGGACAAGATTGTGGATTATTGTGCATTAGTAGGAGTGCATTTTGAATACATAAATTACTGGGATAAGGATGAAGAGAAATACCGCAAGGCCTACAACATGACATCCTTGAGAAGAAGATTCAAGAAGAAAATAATGACTCTGGGAGGAAAAGGAAGTAGTAGCAGTATTGTTGAACAACAAGATAAAGAAGAAGAAGTTGCAAAGAAAAGGGAAGAGGAATCCCACAGATTGTTGTAGGAAGCAGAAAAACGAATAGATGAGGAAGCACTAAGGCAGAAAGAGGAAGAAGAGCAGAGACATATGGAGGAAGAAGAGCAGAGGCAGAATGAAGAAAGTGAAACAATACAAAAGGAATTGGCTGATCGGTTGAGAGAATAAGCAGAAAAGGAAGCCGGAGAATTAAAAAGGAAAGAGTAATAAGACCGAGACTTTGAAAGTTTGGAGCAAGATCAGAGCCAAGATAATCCATTGGATTCTTTCATCCCATCTAGTAGCACAATGACGGAAGACCCGATGTCCTCAGTAGCTCTTGGACTGATACCTTTTATTCCTTCCTGTGAACAGGCTATGGAAAATCTTGACACAATCTTTTTCGACTTGGAAAAGAACATGATTGCGAGGAGGAAAGAGAAAAGGGTAAAAATGGGTGATCAACCCGTGGCAGTCATGGCGATTGAAGAAACAGTTATGCAGAGACCTGATGAAGACCCACGACTTCTTGCAATGGAAGGTTTATTAGAAGCTCGAACCTATCACACCCCTGGTTTTGACCCCACTGCATTAGATGTATATGATGTATATATTGTAATAATCATGGTGTGGAGCTAAAGGCCAAGGCCCCACCATTGATTGGTTATGCTATGTTTTGGATTTAAAACTTGTCACCGATGGTATATCGGGGCATGCGGCACATATTAAGTTTCAGCATCATGTAATTATGGATCTATAATTAATTAAATGAACCCGACCAGCTATGATCATGACAACTAAAATGAGAAAGGGGCATAATTTTCACAAGGATAAGGATGTGGGGAAATTTGTCAAACCTTGGCCAATGGGGTAAAAATCCATGCATCTTCTTTCCTTGCCTTACCCAACCACTTTCATTGAAGAATGGCTGCTGGTGGTTGAGGTAGTTAATTGTTTAGGAGTGGGGTGGCAGGACTGTCAGTCCTCACCCACACTCACACTCCACCATGGTTGACTTCACAATGGAAGAAACCATCGTCCTCACCCACGAAGGATACCACTCTTCCTACGACAGGTTGAATGCTCACGCACTTGGAATTTGTGTCCTCTTTGTTGTTGTTCACCCGCTCACCCAGGAAGAGTTGTTCGTCCTCACGCAGCGACCATATTGTGTCCATTATCCTCACGCACAGGTATTCCTCTGATTGGGGCTCACACAGCGAGCCTGGAGCTATCTGTTTTCACCCACGTTTTGTTGTGTCATTGTGGTCTTCTTGTATTTCGGGGACAGGAGCCTGCTCATCTTCACGCACAGTTTGGAAGTCTGTATTTTTCTCTCCCTCTACATGGGCTATATGTGTCTTCTCGGTGTTTTCGTTGCCCAGGATGGGCTATGTTCCCCACGTTTGTTGTGAGCTGTGCTCATTGATACATTTTGGGTTGTTGATTTTCCACCACATTGTTGGATGTGGTTGCCGTGGTCCACCGATATGTTTGGGGACTGTATAATTCGCCTGGGAGTCGTTTTCCCCTCTTAAGTTGTATCAGCTGATTGACTGCCTGAGTGCAATGGTTGGTCTTCGGACTGTGTAGGGAGCAGGGATGGGGGCTTGGTTTGCTTGATAAACCTGGTGTTTGGAAACCACACAGACAGAGCTAGAGGGCTGGCTTTCTTCTCCACAACCCCTAAATAGCACTGGAAGGGAATGCAGGGCCTGAGGGACTGTGTAGCAGAGAAGGGACTGATTCCTTGTGTTGGGTGTGTGCGGGTGTCTTAGAAGTCAGGCTAGTTCTAGTGTAGGTGTTCCTGGCTCTGCAATGAGCTCACTAGCTTAGCATTTAGCCTTTCCCAACTCCTGGATAGCCTGATAAACCCAACTGTGTTGGCTTGGCTGTGTTTTTGTGTATCCTTGGCTATGTGTAAGCCTGCTTGTTCCCTTATTCCTTGGAGAATCATGCCCAGCTCGGGGGTGGCAGCGTTGCTGAGAGATTAAGGAGCACGCTGGCCTATGGTTGGGTGGAACATTGCAGCGACGTAGCTGGTTGCGGAACGACTTCTTCATAAGATAAGTGATCTTGTCCATTTTACTTCTGCAATCGTAATTTCTGTTAATGAAAATAATGAACATGTTGAGTGAATGCTTGTGTGAATGCATGTTGATTTCGCTGTGCATGATAACTAACGATAGCTGTGTATGATGAACAATGGCATTTGTGCATGTTTTACCTTAATGCATTCCCTGCAGCATTCTGTTTATGCAATTCTTATTCATGTACATGTTCATGGGCTCTTAACCCGCATGGTTAATGCCATGGTGATCGCGTCCTCTTCGCCGGTCGGAGGCATGGGGACGTGTCAGAACCAATGCAGTAAATGTTGGTAAAATGGTTGAAGATGTTGAACAATACAAAGGAAAGTTGTCGCAGATGAAAGAAACCCTGAGGAAAGAGAGAGGGGAGGGACATGATCTAAAGAGGAAATATGACAATAGTTTGTCAGATTTCAAGAATCTCAAAGAATCATATAAAATTTTGGAATCAGACAAGGATTCCTTAGTATTGTTAGCTACCATCACTAAAAAGGAAAAAAAAAGGATATGGAAAATAATGTTGTAGAACTAGAGAACCAAAAAGCCACAGCTGACAAAAGAATTGAAGAGCTAGAAATGAAGAATAGTTTTCTAGATAAGCAATTGAAGGTGGCAGACGAGAAACAACTTGATATTTCTCATTTTTGTTATCAAGCATATTTGCTGCAAGAGGAAATAAATAATATCCATTTGAAGTTAGCGGAAGAAATGTATAGAATTAAACATATAGAGGCTAGATTAAAGGAGATAGCACACAGCTCAATAGATTTTAGAAAGAGGTTATCAGAAGTGGCAGAACTTGTGTAGAGCCAACTGACTTGGATAGGATCCAATTCGACCTTTCCGGCAAACATGCCTTAGAATATTGTAGGAGGTCTAAAGATGGAATTGGCAATATTAAATTGTGGCAACAAATCAGCAGTAAGGTTGAACACAACCATTGATAAAACTTTGGAAAAGTGTACTGAGTTCTACAAAAGAATGTGTTTAACTCATAACAAATGCCAAGTTTCAGCAGAGACTCAATATCAATACTTCCTAGCTAGAGATCAGCATTTAAAGAACCTTCAGGATAGGATGCAAGCAAGGGAAGAAAGTATAGCTAAGATCGAATGTGTTAGTGAATAAGCCATTGGATTCATGATTGTACAAGCTTCGTTTCACAAGCATCTTTTTGAGGAGTTACTGAGCCAGAACACACCAAAAGTAAGGGAGATAGAATCCCAGTTGTCTAAGCATGAAATAGTTTCCCATGTGTTGGAGCTAGTTGACTGTCGAATCATTAGTGAAGAGGCTTAATCATGGGATTTTTTTATTAAGAAACCAACTGGGCCCACATAGGAATTTGTTTTATCTCCATGCGGCATATTTTTTGTAATACTTTGTTTTATTTCTTTTTTCCTAGTGAGCAAACTAGAGAACAAAGAAATGTAAACGGAGAGTTAGGGAAGCCCAAGGGGCTAGGGTAACTGAAAGGCCATTTGTAATTTGTATAAGTAGGGGCAAAGTTGAATAGAGGAAACTTTTTCTTGCATACATGATGAAGCTTTTTTGTAAGGAGAACTATTTCTGTTTATAATAAAGAGGACTCAAATTTCGTTGGAGGAAGGACTATATGAGATTCAAGATGTTTATGTGGATTGTTGAATTTGAACTGCTTCCGTTTTGGCTTGAAGCATAGCTATGAGATCATTCCAACCTGGTGAACTATTTCTGTAAGTTTATAAATGATTTGATTATTCTATTTTTAATCGTGTGCAATGAATGAGTAATAGATGTTTTAACTTCACGAAGCTATATTTGTGTTATTTTTCTGTTGTGTTTATGTATATTGAATTTATCAGCTACCTGTAGAATTCAACATGCAAACAACACAACATATTACTCATATTAATATAAACTTTTCTCCCCCGGGATAGATTAGAATAGATTAGATTAGACTAGTTGTTATTTGCTTTGGGTGATTGAGAACAATTGATTCGTCACGGCGAGAGGTAAGACCCTACACAACTCACTACGCGGCTAACTGCTTGTGAGGTTCTTGTTTTGGAAGTCACCTACATTTAGTATAGGCATTTGCATATCATCCTTAAATATAAAATACATAAACGGTGAGTTGAGCCGCAACCGGTAAACATATTTAAAACTTTACTTTAACTCTACGGTAGCCAAGACGTTAACTGGACAGATTCCCCATACCAAAGGATAAACGATCTATTTGGGAATGGTTATTAGGGAGAAACCCTACTGTTGGTACCTGGTATTTTTCCAGGCATCAACAATTTTGGTGCTAGAAGAGGGCCGCCAGTGTATGGCTGGCAGAGGAAAATCATTTACTCGAAACTATTCCACTAGTAATAACTCTAAAACTAGTTTTTTCTGAAGATTTCATTCCCGAAGAACGAGTAAAACCAGAAGTAGGAACTACATAAAATATTTACCAGGTTCCTTTGGAATTAGTTGATCACTTCAGGAGATACACAAGGTCGTTTGCGAAGAATCTTGGGGGATTCCAAACAATCCCTGAATTACTGAGAGGGTGAGATCCTATAAGAACACCCACTTACACGGAAGATTCAATTGTGGTAGGGAATTTGGAATAATTGGTGAGCTTTCCCTTACAAGAGATTGTTCAACCACTTGATCAGTTGGGACCCGATTACCCTTATTGTTCACCTTTTCAGTCACCTATTAACTCTCTACCGCAATCTCCTCGAAGAATCATGCCTGCAAATGTTCCCCCAAATGAAAATCAACAAGGGAATTGGCCTCCTCCACCACCAACTTGGAGAGCTAAACCGCCATTCAACTTGGCTCCTTCATTGCATTCTTTGCCTCAGAATGTTGTTAAATCATTGCCTAAGTTTGATCCAAGAGAAGGCATTTCTATGCATGATCACTTGTAGAGTTTTTTCTTGGCTATAGAGATTTTAGTGATAGAGCATGAGGATGTAGTATGTATATTGTTTCCACACACTTTCAAAGCTAAAGCATCATCATGGTACTTTGGTTTACCAGCAAATTCTGTAACGAATTGGGATACTTTTGAAATATTTTTTAAAGGAAAGTTTGGTAGCCAAAGAACTATTGTCTCTCTCATGAAGGAATTGCTTGCTTTAAGGATGCACAAGAAAGATAAAGTGCAGGATGTTAACCATAGGTTTGCTTCCCATTTAAATAATTTCAGTGCTGCCATAAAACTTGCTGAAGAAACTTTAATGGAATATTATACTTCAGCACTTTCCCTTGACATAACAATGTTTGTTAAGAGCTCAGTAAAATTTATTTCATAGAAGCTCATGAAGAATCCAAGAAAGTAGAGGCTGAACTTGAAAGTATAAACAAACAAACTACAAAATCAGTTACAATAACTTTTAGCACTAAGAAACCTTTGTTGCTGACTAGACCCAAAGAGGAACGTTCAAATGAATTAGAAAATGTTGTTAAAATGGTACAAAAACTATCAAACAAGATTGTGGATTTAGAAAAAGATAAAGAATAAAGTTCATCTAGAAAACCATTTGAACCATTCTTTGAGAAAAGTGATGAAAGTGGTCCACCCCAACCACCCATGCACAGCTCTTTTGTTTTGAATTTCACTGAAGTTGGAATGGATAACTTTTGTACTTTTCATCAAGAACCCCATTCTGAGAAAAGCCGTCCACAATGGATAAATTCAATGACTCTGGTGATGAACCAAATTTTAGATGCTCAAATAAATGAGCCTGAAGTAAAACAAGAAAGGGAAAATGAACTAGAGGAACCACCTGAAACAACAATGGTATTGTGGGACTGTGCACCTATGTTGGGGTTAGAAGAAGAAGATCTTGATGACAAAATTCAACTTTCAGCGGTAAATGTCACAACAAGAAGCAATGGACCAATAATGGATGAAAGTTTATTACTGTCCAAGATTAGGAAGATTCGGGAAAGTATGAAGAAGATCAGTAGCAATACTAAAACCCCACCTATACCTAGTTTAGTCATAACAAGGCAGAAAGCTCCCGCAGTCAGTAAACCTATGAAGGTTGTGGAAAATAAAACAGAAAATAATAAGAAGAATTGAGTAGAACAAGATATGGGATATGGCATAATAGAAGATATCAAGAAAACCAAAGCAAATGTTTCTTTATTTTATATGTGTAACTTACCGCAGCAAAGGAAGAAGCTCCTGGAAGTGTTTGATCCCCAACCTAGTGGATCCCAAGATGATAGTCAATCGAATAAAGAAGTAAATGAAGCTAGCATTGGAGTAAAGTCAAAATATCTGACTAAACCATCTTTACTATCTTTTGATATTTTCAACCATAATACACAATTGTTTAGTAGATTTTGGAGCATCCTCTAATGTCATGCCTCTTTCAATTTATAAAAATATAAATGGTCAACCAACTCCTTCAGTTGGATAGAACAATAGTCAAGGTAGTTGGAGAGATGAAAAATGTTTTAATTTGATTATCACCAGATGAAAGGGTCTGTCAATTCATAGACATCATAGAGGCCTATGGTTTGATACTAAGCGGGGACTAGGCTACAAAACTTGATGGGCACTTTGCAACTGATTGGTCACACTTGTGGTTTCCCTATAAGGACAATCGGAATCATATCAAAGTGCTAAGGGAACCACACATGAAGCATAATGTGACATAGTTGGAAGAAAAAATGAGCCTGTGAACTTCTCACATTCAGTTTTGGGTAACTATTTTATAGAGATTGAACCAGGAAACTATCAAGCAAAAGAACCCAACAGTGATTCAAATGAATAGTTCGAGCTCCTTCAATTTTCACAGACTGATAAAATTAATTGTAATATAGTTAATTTAGTTTCTATTTCAGAAAGTAGAACTAGTGTTGTAGAATTAGAAGATCAATTTTGGTTATTATTTTGATGGTTCAAAAACTCAAGAAGGATCAGGGGCCGACTGTGTCCTAATTGATTCAGGAAAAAATAAACAGTTTTAATCATGTAGATTAGAATTCGAATGTACTAATAACACAACAGAATATGGAGCTTTGATCCAGGGTTTAAAAAGGGCAATTGAATTCAAAGTAAGAAATCTAAAAGTTTTTGGGGATTCTGAAATTTTTCAAACAAGTTCAAAATACAATTCATTGTCTATCACCTCATTTAAAAGGATACCAAAATGAAGTTTGGGAACTTGTAATGAATTTCAATGATTTTAATATCAATTCTATTCCTCGACTAAAAAATGCAGTAGTTGATTTATTAGCTACTTCCTCTACAAGATTGGTTCCTACTAATAATAAATGCTCAATTGAACTGATTTTCAGGCCATCTGTACCAGACAATGTCACAAATTTAAGGGTATTCAATGATGATCAGCAGATCTTAGAGTTTTTAACAAATGACAATATTTTCAAAGATTCAGTGATTGATGACGAAGAACACCAAGCCAATCTTCAAAATGGTAATTTCATACCTAAAGGGGTTAGAACACTGGAGGGAATGTTTGATTTAAATAACAAGTTCAGGAAGACAACCAATGTCAAAACACACAATTCATCTATGCAGTATGAGATGATCAATCTGGGGATAGAAGTTGAACCCAAGTATGTAAACTTGGGGAAATGTTGTTCACCAGGTGAGAGAAACAAATTCATCATTTTATTTTAGCAATATAAAGATGTCTTTGCTTGGACTTATGATTATTTGAAGGCGTGTGATACCCACATTATCCATCATGCTATTCCTATTAAAGCGGGTGTAAAACCATTTCAGCAGCCATTAAAAAAGATGCATCCCAAGATGGAACCCATGATTCAAAGTGAAGTAAAAAAGTTACTTGATGCGAAAATTATTTTAAGAGTGGGGCACTCAGAATGGGTGGAAAATCTAGTATCGGTAAGAAATAAATCCGGTGAAATAATACTATGCGTAGAATTCATAAATTTGAATCGTGACTTAGACAAAGATAATTATCCAATCCCGCCAATGGAGCAGATCTTATAGATGGTTTCAGGATCCGAATTGTTCTCTGTACAAAGTGGGGAACATTTTCCTACAGAAGAATGCCCTTCGGATTAATTAATGTTGGAGCCACCTTCCAAAGGGAGATGGATATAGCTTTCTGGGGACTGATTGGCTGTAGTGTGGTGGTATACGTGGACGACGTAACAGTGTTTTCCAAGAAGAGAGAAGAGCATGTGTTTCATCTAAAACAAATTTTTGACCGCTGTCGAAAATATGGTATCTCTCTGAATCCTAAGAAGTGTGTTTTTGCAGTATTGGAAGGAAATCTATTGGGTCACATCATTTCTAAAAGGGGAATCTCCATAGACCCAAAAAATGATAGAAGCTATAGAACATAACCCCTTACCCCAAAATAAGAAAGGCATGCAATCTTTCATGGGGGCTATTAATTTTGTGTGAAGGTTTGTGCTTGATTTTTCTCAAATAGTCAAGCCCTTGAAACAGATGGTTAAGCAAAGTGTATAGTTTAAATGGATTGACATAGAAAATGGTGCATTTAAGAAAATCAAAGCAGCGATATCCCATGCACCTTCCCTCAAAAATCTTGATTTTGAGAAAAAGTTTATCCTATACACTTTTGCTTCTGATAACTTACTCACAGCAGTGCTGACACAGAAGGAAGAAAGGGGAGATGAGTACCCCATATAATTCTTGAGCATTGGTTTATAAGGTGCTGAATTAAATTTCCCTACTATTGATAAACATGTGTATGCAGTATTCAAAGCGATAAATAAATTCAGGCCATACATTCTTAAGAACAGAACAAAAGTGATTGTTCCTCACTCGGTTATTAGAACCCTTTTCGTACAGAAATAATTAGGAGAAAGGAGAGAAAATTGGGCAACAGCTTTGCAAGAATATGATTTCGAATTTAAACCAACCACTATCATCAAAGGATAGGGGCTTTGCAAGCTAATGGTTGAAATTCAAAACAATGAAGAAGATGATTGGGATAATGAGACTGAATTGCACATGATTGATATGTGTCCCATGTTTGTAGCTCCAGAGTCGTGGTATATAGATCTAATACATTATCTCCAACATGGGTATTTACTAGAACATTGGAGTCCCAAACAAACAAGAGAACTTCGTTTAAAATCAACATCTTATTAGATAATTGATGGACTTCTTTTCAGAAAGAACTACGATGGAGTATTTTTGAGATGCCTAGAACATCAAGATGAAACTAAAGTTGTCAAGGAATTACATGATGGTCCTAATGGAGGACATTTTTCAGGAGACACTACTACCCACAAGATTCTGAGGGTTGTATATTACTAGCCAACCTTGTTTAAAGATGCGCATGCTCATGTAAGGCAGTGTGATACATGCCAGAGAAGCGGTGGAAACTTGTAAAAGAAGCAGGACCATTACAGCTAGTCATTATTTCAGATCCATTTGAACAACGGGGAATCGACATTATTGTAGAAATCAATCCTAATTCTTCATTGCAACTCAAGTACATCCTCACATCCACTGACTACTTCACAAGATGGGTGGAAGCAATTCCATTGCGGAAAGTAAACAAGATGCAGTCATATACTTCTTACAAGAACATATTATGACCAGGTTTTGGGTTCCAATTTCCCTGGTTTTTTATAATGCATCTTAATTTTCATTGATTAAGCTTACTGAGTTTGCTAATGAGAAAGGAATAAAATTAGATTATTCTGCTAATTATTATCCACAAGGTAACAGATTAGACTAATAAAAATCTCATTAGAATTTAAAGAAAACTGTCATAGAAAACTAGAGAAGTTGGCATGTAGCTATTCCAAATGCATTATGGGTTTATAGGGTCACATGTTGGGCTTAGGGAAGACCTAGGTTCTATACTTTTGTCTTCGCACTAACAAAAGACCCATAGTGTTGGCCCTTTCGGCGACAACCTGCGAACAGGTTGCAGTCTCACCCGAAACAGCTATGGGGTGCTGCAGAATCAGGTTTCTGCAAGCAGAAGAGGGATATTAATGTACCTTTATTATTTAACAAACAATAATCATACAATACAGATCTTCAACAGTTACTTATATAGCTTCGCAGTTAGATAAACAAACAGTGTCTTACTTAACCCTTAACTAGGAATTCACGACGAAGTTAGTATTTAGAAGTGATCTTACTTATCAGTTATCTACTTATCAATGCATAAAAGAACATAATAGAAACAACAGAAAAGAACCACAACACAAGATATAACATGGTTCACCCCCCGTTTAGGGGCTACGTCCACAGAACTGTGTTTTATTCAACTCTTTACAAAAACCACAGTTCTGATCTGCGCACTCAGCTGCAGATCCCTTCAATTCCTCAAGCTGCGCACTTAGCTGCAGACCTCTGCGCACACAGCTGTAGATCTTCTTAATCACCCAAAACCCCTCTGCGCACACAGCTGCAGAGGTTGTCCACGCACACAACTGGGACTTAACCTTTCTTACAAAACTAGCCTTAGCTTCGAATGAAATCATCTTACATCAAAATCCTAACCTAACTCTTTTACAAAATTGCTTATTTATACAAGTGCACTTATTACAAAACCATGGGCTTAAACCATGGGCACCTCAAACCCTAAACCCTGGACTTACACCATGGGTTAATTACAAAAAGAGGGCTTTGACTCAACCCCGACACCCCTAAGACTATTTTGACTCGTAGCTCCGCTTATAAGCTTCCACAAAACCCACGGAATCACCTTAATTAAGGACCGTTAAGGTGCACGCCCCAACAGGCCCCTAAGACTCACCAGTGTCCTGTCCCAGGACACTCTGCTATTTGTCTGGTGGGAGAACTTTGTTGGCGAAGATAGTGAACTGCTTGTTGAGGCCACGCATGATATTGTCAGCTGCTTGCTCCTTCTCCACCAACTCCTCAATGCTGTTGTTGACGTTTCGCTAGCCTTTTCTTGTGCAAATGCATCATGCTCCTTCAGAACTTTGAGCTGGCCATCCACAGCAGTACTCAACTCCAAGGCCTCATTGACAAGGGGCCGCATAGAATTTTCCAGCAGTGTTGCTTTCATTCTGTATGACTCAATTTCCTGCTGGAGTTCCTTGCTTTGCTTTACCTTGAGCATTTTCTGCATAGGAGGCAGGGTCTTAATTTCCACTTTCACTGCATCCAACTCTACCTGTCGCTGCTTGATGGTTTCCTGCAGCTATTCTACTTCTGGATTTTCCTGTAGTGTTGTCCAGGCGTCGACACTTTCTTCTAGCAGCTTGGCTACGCTGCCTACAAGATCAGAGATCTTCGTTGCTGAAGCCTGAATGTCTCTGCGACACTGCTCCCTGCCCTCTGGTGGGCTCTCCAGGATGATGCGTAGTTGAAGCTCCGCAATATGAGCCTCATGTTCTGCTTTGAGCTTCCCTATTTCACTGCGAGTCTACTGTGCGTAGTCTTTCAGTTTGGCAATTATTTGCTCCGGCTCTTCCTCAGCCTGTATGTCGAAGTCAGGAAGACTTCGACATGCCTCATCCAATACTCGTGCCAATGTGACCTGCTTACGTTCTATGTTGCTCTTCCTCTGCTCTGATTCATTCAATTGCGCTTCGAGGCTCTCACTCCTCTTCATGGTATTTTCCAATTGTATCTGTGAGTAGTTGTCCCGTGCTTGAATCTCCTTCATGATTGCTAATTGGCAGAGATGCAACTCCTTCATGGACATCTTGGTGTAATATATTCCAACTATCATGCTCATCTCCGAGCGAGACGCTGCATCAGTGATTATGAGTGCTATGCTTGACACTTTTCCCCTATTTTCTCTAACTGGCCATTGTCTTATGTCAGGCTGCGCACTTACTGGGGTGTTGTTTGCTATAGCACCAGTTGCTGATTTTTCTGCTAACTCCTTCAGCTCTGAAATTCCCCGAGCTATGCCAGTGAGTGCATCAAGGTGTGCAGCTGCAAACTCTGACCATTTCTTGGTGAGAAATTATGTGGACTTCGTCAGAGCCTGATCAAGCTCTTCAGTTGTCAGGGCGGTTTCTTCGTCGATATTCTTGTCTTTTGATGCCTTCGTTTTCTTTCGGGACTGAGGTTTGGTCACTTCCTCTGCTTCTGGCGACTTGCGCTTATCTGGCCAATTAGGGTCTAAGACTGTTTTGACCGAATCCTCTTCTTCATCTTCATCTTTATCATCTCCACCCTGGTCGCCTTCACTCTGCTGCGACTCACTCTGTTCTTCACTTTCCTCGAGTGGGTCATTCTTCTACATCTGACTAGGGCCAGCGCCCACATTGGTGACTGGAGTGATTGGAATGTTGGGCTTTGTCCCTGCATCCTTCAACCATTCAGCTGGCCACTATTGAACTACCGCGAGGATGTCTTCTTTGGTCACCACGTATGGCAACTTCCAGCATGTCTTTTTCTTATCTGCGCGGGCCTAGATGAAGACATTGTGCATATCAGCCCTGAAGTTGGCCACTCCATCATATTGAGAGAATAGCTCATTATTGAGCCGCGAGGCCTTTACGATCTCATATGAGATACTCATCATATAAAAGAAAAACACATAGTTCGTCATCTGCTGGGATGCTTTGTCCTGTGACACCCAAAGAGATGCGTACCTTGTTGTGCCAGGTAGCAAGGTACAACAACAAACTACGCCTTGGTAGGTTCTTTCCATCCTACTAGTGCGATAAGGACTATCAACCAAGAGTAGTGAAAAGGTCTACCTTTCTCCTGCGCGTCGCGGGCATCTTCAAGGAATTCCTTCGCAATATACGCTGCCCAGTTGTAACTGTAGCCTTCGGCACAGTTCGCAGCAATACTGACAATCGGGGCGGGCATTTCATGTGGTCTCCACTTTCTCATCAATTTGCAGGCTAAGAGTTCAGCTGCGAAGTGAATGTTTTGGTGCTGAATTGTCGATGTTTGATACCCTCGCTTGCCTTTTGTCAGGTCAAAGCGGTCCTTCATGCTTTGTGCCAGCTTCGTATCTTCGTGTTTTGAAGGAAATTCTATCCCCGGATCAGGCCCTTCCTTTGGTAAGCCTGTGATCTTATGAATGAGCTCGCCATTAATAGGAATTCCTTTGTCTCCTATCCATAGGTACCCATCATGTACTAATTCCAAGAGCTGCTTGACCACTATGGTCACCTGTGTGATGCGACCAAAGTGGGGAACATCGAGCATCTTCAACAAGCCAGCTTTATCTAAGCTAGCAGCCCACTATTTCACTTCCAGTAATGTCACTCCAGTCTCCGGATATTTGACGAAGTGCAAGTATGTTCCTGGTGTGAAATGTGGGAACTTCCCATGATCATTCATATCATGGTCTGCATACTTAAGTCGGTCTATTTTCCCTATCATGGTTCCGACCAACTGCACACCCTGTGGCAGCGAAGGGGTGCATAAAGTGAACTTAGCGTTCCACCGTGGTGGTTGAACTCCTGGTCAAATAGGCTGAAGATATGGACGTTGTGGTGCAATGTTCTCATCCCCTTCAGATGGGATCTTTGCTGAACCAGATGGATTCATCTTGGGATCCTCCGGTGTTTGCCCTGATTGCTTGTGTCGGTCTTTGTTCCACTTAGAGTGTACTTTTGGTTTGAATTTATTCTAGGTAGATCATGTCTGCATTGGTTGAGGTGGTGCTGGGGAAGTCTCTTCACAGGGTGCAAGCGCAGGTGGATGGCTGAAAAGGTTCAGCAGACCCCCCTATTCAAATTCTCTCACTAAATCCTGAAGCTTGCGATCAGCTGTCATGGGCTCAATTGAAAAACTCAAGAAACTGCGTAATGCGAACTTCACGGGTGTGGGTGTCTTCTTATAGAATCCATCAACGAAATCTGTCATAACTATGCATTGAAGACACCAAATCTGACAAAGATCTTGTCCAAACGGCGATAGGCTTGACAAGATCTCATTAATACAGGCAGTTAATACAGGTAACGTACCGGTGCCGCCAAATTTGGTTTCCTCCAACGGTTGTATTTTAGGCTCCGACAGATCTTTCCTTCTTCGGCACAAGCAGTAACTCTGGCTGTGCCATAATGGGGACATTCGACACTTCCTGAGACCATCTTCGACATGGCTTCGAACTTCAACCCATGACAGAATGTCTGCCACCGCCTCAATGATTCCTTTTATTTCTGAGAACTGTGTCAGAAATAGGTCTTGATACTCATGGAGAAGTTGGTTCACTTTGCTCACCATTTCTTCATCCCAATAATCTCCAATGATAGCATACTTAGGCTTTCCTTCTGAGACAGTGTTTACTATCCGCGTCTTCAAGGGCTAAGTCACTTCAGGTGCTTCAACTGCTGGTCCATGTACTTCACAGTGTCCTTCTAACTCAGTAATGTTAATGTTGCGCGGATCATCATCCTCGTCAATTGCGAGGTTATAACATTCTACTGCATTAGCTTTTTGTTCCTTCCAATCAGGTTGGTATTCTGCTATTTCTTGATCATCAAACACTTTAGTATGGATCAACCTAACAGCTGCGTCCAAAGCAGGGCAAACCTCATTAATAGAAAATGTTAGCACAAAACTATCAACAAGACTATCCCAACTTACAGTACCATGGCGAAGCTCGACCTCCGCATAATAATTCTTTGCTATAGGTTCCAGGGTGTGCACAAACCTATGTACCCATTCTTCATGAGGTACATGCTTCCATGCTTCATAGCATTGCTCCAAATGTCCCTGAGGACTAGTCTTACCATTAAACCTGCTTCGCACCTCCTGAGGTTGATCCCTAAATCTTAGGCAAAGGGACTTTTGGCACGCTTCCCAACTATGAATGTACTTTTTATGACCATTCCACCATCTGGCTACTGTGGCTCTAAATGCTGAATCTAGAATCTCCATTTTCTGTGAATCTGGTACCTGCTCGGAGAATTGTATAATAAATTCTGTTGGGTCTGTCAAGCCATCAAAGGTAGGCAAGTCTCTTGTCTGTGAACCAAGCCATCTGAGAGATTTGGTAATTCTTGCACATCGATGTCCATGTAGTTCATAAAGTCTATTCTGCCAATTCTCTAGACCATCATCTGAATCCGTCATGCAGGAACTATCACACTGCCAATCCATGATACCTTCGGCAGTAGGATCAACATAATCTTCTTACTTAGCTGTGATGTTGTAGATATGGTCCAAAACATCCTGATCTTCATCTCTGAGTGGTTCTGTGTACCTTTCTCATTGAGAAGGGTCCGGTGGTACTATGACTCTCAAACCTTTCCCTTTGAAAGTCATCTGTCTCTTCTTAAGGTTAATGACTACAGCATTGTCTATTGCCCACTCAATTCCTAGCAAAGCTGGGTAGGGGTTGCTATCATCAATTATCTCAATGACTTCAAAGTCTGCTAAAGTACTGAACCCATCAATATCTACTGAGACACTAGGGAATCTTCCTAGGGGTACAATCTTCTGCTGATTGGCTAATCTCAACTGTATAGGAGACCATTCAAGGGTAGGTTTTCCCATTTGTTCCCATGTTTGTTTAGTTAAGACATTTACTTCGGATCCTAGGTCCAGAATAACATCAGTCATGTCATATTCTCCTATCTGAGCATGCAATCTCATTTCTCTTCTAGTTCTTCTGACTCTATTAACAGTTTTTTCCTTACTAGAGCTTCGCTGAGGTTCACAAGAAGCAATAAATTTCTGTAACTCATTTAAAGCATTCTGATTTCTTAAGAGCTTCATGCAACTCTGTAAAAATGAAGACAGTGTACTTACTTTATCCGTCGAAGCTTCTTGAGACGGTGATTGCTGCTTATGCTATTGCGCAGGTGCTACTGGTGTTCTCGGATCAGCAAAGTCTTTTTTGGATTCCAGAACTGTCTCTTTTTCTCTACCCACATCGAAGGTTGGAATTTTCTCTGGGGCCTTACGAACCCAAGCCTCATCAGGTTGTTTCTCCTTATTTTATATTTGCGTCATAGCGCCACTCCTTGTAACAACATTAATGGTTGGAATAGGTCTTTGCTCTACAACAATCATCTAAATATTCTGAGTAGGAGCGCTATTTCTTTCTTGTATCTTGGCTATCAACTGCAGGCATTTCTCAATCACATTGTCGACTGCTCTGCAATATCGACATGTAGTAGTTGGGTTCCGACAGTCTCTAGCTAGATGTCCTGCCTGATTAAAGTTATAGCACACCACCTGGCCTCGACCTCTTCCAGGCATACCACCACGACCATGACCTCCAAAGGTACCTTGATCTGAGGTACTACCACGGTACCCATATCCATCATTGCCTTGTCCATTGTTTTGTACCCTATAAGCATCATAGGTTCGTTCTCTCATGAGGTCAAAACTACGACATTCATCTTCGTTGTGTCCAACTAACTTACAGAACCTGCAATAGGGGTTCTTAGGTACTTGCACATATCTCTGCAGTAGATAGCAGTCTTCAGGTCGATGCTGGCCAGTTGTCCTACAGATCTCACAATATAGAACACTAGGATTGAATGGGTTTGGCGCACCAAAATTCAGGTAATTTCTTACTGCAGAACACAGTTCCTTGTTGTGACCCTCTATCCGACATCGTGTACACCAAACCTCTTCTCGAATAGATTTTCCTTTCTTCATGTCGCGCGACTCTAAGGCCATTGCTGCTAACTGCGCCTGTATTTGAGCTATACCAGAATTATCTTCGACAGGAGTTGTTTCAAGCTTCATAGCAATTTCCAAAGCCTCTTGCTGATCAACAACCTTCTGTTGCATCAGTGGAGTCCTGATATGCGGTAACAAAGCTGCAATGAACCATTCCTTGTGCTGCATTGGTCCAATAGTGAAACTGACTTGATCTAGCAAAAATTTGAACCTCTGATCAAAGTCCCACATCGATTCTCCTCACCTCTGCTGAATTTCCTTTAGTTCAGTGATACACTGCGACTCTGATTTAGGCTTCTTCAATTCCTTTATCATTGCTGCTTTTATATCAGCCAAGACATGGTTCTGAGTACTGGAAAACTTCATGAACTAGGTCAAAGTGCGGTCTCTAAAAGAAGTAACCAGCTGTGCTCTTCTTGTATCTTGATCCATAATGTTCTTAGCAGTCCACACGACTTCACATAGGAACCAAAACTGTTCTGGGTCCTCTGATCCAGTCCCTTTACAGACTGGGATCTTAATGTCATCATTCATATGGGCCATCGCGGATCTAGGGGGTGAGGGAGGGGGACTGGTAGTAGGCGGGGGGGAACTTACTAGGGTAGACTTACCTGTGACAGCAATACACGGGCTAGGGTTACTTTAAGACTACGATGGGTTCTCAGGGATAACAGGGCTTCGCTGCGGGGTTACCGGAGGGTTTCCAACAGAAGGGGTTTCGCCTGGCATCGGGTCTACTGAACTTACAGGGGTATACTCGGTATTCTGACCTAGGGTATAGGATCCAAAATTCCTCTTGTATCTTTTACCACTTCGCAGAAAACCACTTTGCTCGTTGAAGTCACTTTCACTTCCAAACATAAGTTAGTACTACTAAATCTAACAGTTTGATTCAATGAGCAATATACCTTTTTCAGCCAATAGCATTTTAATTTTCAAATTAAATGAATTCAAGTACTTACCCCTTGGTCCTTTGAAAAACCTCCGTTCAGCTTCGCTAAAGGAAGTACTTGTATCGATGGCGAACTCCGTCACAAATGCTTCAAGGGTTCGTGTTGTCCAGAAATCAATAGCTCGGGATATCTCATTGTTCACTCTTTTCAATATATTAATTCTTGCGGGAGTCCAATCAGAAAACTGACCTTCTTGGAAGTTCGTCTTTCTCTCTGTCAACTTGGATAACCACTGGTGCAACTCTATGTGGATACTACCAAATAAAATTTCATAAACATCAGAAAAACGTACCTGGGTGAATCCATGGACCTGGGTAACACTTTTTGGCAAGCGGATTTCGGCAAAAACGAAAAAAATGACCTCGACCGAGGTTTTATCAAGCCCTCGACC
>LPNX010350634.1:0-84657 GCA_001517045.1 Pseudotsuga menziesii
ATACATCAATGGATAGAAGATTCGTTGGTGAATTTATCGGTATCAACTCCGCCCAGTTATGTGCTAGGAATGGCAGGGTTTACACCTCTGCAAGGCACAAAAAAATTTTCATTTGTTTGAATGAGGGCTAAGTCTGTTTTTTTAAGCCCTCGACCGAGGTATGAACCTCGACCGAGGTATCTAAATACCTTGGTTGAGGTATCTAAATACCTTGGTCGAGGTATTTAAATACCTCGGTCGATGGTTTGTAAAGCCTGCAATACCTCGGTCGATGGTTTGTAAAGCCTGCAATACCTCGGTCGAGGTATTTAAATACCTCGACCGAGGTATTTAAATACCTCGGTCGAGGGCTTGATAAAACCTCGGTCGAGATATTAAGACCTCGGTCGAGGGCTTAACAAGCCCTCGACCGAGGTGCATTTTTCTGTTTTTGCCGAAATACGCTTGCCAAAAAGTGTTACCCAGGTCCGTGGATTCACCCCCATGTTTTATCTCCCTTTTGTTTTATTGTTTAAACCTTTTTAATTGTCGGTGATTTTATTTTTTTGCTGTTAGAAGTCAATTGATGAATAAGTCAGAAGGCTTTCCTTTTATGCCACCGAGGTTTCGAAAGAAATTTGATGAGTAGTCCAGAGGTTAGTCTCTCCGATCGCCGATAACTTAGAATTCTAAGCTCCAATACCTTTTAATTCAAAGTAAGTCGAACGATTCTTTTTATATCACCGACACTGCAGAAATGCTTTGGTTTGAAGCTCCAACACTTAGCATTAAGAGTCTCCAATGCCGACAGACTTAATAGTATCGCGAGACCCATAGTTTGTTTGTTTCCCACTATTGCAGTGGTCAATTGAACTATCCTCCCGTCGTTTAGTTTCTTCAACTGCCGATAGGGTTTTCCCGCCGACTCTTTTCACCGGGGATTCTATATATATACGAAGGGGGCATTATTTTATCCTTATTCATATTGAAGCTTGCATTTTTGCTGCAGTCCTTATCGATTGAACTTTTTAGTGTGCCCAACTGTCCGAATTCCACTCTTTAGTGTGCTACCGTGGAGTTTTTTTTGGTCATCCCGCCGACTGCACAACGTTTTTCTAGGTAAGCAAACCATGGTTTCCTTTTTTTTATTTTTATTGGTTGTTTTGGGAACCATGGTTTTCCCATAGTTGTTTTATTGTTCACTTAGAAAGAATATTTATCCTCATGGTATGCATTTTGCTGTAAGGCAGAATAGCTAGTTTGACAGTTTTCTTTGGCGGTGGGGTTTTTTTTTTTTTTTTTGAGCCTACGTGATTTTTTGAGCCGTTATGTATGTTTTATTCGAGTCCAAAATATTAATGGGTTGGTGCAGACAAGTTTTACGTTGTCTGCACCACCCATTCTTTGGTTATTCATGGCTGTCTCGGAAGTTTTTAAACTATTTTCATGCATCTACCCTATTTTATGGGACAACAGAGTTTTTCAATGTTTTGGTCGAGTTAGGGTGTTCCGCATTGAAGAGCACAATATAGGGTCTCGTGTTTGAGGATTAGAAGTAACGATAGTGTGGTTCATGATTTTACCAGAGGAGTTAGATTAGTTTGAATGCAACCCAAATTAAAATGAAGAGTTTTCTATCAGGGTTGTGTTTTTAGTTACAGACGGTGGACTTAGAGGATTTTAAGACACAACTTGNACCGAGGTGTGTTTTTATGTTTTTGCCGAAATTCCCTTGCCAAAAAGTGTTACCCAGGTCCGTGGATTCACCCGGTTTTTAAGCCCTTTTTATATTTTTGAGCCTTTTTGAGGGTGTGGGGGTCAAATGAGGGTCGTACGCAAATGTCTTTGGGTGGTATAGGTCATGTAGATCTTACTGAGGGAATTTTTGGGTTAACAATCATGATGTCGGCCAAAGCAGGTGTCGACCAAGTCAAGGGTGCATATGATGACTTATAGGTGTAGCTAAATGCACCAGTAACGTCTAATTCAGGTGGCTCAAAGATGAGCCACACGTTTGTGTTGGGGGTCTATTGGCATGAGGTTAGAGTGCACAAAGTGTGGTACCTCCAATGAACAAAAGGGTGTCGCCAATGACAAAGGTCAGTCCCGAAGGGTAAAAAAGATGACAAATAAGGATATTTTTGTTAAGTTAGTTAGTGATTATTCAAGTGGACCATTTTGTAATGGCCAAGTGAGCCTATAAGTAGAATTATGATTGTAAATCTTAGATAATGAATTGTTCTTTCGATTACTCTTATGAATTGTTTCTTAGAGATCGCAATTTTAAGATAATTTGGGTTGTAATGTTTCACACCTATGGATTTTGTTGTATCTGAGGATGTTTTCGGTATGAATTCTGTTTTTGTAGCCTATTTTAGGCACAGTTGGTTTGGAACTCTGTTGATTTGCAATGTGTCTAATAATTTAATAAGGAATTATGAATGATTGTGCTATGTTTTTCTTTTTTTCTTTAATTGCTATGTGAATTATGTGAATTACTGCAATACTTACTAGTTTAATGTATGTCAATATCTATGTCGATCTGAATATGTGTTGATGTAAATAAATATCATAATGATAAGTAGAACTAGTTAATGGTGCGGTTGCATTGTATCTTGTTATGATCCTGAATCTCTTACTTATGTTGCGATTAGGTATGAGATAATGTGCGTCCTCTTCCTACTGCAGAAACATGGTTCTTGCATCCCTCCCTCAGACATCTTGGGTGAGACTGCACCTTCTCCACAGGTGTTTCTCAGAAGGATAAACCCTTTCAGGGGCAATGTTTACGGAGTCTGTGTCGATGTTTGTTGACATCAGTGTGAAGTGTACCCATGTCGACATAATTGTGTCAACAATAAAATAGTGGTGGGATAATATAGTGGCCCTAAGTTGTAAACCAGATGATGGTTCACAATTTAAATCCTTGATTGCAAAAAAGATAATTATATTTCCAACCTTAAAAAGTATCTCAAGGTACCTAATGTGCACCCAATTAAAATAGCCAAGATCAAAATGTTAGGATTATTAATCCTCCCTTGGTCAAATGTCTATTAGATTAATTATTGCCTAACTTAGGAACCTTAAATTAATTAATTGGGTCCACTAGTTCAATTGGGTCCACTTGGCCTAATGGGGCCACATGTACCAGTCACTGGAGTGTGGGGAACACTACTAGAGGTTAACTTCCACTTACTACATGTGCATGCATCCGTTTGGGCGCCTCCTAGACCAATCCCTACATTTTAGGAGCCACTGGGAATCCTGGAACCAACCTACTTCAGTTAGTTGGTGTTAGTACTAGTTAGTCTTAGTTATCCCTGAGTTACATTAAGTTAGTTCATAGTTAGTTAAGCTAGCACTACCTATGCATGGATAATGCATGGTTGCATGGGGAGGAGCGCTTTTCCCACCTACCTCACTCTCAGTTGCATTGAGTTAACTAGTTGTCACTGGTTGTTGAGTTATTGGTCATCAAAGAGTTGTCTATTTGGACTTCGATATTGATTGGGAGACCTTTAGTTATAAGTTCAGTTAGATACAGTCATATCCACTTGGAGGATTCGAATTCATATCCCATGCATTCGAATTCTACCTATGTAAAATATTGTAACATCAGATATTATCAATGATGAATATAATGTAAATTCCTAAGCAATACTTGTCGAATTCCTGTGTGGTTTGTTTTCCTTAGTTTGTATTTTCATTCTCCATTCAATTGATACAAACTTTTAGAACTCTCTTCTTGAATATCTAAATGGAATTCAAATTCTAACATGGTATTAGAGCCTTCTTAGGTAGGTTTCATGCTTGTTTCTCCCCATCAAACATCAGAAGCAGTTGGGTTTCCATAGAAGTCCCCTATGAAAATTTGCTATCTCTGGATTTATTCAGAGTAGCGGAGAGGGAGTGATGGACCCTAAAAACATGTTCATTCCCAGAGGAAAAGCATGATTCTAATAGTTCATATGTTTTAGTGTTATTGCAGTGAAATTGACAGGTGCTACGTAGCTTGTGACAAGTATTTATAGTCTTTCAGCTGGAGCAATTATGAGTTCTCAAACTCCTGAACCGCGGATCCTCACAACTTCCAATTACCTTGATTGGAGGATTGATATGCACCTAGCCTTGCACAAGCATGGCTACCATAGGATCACACATGGATTGAAGGTTGAGCCTCATCAGCCGATAGAGAGGAACAAGTTCCTAGACCATTGTGATGAAGCATTCAGGTACTTATGTACTTATATTTCCAGAGATCTCCTCTTCCATATAGAAAGATTGAGGACTCCCAGAGAAGCATGGGAGAAGCTTGATATCTTGTTTAACAAATAAGATGAGCTTTGGGGACACCTTCTAGATAATGAGTTGGTATCCTTACATCCCAACATTTTCAAGACTATTGATAAATTGTTCTCTAAATTCAAGTCTCTCATGCTCCAATGCAAACAGTGCGGGATAGAGCAGAAGGATGAGCATAATTTTCTTTCCATACTAAGAAAACTAGGCCCCGAGTACTCTATATATGTCTCTATGTGTCATTCCAAGCAGGAAAGATTTCCTGATTGGAAACTTCCTTCTTTAGATTCTTTTTTCCAGTCCTTTATCAAGGAATAAGACAAATTGATTCAAATGGGAGTCATCCAAACCTTCAAATATCAATCTCTCTTGGTTACTGACTCTTCCAAAGTGCAAGCAAAGGGGAAATCAAAGAAGAAGGAGCCAAAGGAAGCTGATTCGAAGCCTAAACAAAATCAACAAGCTTCTGAAGGGGCCTCCCACTATAAGAAGAAGGAATTTGAAAAGAAGTTATGTCCTTATTGTGAAAAGGGATACCATCTTGAAGAAAATTGTATGAGGAAGAAACTTGATGAGATGTATGCCCTTCTCAAGTAGCACAACATTTCTCCTCTAAGAGCAAAGAAGCCTAATGAAGAAGCACTGACGAAAGATACCGAAAGGTGTGATGCTTTTAAATCAACTATCTCTCCATCCTCAGCATACATTATAGATTTTGGAACATCCAACCACATGGTTGCCTCCAAAGAATCCTTCTCTACTCTTTCACTATCAAAGGGGGCTAACATTCACATGGGAGATGACTCCCATATTCTAGCAGAAGGAAGGGGCTCAGTCAGAGCAAATCATGGTGAGTTCAAGAATGTCTTATATGTGCCCTCCCTTACTGCTAACCTATTATTTGTTTACCAGATGACTTATACCGGCTCTCCCAAGAGGGTCAAATTCGATTCAGACTCAGTTGAGACTACAGAAAAGTCCATTGGAAAGCTTGTAGCAAAAGGTATTGCAAATCACTCTACCAAAGCTTATGAGTTTTCACATTTCTTACTTGTTTCTCCTCCTACATCTTTATTGTCTCATGCTAACAACACTAGCAAGATTTGGTATGATATATTTGGCCATCTCACTTTCAAATATCTAAAGCAGCTCCACAATGATAACATGGTTGAAGGTTTGCCCTCCATCCAAACTTCCGATGGATTATGTGTTGGGTGCTTGGTAGGTAATCATATATAAAAAAGTATGATGTTGGGAAGTCACATAGAGCTGTCTCTACACTTGATTTGATACACAGTGATGTAGCTGGAACTATTACCACAAACTCCATTAATGGTTACAGATATTTCCTAACCTTTATTGATGATTGTTCTAGTTACTGCTGGATCTACTTCATGAAATTAAAATCAGAAGTTTTTGAGACTTTTAAAAGTTTTAAAGCTATGGTTGAGAACAGTTTCAATAAGAAGATCAAGTCAATAAGACTCGATGGAAGAGGAGAATATGTCAAAAGATATTTCCATAATTTATGTGAATCAGAGGGGATTCAAATGGACCACTCAATTCCATACACACCACAGCAAAATGGTGTGTCTGAGAGGAAGAACATATCACTAAAAGAGATGGCAACATTCCTTCTCCATGCTAAGCATCTACTTCCTTCTCTTTGGGCTGAAGCAGTAAGCTGTGCTTTGTATTTGCATAATAGGGTGCCCCACAAGTCAATGGTTTGGGTGACTCCATTCAAAGCACTGGATGGGTATAAGCTCAATGTCTCTCATCTGAGAGTTTTTGGTTCCAAATCTGGGGCCAGGATACCACTTGACAAGAGGAAGGCCTTCCAAGCCCAAAGTAGCGAATGCATTCTGCTGGGATATGTAGAAGAAGCAAAATCTTACAAACTAATGGAGGTTGCTACCAGAAGATGCTTCATTGAAATAAGTGTCCAGTTTGAAGAAGATCAATTGCATGATACTCCTCCAGCAGCATAGGAAGGTATAACTATATATCCATCTATTTTTTATGATGATGAATATATTGTAAATTCCTGAGCAATACTTAGCTATTTCCTGTGTGGTTTGTTTTGATTAGTTTGTATTTTCATTCTCCATTCAATTGATGCAAACATTATTAGAACTCTCTACTTGAAGATCTAAATGGCATTCAAATTCTAATACCAACAAGTTCAGAAAGAGAAAGAGGATGTGTTAGTAACTGTGGTGAAGTATAAATATTCGATAGAAGAAAAGGACAAGATAATTAGTTAGTATTCATCAAAGATAACAACTATAGAATTTAAAAAAACTACTACATCACATAATACCCCATCATCAACAATTGCATTTGAAGTAACATAGAAAACACTAGTTCACACATAGGTAGAAGAAATGATACATGAGCCTATAAATCAGCCACTTGAGAAAGAAATAGTGGATGTCGATTCTATGGAAGAAAACGACACTGCTCCAGATCCGAGAATGATAATAGAAGAAAAATATAGAAAAATAAAAATCCTAGAAGATGACATCACTCAAAAGAATGACAGAATTGTGGAGCTGAAAATGATGTTATCGAGAGATATGATGACATATCTGATCTTAAAAGAGAAGTGAATGATTTGAAAAGTCAAGTCACATCATTAGAGATAGATGCACAAGGAAAGGATCTTCTAAGAAGAATAACTCAGGAGTCATGGTACATAATATCTCAGTTATTGAATGAAAAATAGGACTCTATAGAGTTGATGGTTGCTGAACTGGAGACCTATAAATCAACAATGGAAGAGCTGAAGCAGTTGGTAGTTACATTGGGATACAAGACCAACCAAGCGATAGAAACAATTGATTGCCTAAACAACATGAGCAAGAAATAGTTAGAAGAGCTTCATTTGACCAACAAGACTCATGTAATCAAAATTGCTAAGAAAATAATTTTGAAGTAGACTTTGTACAGAGTAATGAAAAATAATGCAAATAGTCTAGGAGATGACATATCATTTTTCAAAATTTTGTTCAATTGAGTAACCAACCTAGGATTTCCTTTGTTGTGGGATGGAAACACAAATTTTTATTCAAAAGAGGAGTATCTAAATATGTTAAGGAAAAACATAAATGAAGAATAGGAACAAGTGATAGAAGGGGTAATAAGTGGAGACCAAATTGATGAATGACTCAATCCTATTTTCCATATTTGGATTAGGCTCAACAATTTTTAGAAAAATGAGACCTTTGACATGTGAAAGGAATTCTGAAATTGAAATGGCACTGGAAAATTCAAAGAATCATAGAATTTTAATGGGAAAGGATTTCCAATTGGTTTCTAGGTATCATGAGATAGCTCTTCCACCTTATGCATAGACAACAAGAAAAACATGTATGACCATTAGAGGAAATTTCAACTCAAAATGGGCCTTTTAACCCAAGTTCAAATTCCATGTCATCATGTGTTAGCCAATGAAATTGCTTTAAATTTGAAATACCGTATAGGTCTTAAACACCTTTTTAATATAAATTTGAGGATACGTATCATAAAAAAAACTGTTTTTTTTAATTATTTTCAACATATCTCCCCATGTTTTTACCCAAATTTCGATCGGGGGAGTTCGTTGGATGCAGAATAAAATTCCACATCCAACAAGTACTCGCTCAACATACTTTTGACGGACCCCGCTACCCCAAAAACAAGAAATACCTGGAAAAACATGATGATGATGACATCATCATCACGTTTTTTCTAGGTATTTCTTGTTTTTGGGGTAGCTCGTTGGATGTGGAATTTATTTCGCATCCAACAATGTCCTCCGATCGAAATTTGAGTAAAAACACAGGGAGATATGTCGAAAATACAAGCAAAAAAATAGTTTTTTTCTTTTCTTCATTCAAAATTAATAAATATTATTTTATTATTTTAACTATTATTTTATTATTTTTTTGAGGAGGCCCATTCCTCTAATGATTTTCTGAACATCCTAATGTTTAATCGACTCCTCAACCTCAACAATTTACAGAAGTACCACCTGTAACACAGCAATACACAAGACAAGTTGCTCCATTGTCATCCATGCCACCCATAAATCCTCTACAAGCTACAATCCCAACATACTCAGAATTGTTTCAAAGAATGGGAAATATTGGCATACCTCTAGGCTTCTCTCGAATTCCATCTTAGTAAACAATGTTGGGACAACAACCCATTCAAGGAAATAGGAAATAAAAGACGCGGGGCTGAAAGAAGAACTGAAACACAGTTTTATGTGAAATTGTAATATTTCAATTTAAAAAAGTAAATAGTAAAAAACTATTAGTGCCTAGAGGCCATTATGTGAAATTGTAATATTTCAATCTAAAAAAGTAAATAGTTAAAAACTATTACTTTTATGTTATAAGTCAAATCAGAAACAAACTGATTTCACGTGCCCAGAGGCCTATATAATGTAAAATGAGCCAAGAGCTCAAGGGTGGCAATTTTAGAACTACAAGTGTGTTTGCCCCCAACAACTTGGCTAGCATGTTAATTTTTTGAATACTTACTTTTGTATTTTTTTTCATTTTCTTGCTTAATTTTGTTCATGACTTCTTGGCTTTGCTTAATCCTTTAGAGTGCTTGCTTATTCGGTTTGGTTGGATTGATATAATTCTTCAGTAATTTTGTTAAGTTTCAATTTTCATTATTTTAATAGTCAAATAAGATTTTGGTTGATGAAGATGATTTTGACTTATGCTTTTAGAAAATATATACCAAAGAATATAATCAAATCTTTAGTTCTTATTTTGAATGATTCATCCATATTTAGAAGTTTTAAACTTTTAATAAAATTTTCTCTTACAAAATTGAAATAATTCAATTTAATTTGCAAAACATTACAATGAATCCATTTAGTACATTTTACTTCCATTAACATTTTGTGATCAATTTTGTTATCTTAACATATCATTTTTTTTTTATCTCCTTTGGTTTTGTTTGGTTAAAAATGCTTGACATATCATAAGATTATATTTATTTTTACTATCTGAAGATTGCAATTAAAAAGCTCATAATAAATTATTGTTTAAAAAAAAAAATTAGTTATGATCCTAACTTACATCATTTTCAATTGGTAAGATGCCATTGAGCATAGTTAGAATTTGGATGAAGTTACCTTTTTATAACATTAATACTTTCTTAAAAAAAAAAAAAAATGAAGTCACCTCTGCCGTGTCAATGCCGAGAACATAGCAACCGATCCATCACAGGGTCCGCACCTCCGCCGTCGCTTCCATTGCAGCAAGTGCAACAGCCGCTGATAACCACGAACACAGAGTAGGCACGGTGGTACCTCTGCTACCACCGCCATCACTGCACACGCTACGACAACAGTGCCAATCCATCCCTCATCTAGATACAACTGTATCTCCAATATATGTGGTGGCTGCCGCCGCAAATGAACCGAAAGAAAAAGAAGTGAGCTAAAAATTGTTGAAATTGTAATTTCAATTCGTTGAAATTGTATAATTAAAGTATTGTATTTTATGAAAATATTGAATCCATTTTTACAACCAAAATTATAATTTCAACCATTTAAATCAAAATTATAATTTCAACCATTTAAATCTTAATTTGAGCAAAAATTTTCTCCCGAATTGGAGGGATAAAAGTACAACTAAAAGTTTAGCTCACTCTACGGTAGTAGAGAACAAGTTACTGCTACTCCAAAGCATTCAATGCGACTTTAGCAAGCATGCTTAACTCTTGGATTAAAACTGTTTAAGATCCATTAAGATGCCTACTACAGTTTAAGATCCATTAAGATGCCTACTACAGTCACATTAAATGCTCTACAACAAACTGAGTATTGACAGGCTGAGTATTGATCGACTTGAACAACACAAAAACTCCTCCAACAACATAAAAAATCACCATCGAGTGAATAATAGCCTGTACCACTGGACTCTAAGGAACTTAGCCCGAGCCGTCATAAACGATTCTCTATACGACTATCAAAACCTAGCGAAGCCAAATTACGTTAACTTCTTACAACAATGTTACGCCCAGAGCTCATGAGTTCGATAGCTATCGGTTTTCCAAGTTAAACCGAACTATTGCACTTTTTCAATACTCCAGTAGATCGTTGCCACAAGAAAAGGATTGGTGGAAGCCGCCTGTTTAACTCATCATTGCGCCTAAATTCTGATCAAGGAATGTGAAGCATGAATAAAGAACACACTAAAACAAAACCATGTTGTTCTCCTATTAAAAATCAAGGGAGACATCACCTCTCTCTCAGTTTATTTTTCTTTGATTTTACATTTTAATTGTTTCATGGTTCCATTTTCTTTTATGTTTGGTTTAGATTTATGATTACGCTTGTCTATTTGTTATTTAAGGTAGTCGCCATAGTGCACTCGTCTATTTGTTGTTTAAGGTAGTCGCCATAGTGCACTGGACTTCTAGAAGTTTACAAGTGGTCATTTTTATTTTTATTTCGATTGTTGATTTCTTCTATCCAAGGGCTAAGGAGTAAAATCAACTGTTTTTTTGCCTGTTAGATAGAAAGAATCAGCAATCAAGATAAGCTCAGGTTTTTCAAGCCATCACAAGATTTGCAAAGAAAGTATTATGCAACAAAGAAAACGAGCATACAAAGTTAATCTCGAATGGAGTAGATTTAACCAACCTAAGTGTAGAAAATCTAACAAAGATAAATGCAGAAAATCTAACAAAGATAAATGCAAATAATTGTATCAGCCATTAATTATGCGAAGAAAGTTTTATTGCTTGGTTATTTGCTAAAATCGGATGCCTGTTACCTATATAAACAACAGAAGATCAACTCTTTAGGGGAGGAGGGGCTATGTACAGTTTATTGAGTTTTTTTTGAGTTATGTATATGCACTTAGTCCAAAATTAAATAAGAATGTGACAAGTGTATTGTCCAGATTGGTTTTATGGGGTAGCCCAAAATTAATAGTTAATAATTTCAATTAGGTTTATAGGTGTATATATCTTAGAATTTTGGGTGGACTACCATCTATGTTTTTTCATCTATGAGAATGAGACAAGTGTACTGTCCAGATTGACTTTATGGCGTCGTCCAAAATTAAATGAGAATGAGACAAGTGTACTGTTTCAAAAAAATAAAAAATTTCTTAATTAACATGACATACGTTCAGTTAGTAATAGTTGTTAATTTTCAACTATTCCATTATTAGATAGAACTACGAGCTTAACTCCATAGATTATTAGATACAACCTTTAGCTTAACTCTAATGATTCTAGAACTATTAGCTTAGCTTTAATTCTAATCACAATTATACTGCATAACTATTAGCTTAACTTTAATTCTAATCACAATTATACTGCATAACTATTAGCTTACAATTATAGTGCATAACTATTAGATACAACTATTAGTTTAACTCTAATGATTTTACAACTATTAGCTTAACTTCAACTCTAATCACTTAAGGCCAACTTCATTTAAGAGTCTAGTTAATATACTCTTATGTAAGAGTAAAAATCCTAATAAACTCCTCCAAACTCTTATAAACTCATACATGTGGTAGTTGGCCTTAACTAGTGACACGAACCAACATAATGTAATTGTTTTGTTTTAGTTTTTTATTATTGAATAATACTAATAAGTGAGTTTCATTTATTTCAAATCTACTTTTTTATATAAATAGATTTATTTTTATTTTAAAATTTATGATATGGGATGAAGATCATAATTTGTGTGATAATGTTGTTATAATCATGTTGTACAAGGTTTTATGTTACAATAGATGTCCGACTTCACATTGTCCATGGATCCATGTTTTTTATTTTATATATATATATATATATATATATATTATCTCTCTTAAATAGATATCAAATTGATTCAAATATATATATATTATCTCTCTTAAAAAAATAAAAATAAAAATATGATGTAATATGATCAAAATATTAAAAGATTTAGTTTTAATAAAATATTGAAGTAAATTACTTATCAATTTACAAATATATATTGTTAATTTTAAAAATATTGAAAATAAATATAAACCAAACAAATATGCTATATATATAAATATTTATCATTAAATATTAAATACTTCTTCTAAAATATAGAAACTTTAATATGTTAAACACTAATTACACGGAGTTTCCGTTATCATGTTGATCTTCTTAGCAGCATAAGTGAACCTAATGTAATTCCTCATTCAATCCTTAAATAGTGAAATCCACTTTGTAGTTATTGATAACATAATATACAAATACAAAGGATATAGAGTCTGATTGGATTATGTTTATGAGATTTAATAGACTTGGATTTCTGGGTGCTGCTGTTTATTTCAACGCCCAGAGAGTGAACACCGTTGGGGAGAGGCTTAAATGTGCCAAAATGACTACACCTTCACTTGCTGCAATGCATTCTTATGATTATAGATTCAAATGAGTTCAATGAGTGTGTGTTAAAATAAACAATCTATTTATATTTAAAAGAAAGCTATTACCAGCTAAGGCGTCCCTTGCATTTGATTATCATGTTTTTAAATGCACACCATCACCATGATCACATTAAACTTTTCTTTTAATTAGGATGGGTGTTAATGACATTGAATTTTTTTTTATTGCTATGCATTTAAATTCCCAGAAAAGTTTAAAAAACAAGTTTACATTAACCTTTTCTTTCAATTGTGGTAAGTGTAAATCACATTAAACTTTTATTTTGATTGTGATGGGTATACATTTCTTTAAGGTTTCAAAAAGCTAGTTCTAGTTGTTTTTTAGTAACATAATATCTTTCAATTTGAAATGAAAAATTATTCTTGTTATTATTAATAACTTAGTAAGATTATGACTATGTGGAAAATGATTTAAACATGAGGAAATATATTCAACATGTACTTTAAAACCTTGTACGTTCTATTTTCATGAACAATTTTGAAAAGGTATTTTTTTTTTAATAAGTTGGGTTTTATTTGTTTTTATATTATTATGTAAAGTTTTTAATAATTTGGTGCTTAAAATTATAAAGTTTGTTTTGAAGTAGAGGCCAAATACAATGGAAATATTGGAAATTGTTTTTAAATGAATTGTAAGTATGAAAGATTTATGATTATGATGCTTAAAAATAAGATAAATTTAATTTTTAAAACTTAAGTCATCTTGAAAGTTAAAAATGCTCTAAATCTAAATTTATATTAACATTTGAATAAAAATATTTTTTTTATGATCATTACTAATCAACTCAGCCACTCATATTCATTTTTGATAGTATATTGCTTTAAACACATGATGATATATTGAATTTAAACATGTTATACTAATTCTGGCTAAAGACGTATATATTTTAGAATTTTGGGGTGGACTACCATTTATACTTTTTTGTCTATAGACTAGAATGAGACAAGTGTATTGTCTAGATTGATTCTATGGGAATCATTCAATTCATAATTATCAATTCTAAAAAAGTTGATAATTATAACTAAACTTAATGGCATGGTAATGTGTAGTCCATGTGATAATGGAACTCCATCTAGGAGCTAGAAATCGAGGTAATGTGCACAAGGTTTAGGCAAATGGCATTTTATAGCTAGGAGTTCAAGTCATGTGATATTCCTGTGACAGTCCAACTCTTAATAAACTCCTCTAAACTCCTAATAAATTCCTCTGAACTCATGTGATAATTGCACTTAGTGGCAAGATAATGTGCAACTCATGTGATATTTAAACTCCAAGTGAAAGTTGAGAGTCTAGTTAATGTGCATAAGGCTTATTCAAACTCCATTTGGAAGTTAGGAGTCCATATAACTTAAAGGTGTTATATTAACTGCAATAGCTTTATATTAACTTTTAAATTAGCTATTAGATGCAATTGTTAGCTTAACTCCAATGAAAATACAACTCTGAGATTAACTTCAACTATGAGTTTAATATCCAAAAATTAAGTAGTTGTTATAATAAATTAACTATTAAATACAAGTAAATGACACATTCTTTAGAAAAAAAAACATTATCATTGTGTCAAATATATTTATGTCAACGTATTCCGAACATATTAATATTATTAATATGGTTGTTGCTAATATATATTTCCCTTCCCTAAGTAGCTTAGAAAAAATTACAAGTATTTAAAAAGAGTCCATGTTCTAGTCAAGTCTATCAAAAACTTTGTTATATATATATATTTTTTTGAAAACGGTCCTACTACTTCACTACTTTGAAGTTTGTCTCTTTATAATAAAAACTCCTGTTCACTTCTTCTATTATCCACTTCTTCTATCCTTTTAATGATGTGGATATGATCTTTTGATTTATAGTATTGCATATTTGTCAACTCACCGAATACATGTTATTTGAATCTCTGTTTAGAAGTGATATTCTTATATAATCATAGTCCATGTTCTAGTTAAGTGTATCCATACCTTTGTTAGAGATATTTTGAAAACGGTCCTACTACTTCATTACTTTGAAGTTTGCCTGTTTATAATAAAACTCTTGTTCACTTCTTTTATCGTTTTATTGATATGGCTATGATCTTTTGATTTATAGCATTGTATATTTGTCAACTCACCGAATATATGTTATTTGAATCTCTATTTAGCAGTTAATGATAGTTGTGGTATTGTTATTAGTAAGCAATATAATTGTTATGACCATATGGTGTGATTATAATTCAATTTGTTTGATTTAACCCTATCATAATTTATCATAATTAATTTGTTACTCAAATTTATCTAATATTTTTTAGCATTAATTTTCTCTTAGTTAAGATAGGATAGTTTAGATAGTTATCTTAGACTAATTACAGTAATTTTAGTAGTTGTTAAAATTCAGTTTGTCTTACTTAGATTAATTTTTATAGTTAATTTAAGCCTTTGTTATTGATTAGGAAGTGTAACATAGATATAGTTTCTTTGCAAAAGAGTTAAAACTAACAACACACCATATACTCTCTTTTTGAGAGCAATGCTTAGTTTGTTCCAGCAGGGCCATTGTTCCTATCAGAAGTAACCATTCCAAACATACAAAGGGTTTCTGTAAGAACTTTATGTAGGATCCTTCTCCTCATTGGTGAGCAGGTCATATACGCCTGTCAACAAAGTGTTCTTTCTAATTTTGTTGAGTGGGGTGTATATTTTTGCCATGTAAATATTTTGACCAAAGATTAATGGTATGAGCTCTTGTAGAGTGTTTCTGCTATGTTTATATTATTTGTTTCCATTGTCTGTCTTAGATATTCATGATAATAGTAATGTAATGAGTGCAATATTATTTAATCTAGATTGAGCATCAATGATACTCTCTTTATGATTAAATGTTAGATATTATTGCAGAATTTCAAATTTCATTTGGCCATGCTATGATCTTTAATACATCTTTTGTTTTCTTTGCATATGGATGTTTTCTATATTTTTTGCATTTATGAAATTTCTTGTTGCTCAAGAAATATAAAGATCTCATGTTAACCCTTTCAGAGTGTAAAGAATAACTGAATTCTATTTAGAAGAATTCAAAATATATTAGTACGTTCAAAGTATATCTTCCTTTAGGAAATTCAATCATCGATGATTCCTAATAATAAATATTTTCTTCCATCATTTCCTCTTATTCCATTTTCTTATTCGTTCTTCCTGACTCCATAAAATTCCACTCTCAGTTACCTTTGTATTCAAAAATTTATCCACAAACATTTTAAGTGGCTACAACAATTGTAAAATGAGTCAAATTCTGTTTCGAACACCGATATACCTCTAATATTGCTAAAAGTTGAGCCTCATCATACCTGGGCATGTATTGTTTCAACCTAGTTCACCTATGGTGACTAACATGAAAAATGTCGCCATTGTTGGGGAGAAAAATTAAAGAAGATCATTCCCCAGGTATGACATTGTAAAGATCCGATTTATACACTGTGAAGAAGATCAAATAGAAATGGTTGAAGCTTTCACCTTGGGAATCCATTGGATCAAGCTGGATCCTGGTAAGAGGAACACCATACTGAATATACACCTCGTGACTCCATTGGATCAAGCTGGATCCTCGTAAGAGGAACACCAGATAGAATATACAAAAAAAGGATCCCCTTAACCTTCTAGATTCAAGAAATAATTTGAATAACTTGTGTGCACCTCAAGGAGTAGGTATTCTACTTTTAAATTCTCAATTGACATCATTTACAGTTGAAAATCATGAAATATGTTAATATTTTAATAATAAATAAAGGCCTTATAATCTTCCAAGAAGACATATGAATCCTATTCTTAAACCACAAATTGCAACCTCTTCTCACTCAGCCAATACCTCTATCCCTACAAAGTATTTATTGAGACATCAAAGACCTCCATTTACCCCACCTTTGAGACTTGTTGTTATACATGCTCCAAATATGGAAGGAAGAGGTCCTAGGGGCCCACCACTGACTATTAACAAATGGATTGTAGACAAATATGGTCCTTTAAACTTTCCTTTAAACATGCATTACATGTCTGAACATTACTTAAAGATCTTACCTAAATATGATGGAGAGAAAGATATCTCGGTTGAAGAACACATGGATATATTTAAAAATTTCATTGATGACCTTCAAATTGAGGATGATGATTTGTATATGAGATTATTATTCCAAACATTAGAGGGGGAGGTAAGAAAATGGTTCAAAACATTACCTGCTAATTCTATCAACTATTTGGCATGCTTTAGAACAAGCATTTAAAAGACAATGGGGGGAGAAAAGAGATCATTATTACAGGGATAATTTTAGGGGCGAATTTTAGCCCAATGGGCTATTTTTCCATGTTTTTCTCCCAAAAAAGATTCGTTATTTTTCATTTTTTGAAGCCCTGTTTCACCCAATTTTGATGGGGTAAAATTTTTTCACTCTAAAAATCGCCAAATTATTAGATAAACGATATAAAATCCTTGGAAATTAAAATATTTTTTGAAAAATATAGCCAATAATTTTATAGTTGGTCTTTTAAGAATTGGTAATATTCGCCAACATTTATACACTTTTAAATAAGTATGGTTCCTTAAAATCATCCCTAAGATCATATATACTACCTTACTGAATTTGTAGCTTTAAAGAAAACTAATGTGGAAACTTCAAGTGAATTCAATAAAATATTTAACAAGATATATAATAAGATTCTAAATGATATAAATCCTTCATAAGAAATTGAAAAGGTCACCTTTGTAGGGGCTTAGGAAGTTGACTTTCCTGTGATCCTAAAAGAGAGAATATTTGGAACCGTAGAAAACATGCAAGATGATCTTCTCAATGTAGAAGGAAATATGACAACCTTAGGAAAGATAAAGCATAAGCAATACTTTCAAAAGAAGAAGTATGAAGATCAGGTAGATAATTCAAATAAGAATAAAAATAAAGAAAATCAGGAGGACACGATAAAATAAATGACTAAGATATTGAGAGGTTTTTAAATAAATTAGCTAGACTTGAGACTAAAGGAAATAATCAGAAGAAAAAAAAATCCTTAATCGATTGGACAAATAAATCCAAATCAGCTTAGAAGGCCTTTTACTCCCCAAATCCTCAACACAAAAAGAAGTAATGAAGATCATCCTATACAACCTTATGTTATGACAAATGATGTTAATAATGTCATAGATTTACCCCCTAATGAATATTTTATTGAACCTCATAATGGAATAAACTGCATGCATGATGAAAATGAAGTTATACATTTAACTAAAAATGAATATGAAATATTCTTTCACGAAGATGTATGTCAAAATGAATTTGAGACACAAAACAAATATTTTCTTAGCCCTAGAAATCGATGTGAAAACCATCCTCAATATCCTATTCTGAAGAAAGTGTCTAAAAAATCCAAAGCATTGAAAGAATTTGAAAAATCATCCTTTTTGGAAAATACTCCTACTATCCAAAACCCAATTTATTCCCCATCTATCTTAAGAGTTAAGTTTACACCTCCTTATACTAAAAAGAAAATTGATTTTCCTCAGCTTTAAAGATCTAATCCTGAGAAGAAATATCCCGAGAAGTTCATACATCCCTTTGATATTGAGCATGAATTGTCTAAAATAAAGATTTCTGTACCTTTTCCTAAGTTTGAAAATAATCATGCATACATGAAGAACATTGAAAAATATTTAAATTTCAACTATGGTAGCACTCAATTTGACTATATAAATATGGTTGATGAAAGTCCTAAAATTGAAGTTTTGCTACTAAAGATGAACCATCAGATTAAACTCCCCCATTCTATATAACAATGATTCTACATGGAAAGTTGATATATAATTAGATGTTAGATTCTGGAGCATCACATAATCTCATTCCTAAAGTAATAATGGATGAACTAGGACTGGACGTCACCAAACCTTATCATGACCTTTACATTTTTTATTCTAAGCTAGTGAACAATGTTGGCATGATTAAAGATCTAGTTGTGACCCTCACACAACTCTCATATAAGAGCATTCTACTAGATGTTGTAGTGGTAGATGTCCCCCCAATATATGGTATGTTATTATCAAGTAAATGTGCTAAGAGGATGAGGGGAACCACGGAGATGGATATGAAATATGAAATCTTCCCTTTGTTTGCAGGAGAAACAAGAGGAATGTATAGGGAAGCCAAATATGTGTATGTGTTAAGTGAAAGTAGCATCCTTATAAACTATCTAATCTATTTGTTGAAGATAATATGGGTTTCTACATCCATACTAGAGGGAGTGATTATGATAAATATGCTTATCCATTGATGGTTGTGAAAGATACAAATCCCACACAATATCATATTTGTGATATGTATTTTGAGGGTTCTTCTTCCAAAGAGGAAGCAGAAGCAGGTCTAGTGCTCATCTCACCCAATAAGGAAGAATTCTTGTTGTCATTTAAGATGAATTTTGAAACAAAAAGTAATGTGTCTCAATATGAAGCATTAATATGTGGATTAGAGGTATTAATAAGAATGGTGATAACACATATATCAGAGTTTGGAGATTCAAAGATGATAGTGCAGAAAATTAAATCCATATATATATATATAAAATCCTAGAATATGAGCATACAGGAATGTAATGTGGGATTTGATAGACAATATATTTCATGCATTTAATACTACTATTGTTCCTAGATAAGAGAATAAAAAATCTGATGCATTAGTAGTGGCTTCGAGTACATTTAAACCTCCTACACAAATTAAAGTTGAGCATGAAGTAGAGATGATTTATAGACCATTAGTTCTTGTTCATACTAAACATTGGAAAGTGTTTGAGGATGATTAACAAATTAAAATATTTTTGGAAATCATAAATGAATTTTACAGTAGATGCATTGACCAACAACATGATTAATATGAAAGTGTAAACAACTAGGAGGAAGATGATACATATATGAAGTTAAGAAACAACTTTGGCCAACCACAAAATTGTGCTTTTAAAAATTAACTTCATACCTAAAGGATGGGTTCCTTTAGAGAGGTTGTTTGACAAAAATTATGTGCCCCACAAGTCTGCAATTCAACATAAAGAAGAGGGAACAGAGGAAGTTAATATTGGCACTGATAAAGATCCTAAGAATATCAAACTATCTAAGTTGCTACCTTAAGAAATGAAGTAGAGATACACAAAACTATTCAAAGAGAATATAGATGTGTTTGCATGGAGATATGAATATTTAAAGACATATGATACATCAATAATTAAACACAAAATCCCTCCAAATCCTAGAACAAGTCCTTTTAAGAAAAATATTATACAAAAAATCCAATTTTGCTTCCCATTATAGAAAAGGAAATAAGGAAGTTATTAGAAGCAAAAATAATAATTCCTTTGAGATACTCTGAATGGGTTTCTAATCTAGTTCCTCTTAGAAAAAAGAGTGGATATATAAGGTTGTGTGTTAATTTCAGAAAATTGAATAAATTTTCTCTAAAGGACAGCAACCCTCTTCCTAAAATGAATCAGATTTTGTAGAAAGTGGTAGGAGAAAACACAATTTCTATGAGGGATGGTTTCTCAGGTTACAACCAGGTTGATATTAGTAAAGAATATAGGGATAAAATAGCATTCACTAATACATGAGTAAATTTTATGTATGATAAGATGTCATTTGGGCTGATGAAGGAAGGAGCCACTTTCAAGCGTGAAATGGATATAAATTTGTATGGGGATACTAACAATTTCATAGTGATTTATCTCAATGATATGATTGTGTTTTCTAAGACAGATGATGAACATATTTCTCATATGAAGCAAACTTCTAAGAAATGTATAAGGTGTGGATTCTCCCTAAATCCAAACAAGTCTATTTTTTCTTCGTGGGAAGTAAAGTTGTTGGGGCACATTGTATAAAAATATGGGTTAAGAATAAATACTGAAAGGGTAGCAGTAATACAAGCCTTAGAATATCCAAGAAACAAAAAAGAAGTACAATAATTCACCAGTAGAATAAACTTTCTAAGAATATTTATTCCAAATATGGCTGAGTTAGATAAGACCATTACCAACATGCTCATAACCAGTAATGAGGTGAAATGGACCAAGGAAGGAAAATAATATTTTGAAGATTTGAAAAGATCCATTGGAGAGGCACCAGTGTTGATCAATCTTGATTATTACAAATCCTTATTTATATTATCTTTTGCACCCACAATTACTATTGTATTTGTACTTTTATAGAAGAATGAAGATATAGATGAACAACTAATAGCGTTTATTTTAGTAAGGTACTAAGAGATACTGAGCTAAAGTACAGTTTGATGGAAAAATGGGCTTATCCAATGGTGAAGGCATTAAAATATTTTAGGCATTATGTATTACATTCATAAATCATTGCTTGTGTTCCACACACCATGGTGAATGATATTGTCTTCTATACTAATAGTGAATGAAGGAGGAGAAAGTGGATCAATAAAATCCAAGAATATGACCTAGTGATAAAGCCAACCAAGTTGGTGAAAGGATAGGGACTCGCCAAAATTTTAGCTAAATAAAATTGCAAAGAATTAGACCTAAATTTCATTGCAAAGCTTACATAACAAGAAAAGTTGAAAAGCGTACAAGAAGCACATGGAGATACAATGAAAGTGGACCCAAAATTCTAGGAATCTGTGTGGTATAAGGACATAGTCTATTTTCTAATGAATTTAGAATGTCCAAAACATCTATCCAAAGCACAAACTATATCTCTGAAGTTGCAGGTTGTAAATTATTGTATTATGGATGAATACCTATATTGTAAGGACCCTTTGGGAATCTTACTGAACTATGTCATAGATGATGAAATCAAGGGGATTATCACATAGATGCATAGAGTATGTGGAGCACATCATGCATGGAGAGATGTATCCTATAAATTTTGAGAGCATGTTACTATTAGCCAAATCTATTTAAAGAAACAAATATTATTGTTAGATCATGCATTGAATGTTAAATATTTGCAGGAAAGAAAAATTTGATACCACTACCTTTAAATCCCATTACAACCTCAACACCTTTCTAATAGTGGGGTTTATATTTCATAGGGGAAATAAATCCTAACTCTAGTGACCAACCTAGATGGATTCTCATTGCCACAAATTATTTTACCAAATGGGTTGAAGCAATTCTTACTATATTATCAAATGATATGTGATAATGAAATTCCTAAAGAGAACATCTTCTCAAGGTTTGGATTCACTAAGAAGATTATCACTGACAATACACCAGCATTAAAATATGTCAAATTAATTGAATTCTTCCAAAAATATAATATTTTTATTAACCGTTCTACATCATACTACCTATAGGGTAATCGACTTGTAGAGTCATCTAACAAAATTCTGCTAAGAATCATAAAGAACGTTATGTCCACAAATAAGAAGACATGGGATGTGAATCTCATAATGCTCTATGGGATGATAGAACCAATGTTAAGAGATCAATTGGAACCTCTCCCTTCCAACTAGTATGTGTGAAAGAAGTAATTCTACCTATACACTTTGGTCTACATGTCCTCAAACTCATTCAACATGAGATTCAAGAACTAGATTACATGGTGAGGAGAGTGTATGAACTAATTGAGTTACAATAGGAAAGAGATATAGTTTGTATGAAGCTATAGGAACATTAGAGGAATATAAATTATACCTTTTATATAGTATCCCTATAAAGAGACTTCCAACCAAAAGATCTAGTCCTGAAGTGGGATGCAAGAAGAGTAAATAGGGGTAATCATGGAAAATTTAATAATATGTGAATAGGACCTTACCTGGTCTCTGTCGTGAAAGGAATTAATACGTTCATTCTTTATAACCTATATGGTAAAAATATAGAATACCTTGTCAATGAAAAGCTTCTAAAACGCTTCTTCATTTACTAAATCTAGGTTCCATGATTTTTGTAATAATAGATTAGGAAAATTTTCAATTTCATGCTTTTCTCTAATTTTGCAGCATTTCAATTACAACATTTTACTTTACACTTCATTTAAATATGTTGAGATAAATAATTTGGAAGCTCTAAAGATGTGTCAGGAAGAAACTCCATATCCCAATGAAAGAAGACATAGATCGAAAGAGTTCTCAACACCCTCTAAAACAAGACATTATCCATGTGGAGATGAAATCAGTACATGGATATTTTTAGGCTCGCAAAACCTCAAAATCCCTACTATATGACCCATGGATAATACCAAAGGAGCTGGATCACGAAGGTCTTGGTCCAAGAGGCCGCCGCAAGTGACTGAATGAATAATACCAGCATTAACTTGTCAATAATGGAGATCCATAGATCCGAAAGGGATCTAACAAGTGAGATGAATAATTCTAGGAAAAGTTACATGTCATATATAAATGAATACATCAACCAGATCTGAAGCATTGATAAATAAAATAGACGGGATAGATTAAAATTTCCCCAATGAAATAACAGGGCATTAAGTGAAAAAGGGTAGTGAGCATGTTCGAAAAGGCGATATGTAATCTAATGGTGGAAATGAATCGCATGCTCAAAACTTGCATGGACCATGGAGGTACCTAAGGGTGAATGATGATGGAAACCTCCCAAGACACATGAAATATTTTTATTTTCTATGCCTACTCAAGGGACTTTTGTTAAACTGCTCATCAAGTGAGCGTTATTCTCCTAGGAAACCAGGGTGGTTCCTTTTGTTAGTATTTATAATCCTCCCTTGACCAAACTGTCTATTAGATTATTTTATCCTAACTTAGGAGTCTTTTATTAATTATTGGGTCCACTTGGCCTAATGGGGCCACATGTACTAATCACTAGAGTGTGGGGAGCACCAATAGAGGCTAACTCAGACTCACTACACTTGCATGCATTAGTTTAGGCGCCTCCTATTCCAATCCCTACATTTTAGGAGCCACTAGGAGTCCAGGAATCAACCTACTTCAGTTGTTGGCAATTGGTAACTAGTTAATCTTAGTTAATCTTTAGTTACATTCAGTTCACTCTCTTCCAATTCAGTTAGCGCTAGTTATGCATGAATACATGTGGGAAGGCACTAGTTCTCACCTACTTCTCACCTACCACTGTAGTTAGACTCGTTTAACTGATTATAACTGGTGGAGTCACTGACTTAGACATATGGAGTTAGCCACTTGGAATCTGATAGTGATTTAGACATATTTAGTTAGCAATGTAGTCAAATATAGTTAGATTCAATTAGTGGATTCGAATTCCTCCTTATGTAACACTATTGTAACACCGGATTCTTTAATGAACATGATACTGTAATTATCTGAGCTATACTCATCTGTTTCCTGTGATATTTTTTTTGTTCAGTGTGTATTGTCATTCCTCTTTCAATGCATAATAATTTGGACTCATTGCTTGATGATCTAAATGGAACAACAATCCTAACATGGTATCAGCTCTATACTCATCTGTTTCCTATGAGATTTATTTTGTTCAATGTGTATTGTGATTCCTCTTTCACTGCATAATAATTTGGACTCGTTGCTTGATGATATAAATGGAACAACAATTCTAACATGGTATAAGATCCATCTCAAGAAATATTCAAGTCTGTCTACTCTCCATTGAACACCAGAAGCAACTAGGTTTCCAGAGAAGTCTCGCAAAGAGTTCCTTGATTCCTCTGAATTTATTTAGAGTGGTGGTGCAGGCGTGAAGGATCTTGAGAAGGTGTTCATGTCGAGATGGAAGGCTTGATTCTAACGTAGTGTGGTTTTTTTTATTTTTTATAGTGTTACGTAGCTTGATTGGAGATATTTTCTGATCAATAGAAGAATTATGGATTCCAATATTCCACACCTTGGATCCTAACACCCTTCAATTATGTTGGTTGGAGGGCATATATGTAGTTGTCCTTGTGCAAACAAGGTCACTACAGGATAATACAGGGAAGGGAGACTGAGCCCCATCATCCAAATGAGAAAAAAAAGTTTTTGAACTGCTTAGATGAAGCTTTTGGATATCTATGTACTCATATCTCTAGAGATCTCCTCTTCCACCTTGAATATTTGAGGACTCCCAAAGAATCTTAGGAGAAGCTTGAAGCCCCGTTTGGAAAGCAAGATGAGCTTCAAGGACACATTTTGTATAATGATTCAATAGCATTACATCCCATCAGTTTCGATACATCTTTCCATTCTATGGAAAAATTCTGCAGTGATTCTTCTATTATAAATTCTATGCATAGTTTACTAGTGATCGCTCCAGGAAAGGGAGAGGAATTTGATTTCTCTGCCTCTAATGATGTTGCTGGTGTGCAGATAAGTAATTATTTGGATATTTTGGAAATAATATAATATTATAGGAGTGATCCATTCACTCTAATTTATCTAGAGCTTCAAACAAATTCCTACATGATTTCATGCACCAATACTCATAATTTTGAAGGTGGAGAAAATTGTGGATCTACCATCCCGGTGGAGCACACTCTCGGATCTGATATGAACCTATTCGGATCTGCTATGATATTATTTGTATAAGATATCATATTATCTATTTCATTTTTTAAGTTTAAATGGATTCCAGTGTTTCTTTTAGTTTGTCTCATTAATTTCGGTGTGAAAAATCAAGAACCAAAAGTCCTTTCAAAATTACTGCTGGGGATTTGATGTCAGTTTTCTGTCATGAGTTTTCTGATATTATATTTTGTTAATATTTTGATATTTTGTAAATAATATCGTATTTTAGGAGTGATCCATTCACTCTCATTTATCTAGAGCTTCCAACAAATCCCTACATGATTGCATGCACAAATACTCAAGGTTTTGAAGAAGGAGAAAATTGTGCATCTACCATCTCAATGGAGCACACTCTTGGATCTGATATGAACATATTTGGATATTATATGATATTATTTAGATATGATATGATATTAATTGGTTCAATTTTAAAATTTCAAGAGATTCTAGTGTTTCCTGTAGTTGGTCTCATCAATTTTGGTGTGAAAAATCAACTACCAAAATTCTCCTTCAAAGTTGTTGCTGGTGATTTGATGTCAATATTATTTTATGAGTTTGATGATATTATATTTTATGGATATATGGATATTTTGGAAATAATATCATATTTTATAAGTGATCCATTCATCCTCATTAATATTGAGCTTTTGAAAAATCCCTACATGATTTCATTCACCAATACTCAGGGTTTTGAAGAAGGAGAAAATTGTGCATCTACCATCACGGTGAAGCACTTGGATTTATTACACATTATTGGATATGATATGAAATTATTTGGATCTAATATTATCTTATTTGGTTCAGGTTTTAAGTTTCAAGAGCCCTCAATAATGCTTGTAGCTTCTCTCATCAGTTTTGGTGTGAAAAATCAAGTTCCGCAAGTCTTCTTCAAACTTGCTGTTAGAGATTTGATGTTAGTTTCCTCTTATGAGTTTTCTGATATTATATTTTGTAAATCATTTTTGGTCAAGAAACCTCTCTCCACAATCTCGGGTCTTTTCTACCTATCTATTTTATCACATGCTCATCTCCTCACAGAACTAGTAAAGATGGAGACTTCTGCATTCACCTAGACACTTGCTCCTAACACTTGGGGATGATTTTAACTCACATGATTTGATGTTCAAGGATGAAATATATTAGATGCTTGGGTGTTCCTAACATGGTTCGAATTCTCAATAATTTTTTCTCTCTTATCAGTTGATTTTAGTTGCTCTACATGGGTCCATTTTTCATCTTGTAGCTGTCTATATTCCTGATTTAGTTGAGCACATTCTTCTTCTTCCAAAGAGGAATATTCCTCCAGACATATTCATTTAGTTTGGATTCATAGGTTCACACGCATAGTATCAGGATGGTGCTGCACAGAAGAACCAAGATACTGCATTTGCTGCTGCGTAGTGCTGCAAATTGCAACAATTTTTTCACAAAGTTTTATTCAAAACTTGTTTTCCTAATTCACTGCTTATCTTAAGAGGGGATTTTTCCCATGATTTTTTCTCCTATTTCCTCAGTTTATTAAGCAAATTTTTTTTATCTTTTAGATTGTATATGGGTGAGTTATGTCCTTGTTTCCAAGGCCCACAGTTGTCCAAAATAGGATTCAAGGGGGTGTTAGGATTTATAATCCTCCCTTGACCAAACTATCTATTAGATTATTTTAACCTAACATAGGAGTATTTTATTGATTATTGGGTCCACTAGTACCATTGGGTCCACATGGCCTAATGGATCCACATGTACAAGTCACTAGAGTGTGGGGAACACCGATAGAGGCTAACTAAGACTGAATTCACTTGCATGCATCATTTTAGGTGCATCCTAGGCCAATCCCTACATTTTAGGATCCACTAGGAGTCTCGACACCAACCTACTTCAGTTGTTGGAAGTTGGTAACTAGTTAAGCTTAGTTAATCTTTGGTTACATTTAGTTAGTTCTCCTCTAGTTCAGTTAGTGCTAGTTATGCATGGCTGCATGTGGGAAGGTGCTAGTTCTCACCTACTTCTCACTTACCACTGAAGTTAGACTGTTTTAACTGATTATAACTGATGGATTGATTGAATTAGACATATGAATTTAACCACATGGACTTCGATAGCGATTTATACATCTTTGGCTATCCATGCAGTGAGATACAGTTAGATTCAGTTGCTGGATTCGAATTCATCCTTAATGATCTGAATTCCTCCTTATGTAACACTATTGTAACATCAGATTCTTTAATGAAGATGATACTATAATTATCTAAGCTATACTCATCTATTTCCTATGAGATTTGTTTTGTTCAGTGTGTAAATTGTCATTCCTCTTTCACTACATAATAATTTGGACTCATTGCTTGATGATCTAAATGGAACAACAATTCTAACACCTTCTCATGAATTTTTTTTTGGTTGCATTGTAAGTCCACATCATTTCATCTTGTCACATAAATTTTCTAGTTGTCCCAATGTTGGATGTCATGACACCCCCTATTCAGCCATTAATATCTCACCAAATGCCAAATTTGTAATGTACAAAGTCGTTAAACTCTGATTTCACTCATCTATTGAGCCATTATCATCCAAATTCATTCAATGTTATAGATGATTAGAATCTTGCATGTGTGTATCTCCCCGCTAATATAGTCATGAATGTGAGTACCATCCATCTCAATCATGTGCGCCATCTTGGGCTACAAGAGGAATGAATAAGTTGATGAAAATATACTAGGTTTCCTAGCATATGTGCACCCTTTGGCCAAAGAAAAACCTAAATGGGATATATGTGGTTTTCTATCCCAAACTATTAACCAACATTTGACTGAATTCCCTTCCTTAGAAGTCTTCATATTCCCATCTTGTCTATTTCTCCTAATTTTATACGAGAACTTCATGAATTTTGAAAACATAGGATTAAAAATTATTGATGGCATAGATAGAGAGATCACAATCTATGACTAGATTCCTTATTTATAAGACAGGAAAAAAACTCTAATTTCATTGAGTTTACAAACAAGGTAATGAATATTGCGTATTACATCATCCATGTAGTTGATTTTCCAAGAACGCTTAAGGAAGGTAGAGAGCGGTTACAGTTCACCATAGAAACTAGAATAGGGGATTGGTTTTTGTTTAAAGACTAGACAATTACCATATTTTATGTGTTTGAATGAAATCCATACAAAACTCCTTCTTTTCTGATTAACATAATTTTGGAAATGGAATATGTCAGGAAGAGGTTCCTATCAGATGAACTACACTTGAGAGGTTTCATAAAGCATAGATCATTCCATATTCCCAATTATGTTGGACCATTCCAAGGCGAATATTTGAGTTCTCTTTAGTACATGGAGGGTTCCCTGGAGAAATTAAACATAGAGAAGGATGAAGCATTAGCATATGATCCTCGTAAATTGATCTCAAAGAAGAGATTTGAAAATAATAATTATGCATATGACTGTGCACCCATACCAGAGTGGGAGAATATTGCTAATAAAGAGAGCTGGAAGGAAGTTGAAAATATACATAAATCCTCAATAGAGACCAATGATATTGAGAAAATGTGAGGGAAGAAAACAAGAGTTGAAGGTATGGAAATAGACTAGGAATAACAGATTCCTCAATCCAAGAAGGAAACAACAAATTTAGTAGATACCTCCCATGCCTTGGTAGAAAAAGAAATAGAGGGAGATATACCTAAAGGATTATTTGAATTGAGTAAGACAATAGTATATACAGGAAGGCCACCAACTAGAGTCATGCCTTACCCTTCTCTAGAGTTCACCATTCCACAAAAAGAAGAAGGTCTTACTCAGACAAACCCTATTATAATCCAAATAGATTTATAGATCTATAGGGATATAAGAAAGGACAATGTGCATGATATACATGATAATAGGAAGCAAGCTACAACTGCTCAAAAAATGATGTTATTAGTGGTAGATAGTGTTGATAATAGTTTCAAATATGCAGTAATTGATCCCATGGTCCAGTACCAATCAGTTTGAGTGATTATAGAGTTGAAGAGTACATCATAAACCGATGTCAGTTTGGCATCTTGGATAAAGTGTACTTGTTCAAGAAGGCGAGTGACATGATTTTTTCCAACGTATTAAAAGATACCAAAATAGAAAGAAGGTTGAAAGACACACTAAGTAAGGTTGGAGACCTACTAAAGGAAGAAAAGTGGACAACTAGGGACAAACAAGTGATAATAAAAGAGTTGGAGGAGAATATAGTGGCCCTAATATGTAAACCAAATAATGGGTAACAATTTTAAATCCTTGATTGCAACCAAACATAATGATATTTCCAACCTTGAAAATAATCTCAATATCCCTAATGTGCACCAAGTTATAATAGTCGAGATCTAGCAAGTTGAGAAAGAGAAAAAAAAGTTGTTAGTAACTGTGGTGAAGTATAAATGTTTGGTAGAAGAAAAGGAAAAGAGAATTAGTGAGTTGTCTTCAAAGATAAGAAATATGGAATTTTAGAAAAATTCTACATCACAGACTACTCCCTCATCAACAATTGCGTCTAGAGTAATAGAGCAAACACCAGTTCATAAAAAGATAGAACAACTGATACAAGATCCTACAAATCATCCACGTAAGAAAGAAATAGTGGATGTTGATGTTATGGAAGAAGAAAACACTACTCTAGATCTAGAAAAGATATTAAAAGACAAATATAGAAAAATAAAAATGCCAGAATATGACATCACTCAAAAGAACGACATAATTTTGGAGATGGAAAATGATGTTGTAGTATTCCTCCTTCAGTAGGAACCACTAACTTAATGTATTCCTAATATTTTTTATGAAGTTTGGCTCAGTTAGAGTCTATTGAATAAAACATATTTTTTTGCATCACATATATATTTCTATTGCACTATCTAGGATTTAATACATTACAACAACATAAACATGCATATAAACTTAGAATTTCTATTTCAATAGCTAGACATTTAAACATTTAAATATTGCATTGAATTAGAAAAAACAATAGTTAATTTACTAAGTGGAATACCTATATCCAAAAGGGTGTATTAGATCCCTTAGTTCTTGCATCTCTCATGTGTTTCATTAGGTCCCCTTAGCTACCAAAAATAGATGAGTCCACCCTTCGAACCAACTATTATATTGATGGCCCTAGGAAATCAACGGATTTCCTAGCCCCTGAGGCCACCACAAATAACCCTGATAGAAACTTCTTCCATACTTTAATAACACCATCTCTCATGAGTTTCCAACCTCCACCTTGGATTTGTCCCCCTCCTCAAATCTTTGAGTTATCCCCCTCCTTGGAAGACTTCATTTAAAAAAAAATTCAAATTCCCTCAGAGTTCACTCTCTCCCAAAGAAAACTCCCCCTTCTATCCCATAATCTCTCACTTAAATACCATTTTCCTCCTCCTCAATCTTTCGACTTACTCCATTTCCTCCATCAATTCCAACGAAACCCTAAAACATTTATTTCCTTTCTTGTTTAATATTTCAAATCACAAAAAAATAATGTTTATTATGTACCCTTTATCTCAAGCAATTGAATTCCATTGTGGTTCATTAAAATTAATGATTGTACAATATTTACTATTTCTATTAAAGTGCTCAATTTTGGATCTTCACAAGGTTGTAGGTTAAATTACAAGTCCCATTCATTGTTCAAACATTAAATTGATTGAACAAAATAATAATTTCTTATCGATGAGGTTGACCCTTCAAGTTTTGTAGTGGTGGTTATCTTTATTATGTTATTCAATTTAGGATATGAAAATAAAAATATTAATATCATGAAATCATACCTTATATTGTGGTTTTAATTAATTAATTAATTTAACAAACCCTTTTGTTATCCATCTAAATGGCACCTCTCCGTCCGAGTGCCGACATCCCTCATGTTGGCACACAAAAGGACATCTATGGATTGAGGTTTGCCCAAAAACTATCAATGGGCTTATTATAAAATACATTCCTCATCCATCCAGCTATTTACTTTGACTTTTTAACTATGTCAAGTCATATCCGTGACCCTATATATATGCAACTTGCAGATCATACGCGAGTGTCAGTTGTTGCAAGTCACGGATGGATGTATACGTGGGTTGCTCTTATAGCAACTCGTGGATCATACGCGAGTTGTCGGTCTTGATACCCATGGATATGTTCCTTTGACATTTAAAATAAAACACGTGATTACTTGAGATTAGTTAAGCCATTCCCTTAATCTCCTTAACCGTCTCAACCTCCTCAACCTTCGAAACTACCTTATTTCATCCATATAAATACAGGCCTTGGGGAGGGTGTTTTAGACACACACTTCGACAGCAAAGTTATGCTGGTGGAGTTTATACAGAAGTCTTTGGAGTAGTGCAACTCAGAATCCTTTGGTTGCAGAGGAGCCCTTGTCTCAGGTGTTGGGTTGTAATATGAACTTCTTCATTATTGATAATAAAGAGAATCCTTCTTCCATATTGTGTCTTGAATGTATTTCATGTATTGTGGTTTGATAAATGTTTATGTTTCAGCATCCTGTATATGATTTATCTAACCTGTTTACATATATGAATCATCTTGTATTTGGAATACTGAATCTTGATAGGTGAAGGAGAAAGAATCCCTAAAGACTTTAGAGGAGAAGCAGAGCGGAAGAGGACAAGCTAGGATCAATCATCTTGTATCAGGTGAGTCTTTCCCATCCTCCTATTTCCTTTACTGCACTCTAGATTCAATTGTCTGGAAGTTAATTGAGTATGTTGGTAACCCCAAACCTATGGTTATAAGGTGTTTATTCCTGTACAATAGAACTAATGACTCTGCTGGGGAGCCCAGACTGCTGTAGGTTGTTTCTGTCACCCCTGACCAATCTTTGCTTTGAAGTCTGTGTGTGATCTTTTATCCTAGTTCATAATTGCCTCAGTATTTGAAAGTCTTGGGAATTTTTCTTTTTTTTTGAGAAAAAACTTATACCTATCCACGAGTTGCTCTTCTGCACAGTTGCGGATACAAGCCTGCATACGCAAGTTGCTGTATTGAACAGTCGCGTATCATCCGCGGGTTGCACTTCTATACAGTCACGTATATGCCTGGAAGTAGGGATTTTTTAAGTTATGGTTTGCTTGTTCCTTTCTTTGTGTAATCCCTGTTTGTGAGTTGATTTTCTTTATGAATGCTGTGTAGCTTGTCTGAATACCTTTGGTGATCACACTTTGTGCTTTTTCAAAAGCCCTTGAGTCTCTTTTGCTTGGATTATTTTCTGCTTGCATGCTGAAGTAGTTTGGCCTATTTGGGTTGTAGGTTAAAGTGTCTTTGTCCAGATCAGCGATCAGGGTCTTGGGCTCTGTTTTTTCAGTCTATCTTTTGACAGTGGCTGGTTGTCACTTGCCTTTATAAGTCTACAATGATTTTATCATTGTGTGCACCCAAGCTAGGGTTCCTAGCCTTCCTTTTCCTCAGTATTTGAAAGGACATCTATGGATTGAGGTTTGCCCAAAACACTATCGATGGGCTTATTATAAAATACATTCCTCATCCATCGAGCTGTTTACTTTGACTTTTTAACTATGTCAAGTCATATTCGCGACCCTATATATATGCAACTCGCGGATCATACGCGAGTGTCAGTTGTTGCAAGTCGCAGATGGATGTATACACGGGTTGCTCTTATAGAAAATCATGGATCATACGTGAGTTGTCGGTCTTGATACTCGCGGATATGTTCCTTTGACATTTAAAATAAAACATGCAATTACTTGAGATTAGTTAAGCCATTTCCCTTTATCTCCTTAACCGTCTCAACCTCCTCAACCTTTGAAACTGCCTTATTTCATCCATATAAATACAGGCCTTGGGGAGGGTGTTTTAGACACACACTTGGAGAGCAAAGTTATGCTAGTGGAGTTTATACAAAAGTCTTTGGAGCAGTGGAACTCAGAATCCTTTGGTTGCAGAGGAGCCCTTGTCTCAGGCGTTGGGTTGTAATCTGAACTACTTCATTATTGATAATAAAGAGAATACTTCTTCCATATTGTGTCTTGAATGTATTTCATGTATTGTGTTTTGATAAATGTTTATGTTTCAGCATCCTGTATATGATTTATCTAACCTATTTACATATATGAATCATCTTGTATTTGGAAGACTGAATCTTGACAGGTGAAGGAGAAAGCATCCCTGAAGACTCTAGAGGAGAAGCAGAGCAGAAGAGGACAAGCTAGGATCAACCGTCTTGTATCGGGTGAGTCTTTCCCATCCTCCTATTTCCTTTATTGCACTCTAGAGTCAATTGTCTGTAAGTTAATTGAGTATGTTGGTAACCCCAGACCTATGGTTATAAGGTGTTTATTCCCTCACCTGTCAAGATTCAGTCTTCCAAATACAAGATGATTCGTATATGTAAATAGGTTAGATAAATCATATACAGGATGCTGAAACATAAACATTTATCAAACCACAATACATGAAATACATTCAAGACACAATATGGAAGAAGGATTCTCTTTATTATCAATAATGAAGAAGTTCAGATTACAACCCAATGCCTGAGACAAGGGCTCCTTTGCAACCAAAGGATTCTGAGTTCCACTGCTCCAAAGACTTATGTATAAACTCCACCAGCATAACTTTGCTCTCCAAGTGTGTGTCTAAAACACCCTCCCCAAGGCCTGTATTTATATGGATGAAATAAGACAGTTTCGAAGGTTGAGGAGGTTAAGACGGTTAAGGAGATTAAGGGAAATGACTTAACTAATCTCAAGTAATCGCGTGTTTTACTTTAAATGTCAAAGGAACATATCCGTGGGTATCAAGACCAACAACTCGTGTATGATCCGCGAGTTGCTATAAGAGCAACCCACGTATACATCCATCTGCAACTTGCAACAGCCGACACTCGCGTATGATCTGCGAGTTGCATATATATAGGGTCGCGGATATGACTTGACATAGTTAAAAAGTCAAAGTAAACAGCTGGATGGATGAGGAATGTATTTTATAATAAGCCCATCAATAGTGTTTTGGGAAAACCTCAATCCATAGATGTCCTTTTGTGTGCCAACATGAGGCATGTCGGCACTCGGATGGAGAGGTTCCATTCAGATGGATAACACCTTTTAACTTATCACGAAGTGATTTACTCAAACCAAGAATTTATTTATTATTTTGTTAATTGAACATGTTTATTACAATGACATTATTATCATTATTAATATTAATTAAACAATAATGATACAATAATAATAGATAGTTAACTAATAACCACATTTTTAATTATTTGTTTAACAAATAAGTATCCTAACACCAACATCGTACCCTTATATTTATAACATAGTACATTAGAAGGTCTAAACAATCATGGAAGACAATTAGACAATATAATTATATTACAAATGACAATCCATGTGTGACAATTCTGAACCGATGATACTTGTTCCTTTACTTTTTACATTGATTAATTAAAAAAATGAACACTTAATGGTTTGTTTAACACATATTTTAATAACTTAATGTTCATTATTTGTCCAGGATCAATGTATAAACAATTTACTCATTCACAAAAAATTACACAATAATTTGACATGAACGTTTTTCGTATAAAAATACTAACGTACATATGCAAAGTGTGAATTCATGTATAGCACATGCATAGGTTGAACATGTACTATAAACATACATCATATTTCCTATGCATAACTGCTAACTAATACTAATAATCCTTCATGCAAACAGAACAAGTATGCATGCAACATAACATTACTAAACAGTATCGATTATTTTATGAGGTAACCTTATAATATTGTATATTACTATTTTTATGTTTACATTAGTTTAATAGATCAAGTACAAGGAAGGGTACCTACTACCACTAACTTGGTATCAATGAATCCCCAACCCTCAGTAGTACTAGATAACAATATCCTCCCATCCTAACATACATCAACATCCTCCATAGCATTCCTCTACTAATAATGATTTTGATGTCAACTTTATAGTCCTGATTGCATATAAACCTAAAAGTGGTAGTTGTATAAATTATATAGCCTTGATGGTATGAAAAATTTCATAAACTAGCTAAGGATCTAGGCACACAATTAACCTCACAAAAAATTGCAGAGACTTAGCATAAGGAGATAAGAAGAATAATCATAAACACACATTAGGAATGATTAATGAATTATGATTGATATTATTACATAGGTAATACATCCTTATAAAGGAAAACAGAGTTTCTAGGAGACAACTCATGCTAGCTAATAAAGGAGGCTTACTAAATATGATAAACCCCTATAGGTGAATAAAGCAGTTTCCTAATTAGACCAAGAGAACACGAATTAGATAAGGTGTGAGTGAGTGATGATGTGTAAGGGAAATACTTTCTAATCCTAGAATATGGAGAGAAAATAATGGAGGATGGTTTGGAAAAAAAAGATACAAGTTTCCTAGTTAACTAGCTTTACCTTATCCACAGAAAAGATGGATAAAAGCAGAATAAGGGAGAATCTGTAGGAAAACATAGTTACTAATTCTAGGAGTTAATAAATTCATCAAGATTGACTCAGAATAAGAATTAAAGCATTCCTCGGTTATAGATGGAAAGTGTTGACTTTTTAGTGCAAGTGGATGTCAACTATCTAGGCTAGTGGGTCGGAAATTAATCAAAATTGGTTAATTATTTTATCCTAAGTTGTGAGTGGGTTTATAATATTCTAACACCCCCCTTTAAGTCTGAATTTATGATGATATCTCTGAAATAGTAAGAAATATAGATGCATAAAGGGCCCAACAATAAGGCTATGGTCACCCTTTTATAATTATCTTGTCCAACGAACTGAGGAAAGAGGAAAAACCACACAGGGAAAATCCTTCCTCAAGAAAGGACATGAGAGGGAAACAAAAAATGTTGAATTGCTGTTGATGTTGCTAAATGATGATTTCTGGAGGAATCTTCTTATTGTGAAGAAGAGAATTCTACTTGCATGGATTAAAAAAACAACAACTGCAAGATGGAAACTGGGACTATGTAGAACAACTGAGATCCAATGATGTGTAAGCAAGACTGAAAGTTCTTGAGAGATGTAATCAGCTCCAAGATGATGAAACAGCTTGAAATTAAAACCTGTAAGATGAAATCAGCTCTAGATAGGTGAAATAAATGTCCAAGTGAATGTATAATGTCTCCATCTTCATTTACACAAAGAGGATATGCGGAAGTGATCATGTAGGAACTAGCACTACAAAAAATTTGAATTTTAGGAGCGGTTTTCTTTTGCCTCCAAAAGTCACTTTCGGGGGTAGTCTTTACAAAACCGTCCCTAATAGAATCGATGCTAAAAATTTTGACTTTTAAGGGAGGTTTTGGAAGAGATCAAAACCACCCCTAAAAGTGACTTTTGGGGGTGGTTCTAACCCTTCCCCCCAAAAAAAGAGACTTTTAAGGGAGGTTCTAAATCCCCCTCATAGACACCTATGGGGGTGGTTCCAAACACCCCCACAAAATTGCTTATTACAAACCTTTGGGGGTGGTTATAAACCCCCCTCGTCGGTGCCTATGGGGGCGGTTTCAAACCCCCATCATAGGTACCTACGGGGGCAGTTCCAAACGCCCCTCGTAGGTACCTATGGGGGTAGTTTCAAACCCCCCCATAGGTTCCTACAAGGGAGGTTCTAAACCCCCCCTAAAACTCCATCTTACTAAAATTTGGGGGAAGTCTTAACACCCCTCCCCTAATAGCACCTATACTAAAAGTGACTTTGGTGGCGTTTCAAAACCCTCCGTAAAAGTCTTTATTAAAAAAATCTAGGGGCAGTTATAAAATCCCCTCGCAGGTATCAGCAAAGGAAGTTCTAACCCCCTCCTAAAAATATTTATTACAAAATTTTGGGGGCGGTTATAAACCCCCCTCCTAGGTACCTACAGAGGCGGTTCAAAATCCCCCTAAAACTCTTTAAAAACCTTTGGGAAGGTGATAAACCCCCCTCGTAGGTACCTACGAAGGAAGTTAGAACCCCCACCCCCAACACTCTTTACAAACCTTTGGGGGCAGTTATAAATCCCCTTCATAGGTGTCAAAACCCCAAATTTTCACAAAAATTTAAAATTTTTAAGATAGCATAAAATGTATGAATACGTAGTTTACTAACTACTAGCAGTTAGCAGAAAATGAAATAGTTTAACACCTAGTATTAATCATTTTCATATTATGTTAACTAATACAACTTTCAATTTTGTAAAGTATAGGATATTGACCTGCACATAGCTTTCTTTCAGTTTTAATAATAAGTTTACTTTTTGGAAAGTAGGTGAATTCTATCTTTGAAAACTTGGGCTTACTTAGCATTTATGTTAATGTAGATGGACTGCTGGTTCTTACAGGTCAATAGGTAATGATCGATCAAGTAGGGGTTTAATTCATAAAGTAGCAAGAAGTATATATGTTGCATGTAAAATGCTAGTAATTAAGTGACTATTTAAAAGCAAGCTCTTATGAGGTAAAGTAACTGACTTTTAATTCATAAAAGTACTTCTATCAATCTAGATAGTAAAGATTTCCAATAGAGTACATGTTTCTATTTTGTCGCTAGCTTACTATTTATGGAAATTATCAACCTGTTACTTGTATGTAAAATAAAGAATGCTCACTAACAAGTTATAAACTTCTGTACTTACATTATTGTCTTGGTGCATGTACTATTGTAACAACATACATTACCATATTATTTGTAATGTACCAATCTGATTGTTACTTGCATACTGTAGGGATCTTACTGTCTAGAAATATTTGACATTATAAGCTTGGTCATTGTAATTAATGCATCATTTCATGATGGAATACTATCTACCATCACTTTCATAAGTCTAAGTCATAGGTAAATATATTGTCAGTATTATTCCAATGATTATAGACCTTGAGCATAGTTTATCCCATTATAAATTTACTATTATCATGTTGCCTCACCTATAACAGGTTAATGTTTATAATAACTATTATGGTAGATTTTTCTATCCAAAACTTTTAATTTGAAGTTTACTCCAAGTGGCACTAATATGACCAACATTCTTACACTATGCTAAGAACAGGTTAGCATAAACAATCACAAACTATCCTTGCCATATAATGATAGTGTTTTTCATTATTGACAATTCGAAAATACAAACTATTATATATAAGACATTATACCAAGTTTGAGCCTTGTAATTGTCATGGTTTAAATACTTTTACTATTCTAGTCAAACTCCGTATATTATAACCACCCAAAGCCGTCGGTTTACAAGTGATAAAGTTTGAACTTCAAAATATTATATGAATATTCATCGTCATTGCAATTATACCTATCCATTGTTAAATGTAAAGGTCCTAAAGCATGGTTGACATTGGGATTGTTCATATGACAAAGTTGTTATAACCTTTCACTAGGGTCAAAGATAAAAATCATCGTTAATGAAACATGCAAATCTTGAAGCTATCTTACATAATGATATAGTTTATGTGTTATCATTGGTGAATAATATACACAAGCGTACTCCATAGTTTGGTGCATGGTTTTTTTATATCATTGTTTTAATAATTTGGTGATTGAAACCGCAGATGGACTATGGACTCGACACTTGCATGGTTAAAAGTATTGGAGGCCACGTGGTCACCTCCTATCCATGTATTGGTGTTATAAAAGTCTTGCAAACCCTATTTTCTTTGTCATTTGCCTCCAAAGTTCTCACTGGCCTGCGGGCTACTCTGCATAGTTTCCATGGCCACCATGAAAAGGTTGTCCCCTTCTTGCTTGCTCCAAGGCTTTTGTTTGACGTTTCTGTGGTTTCTAGAACTTGGTATTTGATTGTAAACATTCTTAGTTGTGAACTTTACCATGTGAGTGTTTGCTGGTTTTTGAGTTTGGTTCTCGACCTGACCATAGCTTAGTCTTGTTTCTCCTCATGGCCTATCACTGCTTTGTAAAGCTAAGTCTCCTTGTTACTATTTGTGCTCCATAGTCGTCATAGGGTTTGGGGATTCTTGTGTGTGCATTACGTAGCTAGTGACAATCTGTTCACTACTCGATACTCTTTCATTTATAGGTAAGAATATCTCAGTTTTTACTATGTAGACTCTGTCAATTTATGAACACCGTTAGGGTTTTTAACGATATTGAATTGATCCCTGAACTAACGCTTGGTTAAATGCTTGTATAGGAACCCATGATAGTTCCAAGCTTCGGTGAAAGATAAACAACGACCGTCTTCAGTGGCTCGTTGCTCTAATTGGTAAGCCCTGAGTTCAAATGGGTTTCGCCCTACTTGTATTAAGGGTTGTTGAAGGAAAACTCAGTGCTTGGAAGCATGTTCGGTCCCTTTGTTTAATAGGGGGTTTTAATAAGTTGTTTTTCCAGTTTATTGTTATAAACCCTTGCTACAAAGCTGGGTAAACCGGCCTTGAGCTGTGTGATGTACTTTGGTTAAGTCTTAGGCCTTATGGCCTATCAATGTAATACCTTTGGTTTTTAAGAAGGTTTTTATCTTCGAGCTCTATCTCATTTTTGCAATGGTTTTTGTACTCTTTTAAACTAAGATTCTAGGTAAATAGAGTCTTTCCTTCTTCAACTGATAGTGAAGATAATTAATGTTTAAGTTATCTTTTGTAAATAATTATTGTTAATATAAGGACTGTAGACCAGTCATAATGTGAAATTTATAATATTAAATTTACTTGTCCAGTATATACAAGCTAGGGTTTTCCGGAAATAAAACCCTTGTCCAAATAAGTTCTTCAATTTATTATTAATTAGGTTCTACTACTTGTTATTTCGGTTTTATTATTACAAGTGTGTGGTGGTATTTTAACTTGTTAACTGTAACTTATCTTGCTTGTTTATAAAAGACATTTCAGAAAAGATTGTAAATAGTCTATAGTAGACACTATAATCTTCTTGTAACATTTATTTATATATTTATCAATGTAAATGGATTACCACTTAGATAGTTTAATTTATAATAGATAAATAAATTGTTTAGGGTTTCGACCCTGAAGTTTTTCCTTCATAGGTATAAGACTGTCTGGTAAATGTTAAATAGTTTCTACATATGTAAATATTTAGTTTTATACTAGTTACTGTTTATATTTACATTGCTTTTATTTACTAAACTGTCACGTAGAATTTATTTAGAGTTCTCGAAAGGATAGAAAATAAACTCTGTAACTTTGTTTACTCTTTATAAATTAAGGAATTTTAATACAACCCTATCTAGTTTATATTAAATATTAGTCTTAGATTTAGTTGATATTGTTAGAAGATAAACTATGTGGTTAGTAGCTTGTTTATATACTTAACTATATGTAATCATTGTGACTCTAATGTAGTTTTACTATTGTATTTCATTCAGTTATACTAAGTGAAAACAGAGAAATAGAAATAAATCATAACACTATTTTTCCTCCATAATATTTTAACATTGAAATAAAATTATTCTACTATCTATAGTTACACAATCCTATCTACTATTTTCATTCTCTTATCTACTTAAAGCATTCTACCTATGCTAGAGTACGGCCTAGTTTCGAGGTGTGGAAAAACGCAGTCTAGAAATTATTTTCATTCTATTTCATTATTTCCTAAACCGGTTTCATTTCTATAACAATCTAATAAGGATACTATTTCTAACATTTCACAAACTGTACTTTAACATTCTTATACCAGTCAAACTAAGATTTATATAACTAACAGAGTAAAATAAAACAACATAGAACCTGCTTAGGACAGACGACAACAACATTAGGATGCCGTTCCTCCCTACCAATCTCCTGAAGAGTGCGCAAACAACGCTTCCTCAGGACCCTCGAGCTTGTTCCTGGTCTTCTTGGCTGAGAACTGGTGGAGAATGCAAATAGTAGAACCCTCTGTCAACTGAATAGTTCAATATCTAAGTAAAATACTCTACTCTCAGTAGTATGATATTCAGCTTAAAAGCTGCAACTAGATTAATCAGCAGTTATCCCCTCAAACACTTTCTTGATTTCTCTTCCATTGAATTTCTCTGAAGTACATTCATTCCACCTAAATGATCACTTCTCTAGAAAATGAGCAGCCTCGGCTCTCTTCAATGGGAATTTTTTATAAAGATTGCCTAGGTCTTTTGGGTCAATTTTCATTAATTGAGCCACCTGCTTTGATTCAATTTCTTAGGGAATCATGACACCAAACGTAGGGAGGTTGCCACCTGCAACAGTTGGAAGTGGTTTGAGGATGCTGCCACATGTTAGTTTTCTCTCCACCCAGTCTCCTCCACCAATTTGACCAGTAAACACTCATTTAATAGCTCTCCTAAGCTGTTGTCTCCTCCTTTATTCATTTATAAATAAAATATTCAGAATTACATTAAATATCCTTGACCCTGCTGAGTCATCAATTACAACTTAGCATAAAATTTAACATATTGTCCTCAAATAATATTAAATAGTATAAAATTCTTTTTGCAAAATTGGGGATGTGACATACACACCCCCTTAAAGCATAACATCGTCCTCCATGTTATTTATTCTTCATCCTCAGAATTCCCCTGGAATGGAATTAGATATGCGTCCCGCATATTACTTTTCAATTCCTAGGTGGCTTCCTCTGGACTAAGGTGCTTCCATTGCACCTTCACTTGACCAATGTTGTGGTTCCGAAGTGTGATATCCCTCCTCCTGAGGATACAGTCCGGTTCCACTAGAAAATCTCCTTCTGGTTCCACGTGTACATCATTCCAGTTAAAAACATGAGTAGCATCATGAACATATTTCTTTAATACAGAAATGTGAAAAACATTATGAACTCTTAAATTCATAGGTAATGCTAATTGATAAGCTAATTGTCCAATCCTGGACAGTATTTCAAATGGACCACAGTAATGAGGTGCTAGTTTGGCACAACTACCCAACCTTAGAGAGCTCTTTTTGGGTCTCACCTTGATGAACACATGTTCACCTACCTGAAACTCCTTTGGAGTTATTTTAAGGTCTGCTTGAATTTTCTGTCGATCCTATGCAATTTGTACCTGCTTTACAATTTCTTCCATTTCCTTCAATAGTTCAGAACCTAATACTAATTTATCCACTAGATTACTCCAAGAGATAGGAGTTTTACATTTCCTTCCATACAAGATTTCGAAAGTACTAAATCTGGCCGACGCTTGATAATTATTATTATAAGCAAATTCTACCAGATGCAAATAATCCTCCCATTTACCTGGCTGGTCTTTCACATACATTCTTAGTAAATCTTCCAGTACTTGGTTTACTCTTTCAGTCTGTCCATCTGTTTGAGGGTGGAACAAAGTACTAAAATTTAGCGTAGTGTTTAATCCTTTAAACAGATATTTCCAAAAGTTACCTGTAAATTTAGGGTCTCTATCTGAGATTATAACTTTTGGTATTCCATGCAGTTAGACAATTTTCTTTATAAAGATATCAGCTATGTTTGCATCTTTATACGTAGTTTTAACAGGTATAGAGTGGGCTGCTTTACTTAATTTATCAACCACTACCATGATAGAATCATTTAAATTTTGATTTGTAGGCAGTCCAGTAACAAAATTGAGACTAATTATCTCCCATTTCTAGCTAGGAATGGGCAACAGCTGAAGTAATCCAGCTGGGTGTTGATGTTTAGTTTTCACCTGCTGACATTCAAAACACCTAGTGATATATTTTGTCAGTTCAGTCTTCATGTTTGGCCAAAAATATTCTTTTCTTAACATAGTTATAGTCTTCTGATAACCTAGATGGCCTGAGTATGGAGTTTTATGGATTTCATCCAAAATTAATAACTTAACTTTAGGTACATTAGGTACATATATTCTATCTTTATAAAGTAAGAATCCTTTTTCATTCAAACTGTACCCTTTTGCTTAAGCTTTCTGTTGGATTTTCTTTCATTTTAGCTTGTAAATTTTAGTAAATTTCATCTTGTTCTACCCCTGCTTTAAGTTGTTCATCTAGATTTGTTGTATAGGTGCTGATAACTAATGTAAAGTTCAGCCTTGCATTTCTACTAAATGCATCAGCAACTTTATTTTCTTTCCCTTTAATGTGTTGAATTTCAAAATCATACTCAGTTAGAAAAGCTAGCCACCTAGCTTGTCTAGCATTTAGATTAGGCTGATCTAACATATATTTTAGTCCTTTATTATCGGTCATTAGAATAAATTTTCTTCCAATTAGGTGGTGACGCCACATCTTTAGAGCATGTATAACAACAGCTAATTCCAGATCATAAGTTACATAATTCTTTTCATGAATTTTTAATTTCCTAGACTCATAAGCAATAGCATGCCCTTCTTGAGTCAATACTCCACCTAAACCATCATTACAAGTGATAGTACACACTACAAATTCTTTATTTGGATCAACTATTCTTAAAATAGGTGTGCTATTTAATAAAGTTTTTAACTTTTTAAATCTATCCTCGCATTTCTGGTTCCAATCAAATTTCTTTCCTTTCTTCTGCAAAGAAGTTATCAGATTTGCGATTCTTGAAAAACCTTCAATGAACCTCCGGTAATAACCGGTAATTCCCATGAAGGATCTAAAATCAGTTACATCCTTAGGAATCAGTCAATCTTCAATCGCCTTTATCTTTTCGGGATCCACCGAAATCCCTTCCTTAGTCACCACATGACCTAAGTACTGAATTTTATCCTTAAAGAAATCACATTTACTAAACTTTGCAAAGAGTTGATGATCTCGTAACTCTTGCAAAACAATTTTTAAATGTTCTTTATGTTCTTCTTTAGTTTTTGAATAGATTAATATGTCGTCGATAAACACGACCACAAATGTATGTAGATACTTATGCATAACGTTGTTCAATAAATACATAAAAATAGCTGGGGCATTAGTAAGCCTGAATGGCATGACGACAAACTCGTAATGGCCATATCGAGTTCTAAAAGATGTTTTAAAGATGTCTTCATCTTTAATCCTAACTTGGTGATATCCAAACCTTAAATCAATTTTTGAAAACACCGGGGCTCCACATAGTTGATCAAATAGATCATCTATGTGAGGCAATGGATATCTATTTTTAATAGTCAACTTATTCAACTGATGGTAATCTATGCAAAGTCGCATAGTTCCGTCCTTTTTCTTAACGAAGATGACAGGTGCCCCCCCAGGGAGACACACTGGGTCGAATATACTTCTTGTCAATAAGTTCTTCTAATTGTGACTTTAGTTCATTAATTTCAAGTATATTCATTCGATAAGGGGCCTTTAAACTGGGTACTGGATTAGGTACCAGCTCAATGGTAAAATCTAGTTCCCTTTTTGGAGGTAGTCCTAGAATTTCTTCCAGAAATACATCAGCATACTCTCTTAAAATTGGTATGTCCTCCAATTTTAGTTTGTTTATTTTATTTAGATTTCCCTCATCAGTTATTGTTACTGCATAAGATTTACAACCCTTCCTAACAACTCTCTTAAGCTGCAGAGTAGAAATATTCCTTATGGTTGTTTTCCTAGGGATTCCTTTTACACTTATTGATTTTCCATCATTATTTATACACGTAAAGGTTTTATCATAACAGTTTAAGATCACCCTATGTTGCTCTAACCAATCCATACCGATTAGTATGTCGTAAGAACCAAGAGGTAGCACATTAAGCTTTACAACAATTTTGAATTGATCCATCACTAGTGCACATTTCATTACAAAACAAGTTACCTTCCTTTTTGCACCAGTGGCTAACTGAACCAACCAATAATTTTCAAATTTTTCAACAGGCAGCTTACATTTTTCTACCAATTTAGGTGAAATATAACTGATACTAGCTCCTAGATCAATTAAAATAGCTATAGGGGTTTGTTTTATTGTACCTTCTACTTTCACCATGGAAGTTTGATAGTCTTCCCGTCGATTCTCCAATGCTACATTGATCCTGGGCATAGTCCTCGCTAAGTCTCTAACAGTCATCTCCTCCTGTATGGTATGGATATTTCTGACAGTCTTTTTTCAATTACGACACACTGAAGCATAATGTGGGCCATTACACTCCAAGCACTTTATGGGTTCTTTGCATTCAAATTTCTTTGTGTAATTACCATGATTATTAGCAGACTCTTTACCCTTTGAATTGTTCTGATTGCTTGGTGAATTATTCTTATTCCCTTGGAAATTCTTGTTAGGAAATTTTTTGGCCTTGTTATTTTTATAATTCCAGTTGGGTACAAAATCTTTCTTCTTTTGATCATAATGGTTGTTATTATTTTTGGCCTTCCAGTTGGCCATGCTCTCCTTCTTTCGATTCTGTTGATAACAGAAATTAGCTTCTTCCATAGTTTTTGGATTGTCATACTCAATCTTATCCTTGATGTGATAAGGTAAACAACTGAGGAATCACTGTTCCTTTAGTTTTTCATCTACAAGATATGGCACATACCTAAGCAAATTTAAAAACTTGCTGTTCAAAATTTTCTTAGTCATTGAACCTAGTTTAAGCTCATAGAATTCTTTTGCTCTCTCCTCATAGTACTACTCAGATAGAAATTTCCTTTTAAAGTACTTCTTGAAGGTACTCTAATTTACATTCTTTCCTCTTATTCCCATCACTCTCTTTAAGTCTTTCCACCATATACCAGCCTTCCTTGAAAGATTGTAGATAGCCATTCTATCATTTAATTGGTTAGAATAGTTATAAATCTGGAAGTACTTCTTCATCCTAGATAACCAGGATTCTGCTTCCTCCCCCTTCTCAGTTCCCATTGAATGTTAGTGGTTTAATCTTTTTAAACTCCCTAGAAATTTACTCATAAGGTTTATATTTTCTCTTTTTAGTATAATGATTGTCATCACTACTATCACTAGTGGAATGACAATTACGTTGATCACCAAATACTTCTAAAGATGAGCTGATTTCATTTTTAGTCTATTTAATATTTTTATATTTATGTTGCTGACTTATATCTTCTGAATTAGCTCTTTTACCCCTGCCCTCAGTTTAAAATCTTTCTATTAGGATCTGATTCAACTCCTCCTAAGCTCTCAGAATCCTTTCATTTTCTTGTTTAACAGATTCCATTTATGATTTTAAGTCTTTTACTGTTTGTAAAAGTTATGAGGAATTAGTGGTTATGTCCTCTTATATAGGTTCTCCTTGTAAGTTTTCTTGTTCAGTAAAGAGAGATTCCTCTTCCTCATATTCCTCCAGTCTTTACATACCTGTTGTTAAACTTCAGAAACAATTTCTCTGTTGAATAACATTAAAATAAAATAACATCAGCAAAATAATTTAAATTCATTGTTTCATAAAAGAAAGTTGGGCTTCATCAAGGCCTAGTGTTTGAACCTTGTGCTCTGATGCCACATGTCAAAACCCCAAATTTTCACAAAAAATTAAAATTTTTAAGATAGCATAAAATGTCTGAATACACAGTTTACTAAATACTAGCAGTTAGCAAAAAATGAAACAGTTAACACTTAGTATTAGTCATTTTCATATTACGTTAACTGATACAGCTTTCAATTTTGTAAAGAATAGGAGATTGACCTACATACATCTTTTTTTCAGTTTTACTAATAAGTTTACTTTTTGGCAAGTAGGTGAAATCTATTTTTGAAAACTTGGACTTACTTAGCATTTATGCTAACGCAGATGGACTATTGGTTCTTATAGGTTAACAGGTAATGATCGATCAAGTAGGGGTTTAATTCATAAAGTAGCAAGAAGTATATCTGTTGCATGTAAAATGCTAGTAATTAAATGACTATTTAAAATCAAGCTCTAATGAGGTAAAGTAACTGTCTTTTAATTCATGAAAGTACTTCTATCAATATGGATAGTAAAGATTTCCAATAGAGTACATGTTTCTATTTTGTCGCTAGCTTACCAGTTATGGAAATTATCAACCTGTTACTTGTATGTAAAATAAATAATGCTCACTAACAAGTTATAAACTTTCGTACTTACATTATCGTCTTGCTACATGTACTATTGTAACGACATACATTACCATATTATTTGTAATGTACCAATCTGATTGTTACTTACATACTGTAGGGATCTTACTGTCTAGAAATATTTCATAAGTCTAAGTCATAGGTAAATATATTGCCAGTGTTATTCCAATGATTATAGACCTTGAGCATAATTTATTCCATTATAAATTTAATATTATCATGTTGCCTCGCCTATAACAAGTTAATGTTTATAATAACTATTATGGTAGATTTTTCTACCTAGAACTTTTAATCTGAATTTTACTCTAAGTGACACTAATATGTTAGAATAATCAACCCATAGTATTTACCCACTTAGACATTAATTCATTTATTTTGTCTTATTTGCCTAGTCCATGAGTCCCACCATGTGCAAGTTGCTAATTGCCTATCCATAGAGGTCAAACTTGCCATTATTGCCTCATGGAGCACTTGGGAAAGCCTTAGGAATCAAATCTACTTTATTCCTGGCCTCCTAGGCGCCCATCTACTTTTTCTGCTTTATTCCCTGCTTTTTCAGTGTTTTAAGGCACATAGGAAAGCAAGACTAGGTGAGGTGAATCTGCTTTGTTGCCTCTTCCTCCTCCACTCTTTCCTCCATGCAAAAGCATGTATGAGCTGCCATTTGACCACTCTTTATCTTGCCTATGCACCCTTGCTAATTCGTGGGGTCCTTGATAGATTTGGGATCAGCTTTTTACACCTATGGGGGATTTGCCTATTTTGGGTAAGCCTGCTTTATGCTAGATTTGGATGCTTCCTTATGCATTCGATTTTCTCATGTATTCTATATATTCAGCAGCCTATGTTATTACAGGGTTGGCTATTGTACACTCAGTTAATATAATTTTGTGTTACAGCTCCATATTCAGTCTCCATTGTTGATAATTTTGCATGATCAATTGTTAATTGTTGTGGGTGAAATTAATCTACTGTAGGCCTGAATTTCTACATAATATGACCAATATTATTACACTATGCTAAGAACAAGTTAACATAAACAATCACAAACTATCCTTGCCATATAATGATAAGGTTTATTATTATTGACAAGTCGAAAATGCAAACTATTATACATAAGAGCTTATAACAAGGTCAAGCCTTGTAATTGTCATGGTTTAAATACTTTTACTATTCTAGTCAAACTCAATATATTATAATTACCCAAAGCTGTTGGTTTACAAGTGATAAGGTTTGAACTTCAAAATATTATATGAATATTCATCGTCGTTGCAAGTATACCTATCCATTGTTAAATGTAAAGGTCCTAAAGCATGGTTGACATTGGTATTATTCATATGACAAAGTTGTTATAACCTTTCACTAGGTTCAACGATAAAAATCATCGTTAATCAAACACGCAAATCTCGAAGCTATCTTACATAATGATATAGTTTATGTGTTATCATTGGTGAATAATATATACAAGCGTACTCCATACTTTGGTGCATGGTTTGTTTATATCATTGTTTTAATAATTTGATGATTGAAACCGCAGATGGACTATGGACTCGACCCTTGCATGGTTAAAAGTATTGGAGGGAATGTGGTCACCTCCTGTCCATGTATTGGTGTTATAAAAGTATTGCAAACCCTATTTACTTTGTCATTTGCCTCCGAAGTTATTGGTGGCTTGCGGGATACTCTACATAGTTTCCATGGCCGCCATGAAAAGGCTGTCCCCTTCTTGCTTGCTCCAAGGCTTTTGTTTGACATTGTTGTGGTTTCCAGAACTCGGTCTTTGATGGTAAACCTTCTTAGTTGTGAACTTTACCATGCGAGTGTTTGCTGGTTTTTGAGTTTGGTTCTTGGCTTGACCATAGCTCAGTTCTGTTTCTCCTCGTAACCTGTCACTACTTTGTAAATCTAAACCTCCTTATTACTGTTTGTGCTCCATAGTCATCATAGAGTTTGGGGATTCTTCTGTGTGCATTACGCAGCTGGTGACAGTCTCTTCGCTGCTTGATACTCTTTTATTTACAGGTAAGAATATCTCAGTTTTTACTATGTAGACTCTGTCAATTTATGAACACCATTAGGTTTTTTAATGATATTGAATTGAGCCCTAAACTAATGCTTGGTTAAATTCTTTTACAAGAACCCGTGATAGCTCCAAGCTTTGGTGAAAGATAAACAACAACCGTCTTCAGTGGCTCATGGCTCTAACTAGAAAGCCCTGAGTTCAAATGGGTTTCTCCCAACTTGTATTGAGGGTTGTTGAAGGAGAAATTAGTGCTTGGAAGCCTGTTCAGTCCCTTTGTTTAATAGGGGGTTTTCATAAAAAAAAATTCCAGTTTATTGTTATAAACCCTTGCTACGAAGCTGGGTAAACCGGCCTTGAGCTACATGGTGTACTTTGGTTAAGTCTTAGGCCTTACGACCTGTCAATGTAATATCTTTGGTTTTTAAGAAGGTTTTTATCTTCGAGCTCTCTTTCGTTTTTGCAATGGTTTTTGTAGTCTTGTAAACTAAGATTCTGCGTAAATAGAGTCTTTCCTTCTTCAACTGACAGTGAAGATAATTAATGTTTAAGTTATCTTTTGTAAATTATTATTGTTAATACAAGGACTGTAGACCAGTCCTAATGTGAAATTTATAATATTAAATTTATTTGTCCAGTATATGCAAGCTAGGGTTTTCCAGAAATGAAACCCTTGTCTAAATAAGTTCTTCAATTTATTATTAATTAGGTTTTGCTACTTGTTATTTTCATTTGATTATTGTAGGTGTGTGGTGGTATTTTAACTTGTTAACTGTAATTTATCTTGCTTGTTTATAAAAGACATTTCAGAAAAGACTGTAAACAGTCTATAGTAGACACTATAATCTTCTTGTAACGTTTATTTATATATTTATCAATGTAAATGGATTACCACTTAGATAGTTTAATTTATAATAGATAAATAAATTGTTTAGGGTTTCGACTCTGAAGTTTTTCCTTCACAGGTATAAGCCTATCTGGTAAATGTTAAATAGTTTCTAGATATGTAAATATTTAGTTTTATACTAGTTATTGTTTATATTTACATTGCTTTTATTTACTAAACTGTCACATAGAATTTATTCGGAGTTCTCGAAAGGATAGAAAATAAACTCTGTAACTTTGTTTACTCTTTATAAATTAAGAACTTTTAATATAACCCTATCTAGTTTATATTAAATATTAGTCTTAGATTTAGTTGATATTGTTAGAAGATAAACTATGTGGTTAGTATCTTGTTTATATACTTAACTGTATGTAATCACTGTGACTCTAATGTAGTTTTACTGTTGTATTTCATTTAGTTATACTAAGTATAAACAGAGAAATAGAAATAAATCATAACACTGTTTTTCCTCCATTATATTTTAACATTGAAATCAAATTATTCTACTATATATAGTTACACAATCCTATCTACTATTTTCATTTTCTTATCTACTTAAAGCATTCTGCATGTGCTAGAGTACGGCCTGGTTTCCCGATGTGGAAAAACATAGTCTAGAAATTATTTTCATTCTATTTCGTTATTTCCTAAAACAGTTTCATTTCTATAACAATCTAATAAGGATACTAATTCTAACATTCACAAACTGTACTTTAACATTCTTATACCAGTCAAACTAAGATTTATATAACTAACACAGTAAAATAAAAAGACATAGAACCTGCTTAGGACAGACGACAATAGCATTAGGAGGTCGTTCCACCCTACCAATCTCCTAGAGAGCGCTCAAACAATGCTTCCTCAAGACCCCCGAGCCTATTCCTGGTCTTCTCGGCTAAGAACTGGTGGAGAATTCAAACAGTAGAACGCTCTGTCAACTGACTAGTTCAATATCTCACTAAAATACTCTGCTCTCAACAGTATGATCTTTAGCTTAAAAGCTGCAACTAGATCAATCAACATTTATCCCCTCAAACACTTTCCTGATTTCACTTCCATTGAATTTCTATGAAGTACATTCATTCCACCTGAATGATCACTTCTCTAAAAAATGAGTAGCGTCAGCTTTCTTCAATGGGAATTTTTTATATAGATTTCCTAGGTCTTTTGGGTCAGTTTTCATTAATTGAGCCACCTGGTCTGATTTCACTTTCTTGGGGAATCATGACCCCAAATGTAGGGAAGTTTCCATTTGCAATAGTTGGAAGTGGTTTGAGGATGCCGCCACATGTCAGTTTTCTCTCCACCCAGTCTCCTCCACCAATTTGACCAGTAAACACTCTTTTAATAGCTCTCCTAAGCTGTTGTCTCCTCCTTTATTCATTTATAGATAAAATATTCAGAATTACATTAAATATCCTTGACCTTGTTGAGTCATCAATTACAACTTAGCATAAAATTTAACATATTGTCCTAAAATAATATTAAATAATATAAAATTGTTTTTACAAAATTGGAGTATGTGACATACACACCCCCTTAAAGCATAACATCGTCCTTGATGTTATTTATTCTTTGTCCTCAGAATTCCCCTGGAATAGAATTGGATATGTGTTCCGCATATTACTTTCCAATTCCCAGGTGGCTTCCTCTGGACTAAGGTGCTTCCATTGCACCCTCACTTTACCAATGGTGCGCTTTCGAAGTGTGATCTCCCTCCGCCCGAGGATACAGTCTGGTTTCACCAGAAAATATCCTTCTGGTTCCACCTATACATCATTCTAGTTAACAACATGAGTAGCATAATGAACATATTTCTTTAATACATAAATGTGAAAAACATTATGAACTCTTAAATTCAGAGGTAATGCTAATTGATAAGCTACTTGTCCAATCCTGGACAGTATTTCAAATGGACCACGGTAACAAGGTCCTAGTTCGGCACAAATACCCAACCTCAAAGAGCTCTTTTTGGGTCTCACCTTGATGAACACATGTTCACCTACCTAAAACTCCTTTGGAGTTCTTTTAAGGTCTGCTTAACTTTTCTGTCAATCCTGTGCAATTTTCAGATTACCTTGTACCTACTTTACAATTTCTTCCATTTTCTTCAATAGTTCAGGACCTAATACTAATCTATCCACCAGATTACTCCAAGAGATAGGAGTATTACATTTCCTTCCATACAATATTTTGAAAGGACTAAATCTGGCCGACACTTGATAATTATTATTATAAGCAAATTCTACCAGATGCAAATAATCCTCCCATTTACCTGGCTGGTCTTTCACATACATTCTTAGTAAATATTCGAGTACTTGCTTTACTCTTTCAGTCTGTCCATTTGTTTGAGGGTGGAACGAAGTACTAAAATTTAACGTAGTGTTTAATCCTTTAAACATAGATTTCCAAAAGTTACCTATAAATTTAGGGTCTCTATCTGAGATTATAACTTTCGGTATTCCATGCAGTCGAAATTTTTTATTTAGAAATATATCAGCTATGTTTGTAGCTTTATACATAGTTTTAACAGGTATAAAGTGGGATGCTTTACTTAATTTATCAACCACTACCATGATAGAATCATTTAAATTTTTATTTTTAGGCAGTCTAGTAACAAGATCGAGACTAATTATCTCCCATTTCTAGCTAGGAATGGGCAAGGACTGAAGTAATCCAGCTGGGTGTTGATGTTCAGTTTTCACCTGCTGACATTGAAAACACCTAGCAATATATTCTACTAGTTCAGTCTTCGTGTTTGACCAAAAATATTCTTTTCTTAACATAGTTATAGTCTTCTGATAACCTAGATGGCCTGAGTATGGAGTTTTATGGATTTCATCCAAAATTAATAACTTAACTTTAGGTACATTAGGTACATATATTCTATCTTTGTATAGTAAAAATCCTTTTTCATTCAAACTTTACCCTTTACTTAAGCTTTCTGTTGGATTTTCTTTCGTTTTAGCTTATAAATTTTGGTAAATTTCATCTTGTTCTACCCCTACTTTAAGTTGTTCATCTAAATCTATTGTATAGGTGTTGATAACTGCTATAAAGTTCAGCCTTGCATTTCTACTTAATGCATCAACAACTTTATTTTCTTTCCCTTTAATGTGCTGAATTTCGAAATCATGCTCACTTAGAAAAGCTAGCCACCTAGCTTGTCTAGCATTTAGATTAGGTTGATCTAACAGATATTTTAGTCCTCTATTATCAGTCATTAGAATAAATTTTCTGCCAATTAGGTGGTGACGCCACATCTTTAGAGCATGTATAACAACAGCTAATTCTAGATCATAAGTTGCATAATTTTTTTCATGAATTTTTAATTTCCTAGACTCATAAGCAACAACATGCCCTTCTTGAGTCAATAATCCACCTAAACAATCATTATAGGCACCAATACACACTACAAATTATTTATTTGGATCAACTATTCTTAAAATAGGTGTGCTGGTTAATAAAGTTTTTAAAGTTTTAAAGCTATCCTCACATTTTTGGTTCCAATCAAATTTATTTCCTTTCTTCTACAAAGAAGTTATCGAATTTGCGATTCTCGAAAAACCTTGAATGAACCTCTGGTAATAACTGGTAATTCCCATGAAGGATCAAACATCAGTTACATCCTTAGGAACCGGCCAATCTTCAATTGCCTTTATCTTTTTGGGGTCCACCAAAATCCCTTCCTTAGTCACCACATGACCTAAGTATTGAATTTTACCCTTAAAGAAATTGCATTTACTAAACTTTGCAAAGAATTGATGATCTCATAACTCTTGCAAAAAAATTTTTAAATGTTCTTTATGTTCTTCTTCAGTTTTCGAATAGATTAATATGTCGTCGATAAACACAACCACAAACTTATGTAGATACTTATGCATAACGTTGTTCATTAAACACATAAAAATAGTTGGGGCATTAGTAAGCCAGAATGGCATGATGACATACTCGTAATGGCCATATTGAGTTCTAAAAGTTGTTTTAAAGATGTCTTCATATTTAATCCTAACTTGGTGATATCCAGACCTTAAATCAATTTTTGAAAACACCGTGGCTCCACGTACTTCAACAAACAGATCATCTATGCGAGGCAACATGTGTCTATTTTTAATAGTCATCTTATTCAACTAATGGTAATCTATGCAAAGTCGCATAGTTCTATCCTTTTTCTTAACGAAGACGACAGGTGCCCCCCAGGGAGACACACTGGGTCGAATATACTTCTTGTCAATAAGTTCTTTTAATTATGACTTTAGTTCATTAAGTTCAAGTATGTTTATTCAATAAGGGGCCTTTCAGCTGGGTATTGCACCAGGTACTAGCTCAATGGTAAAACCTAGTTCCCTTTTTGAAGGTAGTCCCAGAATTTCTTTCGGAAATACATCAACATACTCTCTTAAAACTGGTATGTCCTCCAATTTCAGTTTGTTTGTTTTATTTAGATTTTCTTTATCAATTATTGTTACTACATAAGCTTTACAACCCTTCCTAACAGCTCTCTTAAGCTGCAGAGCATAAATCTACCTTATGGTTGTTTTTCCAGGGATTCTTTTTACACTTACTAATTTTCCATCATTATTTATACACGTAAAGGTTTTATCATAACAGTTTAAGATCACCCTATGTTTCTCTAACCAATCCATACTGATTAGTATGTCGTAATAACCAAGAGGTAGTACATTAAGCTTTACAACAATTTCAAATTGATCCATAACTACTGCACATTTCTTTACAAAACAAGTTACCTTCCTTTTCGCACCAGTGGCTAACTGAACCAACCAAGAAGTTTCAAATTTTTCAACAGGAAGCTTACATTTTTCTACCAATTTAGGTGAAATATAATTGAGACTAGCTCCTGGATCAATTAAAATAGCTATAGGGGTTTGGTTTATCGTACCTTCTACTTCCACCGTGGAAGTTTGATAGTCTTCTTGTCGATTCTCCAAGGATGCATTAATCCTGGGCATAGTCCTCGCTAAGTCTCCAACAGCCATCCCCTCCTATATGGTATGGATATTACTGACAGTCTTTTTCTAATTAGGACACACTGAAGCATAATGTGGCCCATTACACTCCCAACACTTTATGGGTTATTTGCGTTCAAAGTTCTTTGTGTAATTACCATGATTATTAGCAGACTCTTTACCCTTTGAATTGTTCTTATTGCTTGGTGAATTATTCTTATTCCCTTGGAAATTATTGTTAGGAAAATTTATGTTCTTATTATTTTTAGAATTCTGGTTGGGTACAAACTCTTTATTCTTTTGATCATAATGGCTGTTATTCTTTTTGGCCTTCCAGTTGGCCATGCTCTCCTTCTTCCGATTCTGTTCATAACATAAATTAGCTTTCCTCATAGCTTCTTCCAGAGTTTTTGGATTGTCATACTCAATCGTATCCTTGATGTGATAAGGTAAACAGTTGAGGAATCATTGTACCTTCGGTTTTTCATCTACAAGATATGGCACATACCTAAGGAGACCTAAAAACTTACTGTTCAAATATTTCATAGTCATTGAACCTAGTTTAAGCTCATAGAATTCTTTTGCTCTCTCCTCATAGTACTACTCAGATATAAATTTATTTTTAAAGTACTTCTTGAAGGTACTCTGATTTACATTCTTTTCTCTTATTCCCTTCACTCTCTTTAAGTCTTGCCACCATATATCAGCCTTCCCTGAAAGATTGTAAATTGCCATTCTAGCATTTAATTGGTTAGAATAGTTATAAATCTGAAAGTACTTATTCATCCCAGATAACCAGGATTCCGCTTCCTCCCCCTTCTCAGTTTCTCCATTGAATGTTGGTGGTTTAATCTTTTTAAACTCCCCAGAAATTTCCTCATAAGGTTTATATTTTCTCTTTTTAGTATAATGATTATCATCACTACTATCACTAGTGGAATGAAAATTACGTTGATCACCAAATACTTCTGAAGATGAGCTGCTTTCATTTTTAGTCTATTTAATCTTTTTATATTTATGTTGGTGACTTATATCTTCTAAATCAGCTCTTTTACCCCTTCCCTCAGTTTGAAATCTTTCTGTTAGGATCTGATTCATCTCCTCCTGAGCTCTTAAAAATCCTTTCATTTTCTCGTTTAACAGATTCCATTTCATATTTTAAGTCTTTTACTATTTGTAAAAGTTCTGAGGAATTAGTGGTTATGTCCTCTTGTATAGGGTCTCTTTGTAAGTTTTCTTGTTCAGTAAAGGGAGATTCCTCTTCCGCATACTCCTCCCTTCTTTCCATACCTGTTGTTAAACTTCAGAAACAATTTCTCTATTAAATAACATCAGCAAAATAATTTAAATTCATTGTTTCATAAAAGAAAGTTGGGCTTCATCAAGGCCTAGTGTTTGAACCTTGTGCTCTAGTACCACATGTCAAATCCCCAAATTTTCACAAAAATTTAAAATTTTTAAGATAGCATAAAATGTCTGAATACGCAGTTTACTAACTACTAGCAGTTAGCAGAAAATGAAACAGTTTAACACTTAGTATTAATCATTTTCATATTACGTTAACTAATACAGCTTTCAATTTTGTAAATTATAGGAGATTGACCTGCACACAACTTTCTTTTAGTTTTCCTAATAAGTTTACTTTTTGGCAAGTAGGTGAAGTTTATATTTGAAAACTTGGGCTTACTTAGCATTCATGCTAACGCAGATGGATTACTGGTTCTTACAGGTTAACAGGCAACGATTGATCAAGTAGGGGTTTAATTCATAAAGTAGCAAGAAGTATATATGTTGCATGTAAAATGGTAGTAATTAACTGACTATTTAAAAGTAAGCTTTCATGAGGTAAAGTAACTATCTTTTAATTCATGAAAGTACTTCTATCAATCTGGATAGTAAAGATTTCCAATAGAGTACATGTTTCTATTTTGTCCCTAGCTTACTAGTTATGGAAATTATCAACCTGTTACTTGTATGTAAAATAAAGAATGCTCACTAACAAGTTATAAACTTCCATACTTACATTATCGTCTTGCTACATGTACTATTGTAACAACATACATTACCATATTATTTGTAATGTACCAATCTGATTGTTACTTGCATACTGTAGGGATCTTGCTGTCTAGAAATATTTTGACATTATAAGCTTGGTCATTGTAATTAATGTATCATTTCATGATGGAATACTATCTACCATCATGTTCATAAGTCTAATTCATAGGTAAATATATTGTCAGTATTATTCCAATGATTATCATACCTTGAGCATACTTTATTCCATTATAAATTTACTATTATCATGTTGCCTCACCTATAACAAGTTAATGTTTATAATAACTATTATGGTATATTTTTCTACCTAGAACTTTTAATCTGAAGTTTACTCTAAGAGACAATAATATGACCAAGATTCTTACACTATGCTAAGAACAGGTTAACATAAACAATCACAAACTATCCTTGCCATATAATGATAGGGTTTATTATTATTGACAAGTCAAAAATGCAAAGTATTATATATAAGAGCTTATACCAAGGTCGAGCCTTGTAATTGTCATGGTTTAAATACTTTTACTATTCTAGTCAAACTCCATATATTATAACCACCCAAAGCCGTCGATTTACAAGTGATAAAGTTTGAACTTCAAAATATTATATGAATATTCATCGTCGTTGCAAGTATACCTATCCATTGTTAAATGTAAAGGTCCTAAAGCATGGTTGACATTGGGATTGCATATGACAAAGTTTTTATAAAATTTCACTAGGGTCAATAATAAAAATCATCATTAATCAAACACGCAAATCTCGAAGCTATCTTACATAATAATATAGTTTGTGTTATCATTGGTGAATAATATATACAAGCATACTCCATAGTTTGGTGCATGGTTTGTTTATATCATTGTTTTAATAATTTGATGATTGAAACCGCAGATGGACTATGGACTCGACCCTTGCATGGTTAAAAGTATTGGAGGGCACGTGGTCACCTCGTGTCCATGTATTGGCATTATAAAGTCTTGCAAACCATATTTGCTTTGTCATTTGCCTCTGAAGTTCTCGTTGACCTGCGGGCTGCTCTGCATAGTTTCCATGGCCACCATGAAAAGGCTGTCCCCTTCTTAATTGCTCCAAGGATTTTATTTGACGTTGCTGTGGTTTCCAGAACTTGGTCTTTGATTGTAAACCTTCTTAGTTGTGAACTTTACCATGTGATTGTTTGCTGGTTTTTGTGTTTGGTTCTCGGCCTAACCATAGCTCAGTCCTATTTCTCCTCGTGGCCTATCACTACTTTCTAAAGATAAGCCTCCTTGTTACTGTTTGTGCTCGACAGTCGTTGTAGGGTTGGGGGATTCTTGTGTGTGCATTACGTAGCTGGTGACAGTCTCTTCCCTGCTCGATACTCTTTTATTTACAGGTAATAATATCTCAGTTTTTACTGTGTAGACTCTGTCAATTTATGAACACCGTTAGGTTTTTTAATGATATTGAATTGCTCCCTGAACTAACACTTGGTTAAATGCTTGTACAAAAACCCGTGATAGTTCTAAGCTTCGGTGAAAGATAAAAAACGACCATCTTCAGTGGCTCATGGCTCTAATGGGTAAGCCCTGAGTTCAAATGGGTTTCACCCTACTTGTATTGAGGTTTGTTGAAGGAGAACTCAGTGCTTGGAAGCCTATTCGGTCCCTTTGTTTAATAGGGGGTTTTAATAAGTTTGTTTCCAATTTATTGTTATAAACCCTTGCTACAAAGCTAGGTAAACTGGCCTTGAGCTGTGTGATGTACTTTGGTTAAGTCTTAGGCCTTACGGCCAATCAATATAATACCTTTGGTTTTTAAGAAGGTTTTTATCTTCGAGCTCTGTCTCGTTTTTGCAATGGTTTTTGTACTCTTGTAAACTAAGATTCTACGTAAATAGAGTCTTTCCTTCTTAAACTGACAGTGAAGATAATTAATGTTTAAGTTATCTTTTGTAAAAAATTATTGTTATTATAAGGACTATAGACCAGTCGTAATGTGGAATTTATAATATTAAATTTAATTGTCTAGTATATGCAAGCTAGGGTTTTCCGGAAATGAAACCCTTGTCTAAATAAGTTCTTCAATTTATTATTAATTAGGTTCTGCTACTTGTTATTTCAGTTTGATTATTACAGGTGTGTGGTGGTATTTTAACTTGTTAACTGTAACTTATCTTTCTTGTTTATAAAAGACATTTCAGAAAAGACTGTAAACAGTCTATAGTAGACACTATAATCTTCTTGTAATGTCTATTTATATATTTATCAATGTAAATGGATTACGACTTAGATAGTTTAATTTATAATAGATAAATAATTTTTTTAGTGTTTCGACCCTGAAGTTTTTCCTTCACCGGTATAAGCCTGTCTAGTAAATGTTAAATAGTTTCTACATATGTAAATATTTAGTTTTATACTAGTTATTGTTTATATTTGCATTTCTTTTATTTACTAAACTGTCACGTAGAATTTATTCAGAGTTCTCGAAAGGATAGACAATAAACTCTGTAACTCTGTTTACTCTTTATAAATTAAGGACTTTTAATATAACCCTATCTAGTTTATATTAAATATTAGTCTTAGATTTAGTTGGTATTGTTAGAAGATAAACTATGTGGTTAGTAGCTTGTTTATATACTTAAATGTATGTAATCACTGTGACTCTAATGTAGTTTTATTGTTGTATTTCATTTAGTTATACTAAGTGAAAATAGAGAAATAGAAATAAAACATAACACTGTTTTTCCTCCATAATATTTTAACATTGGAATAAAATTATTCTACCATCTATAGTTACACAATCCTATTTACTAGTTTCATTCTCTTATCTACTTAAAGCATTGTACCTATGCTAGAGTACGGCCTAGTTTCTAGGTGTGGAAAAACATAGTCTAGAAATTATTTTCATTCTATTTTAGTATTTCCTAAACCAGTTTCATTTCTATAACAATCTAATAAGGATACTAATTCTAACATTTCACAAACTGTACTTTAACATTCTTATACCAGTCAAACTAAGATTTATATAACTAACACAGTAAAATAAAACAACATAGAACCTACTTAGGATAGACAACAATAGCGTTAGGAGGCCGTTCCTCCCTACCAATCTCCTGGGGAGCACTCAAACAACGCTTCCTCAGGATCCCCGAGCTTGTTCCTGGTCTTCTTGACTGATAACTGGTGGAGAATGCAAACAGTAGAACCCTTTGTCAATTGACTAGTTCAATATCTCAGTAAAATACTCTGCTCTCAGCAGTATGATATTCAGCTTAAAAGATGCAACTAGATCAATAAGCAGTTATCCCCTCAAACACTTTCCAGATTTCCCTTCCATTAAATTTCTCTGAAGTACATTCATTCCACCTGAATGATCACTTCTCTAGAAAATGAGCAGCCTCAGCTCTCTTTAATGGGAATTTTTTATAAAGATTGCCTAGGTCTTTTGGGTCAGTTTTCATTAGTTGATCCACCTGCTCTGATTCCACTTTCTTAGGGAATCATGACCCCAAATGTAGGGAGGTTGCCACCTGCAACAGTTGGAAGTGGTTTGAGGATGCTGCCACATGTCATTTTGCTCCCCACCCAGTCTCCTCCACCAATTTGACCAGTAAACACTCTTTTAACAGCTCTCCTAAGCTGTTGTCTCCTCCTTTATTCATTTATAAATAAAATATTCAGAATTACATTAAATATCCTTGACCCTACTGAGTCATCAATTACAACTTAGCATAAAATTTAACATATTGTCCTCAAATAATATTAAATAATATAAAATTGTTTTTGCAAAATTGGGGTATGTGACAGTAGGTACCTACGGAGGCAGTTTGAAACACCCCCTAAGACTCTTTATAACCCATTAGGGGTATTTATGAACCCCCCTCATATAAAATTACAGGGGGGGTTTGATCCCCCTTCATAGTGACATAGGAAGCCAGTTTAGAACCCCCCTCATAGCCACAATAAATCCTAATAAAATATAGTTTATTAAAAATATCAGTATTGCAATATCATTAGGGCACGAAGGAATCAAACCTTTAACCTCATGCTTGTAAAACATGATCTATTCCATTGAGATAGAACCATTTAAGAATTAGGGAAAGGGGCAATATTAACACCAATATTGCATCATATATAATTCTAAGAAAATACTAATAATCCCAACATTTTTTATGAATCGAGAGACCTAAGAAAGTAGTATGAATGGCTCTTAAGAATATCAACATTTTTAGATTGATTTCAAGTGATGTTCAAACTTCAAAGTATTTTCCCATATATGTGTGTGTGTGTGTGTGTGTGTGTGTGAGAGAGAGAGAGAGAGAGAGAGATACTACCAAGATATATTTTCATTATGATATAATATTCCTAGATTATAATAAAGAATATGAGAACATATGAATGGTTTACAGTTTATCCCTACTAATGGATCACCTCGGTGAGTAAATTCATTCATAGAATCCCAACTTTTGTTGGATACATCTTCCCATACAAAATAAACAAGTGTGTAATGTGCATAAGTGAAATAATTCTCAGCAACACCAACTAATAACCTCATTGGCACCCACCAATCAACATTATTTCCAGAGTGACGACGTGCTCCTATAGATGTAAATAAATAGTAGACACATGCAACCCAAATTTGACTCATCCTTTTGTAATATGATTTGAGCATAAACATAAATTTACAAGAATATTTCAAAAAAGGTAGCCACAGATACTTACCTAATAAATGAGGAATACAACTTAGTACTAGGCTTCCCTTTGATAAGGATTTGATGCAACTCGTCATCAGTATACTCCTGAAAGTAGACAGTCAATGGCTCCAAATCACCAGTGTGGGAATAAAAGGAATCCAAAGTGATATTGTTGATAAAAAATCAAACCCAAATTGGGATTTCTTGTCAAATTAGATAGCTTGAACAATGCCAAGATGAGGTTAAAACCATTGTTCCACTCATGCATAGGTTCAAACTTGTCAAATATCAAGTACACCACCTTTGAATAATCCAATATCCTAACTTCCTTGCTAGAATAATCATTGTCCCTCTTCCTTGTGTCTTTCTGAGAAGAATCACTCAACACTAGATGGTTCTTCTGTGTGACACCAGCTGGTTCAGAATGGACTCGAACATCAGATGAGGGTTAAAACAAGACCTACATATATGTAGAATGATGAGCCAAAAATTAGAAGTTTATTGCATCAAATGCCAAATTATGGAGACAGAGTATGAAGTTGATACTTCAAGCAATTATTGTTTTGCACAATGATTTCCTATATCTAGCTTAAAAGGTTCTTAGAATTGTATTTGAGTGTAAAAATAGGTTCTATCTATTACTGTTTACAACTGGTATTATCTGTTAAAAAAGTTCTCTAATGGTCTAGAATAGAACCTCCAAATATATCTAAAATCAACAATTTCCTTCCATAAGAAAAATGCATATTTTGAGCTATAGAATAGATCATGTCTACAAATGGTATAACACTTCCATGTATCATCCTCAAGAATGGTGCTTTGCTCATTGATGGCCCTTTTATAGTACCTCACTTCCTCATTGACTTTCAACACATTAGATATTCATCTGTCATACCAAGGCACACTATGCGATCATGCATGCAACTCAAAACCTAAAGAAATAGTACCCCTCTCAGTGGAATATCACACTGCTGATCCAAAAGTACAAAAATATGTACATAACCTACCATCATAATGACTAGTACAGGATTCTCTAATTCCAAGATATTACATATATGAATACGCAGGGAGCAACAATGCATAAGGTGTTAATTTTTCTTAGAAATTAAATGTTTTTAAATTTTTAACCAAAAAAATCTATCACATAAACATAAACTACATGCATATAAGGATCACTAAAATAAACACATCCATAGCAGACACAATGTTTACCTTGGGAAATCCCTCTCACAAGAAAAACCAGGCAACTTCTATAGATAAGATTCTTCAACAATATACAATGTCAAATCTAGTGCTTGACATTAATTAAAAAAATAATATACAAGAAATATACATAATGGCCTCTAAGTCGATGCACCCAAAGAGCCAAATATTATGCTTCTTCTATTCATCACATGTCCTACTCAAGAAGTGTGCACCACTTGAGAGAGAGAGAGAGATGTGCTTGCTTAATGATAAATTTAAGTGTGGAAACACTTTATTTATATTCTTTTTTTCACTAGAAGTTTCCACAATTAGGATGGATTAACTTTTATTTATTTTTAATTTATATTTTATTTACCTTTCAATCTTACTTGTCATTTTATCTTGTAGGGTCAATTTTCCCATTTCATTAGGTTAGTTTCTCTCTTCATTTATTTCCAGTTTCTCTAGGACTTCTTAAGAATATATTATAATTCTACATAAAAATAAACACTCCCTCTTAGTGATGATTGTTTTCTTCTTACATGATCTTAAACACTGCTTGTATTCTTGAAGTTCTTCTTCAATGTTCTTTGGGAGTGTTATTATTCTTCCTTTGATTCTTTTCTTTTGTTTGAATTCTTCTTGTTGACTTATGGAATCTTCTACATTCTAGAAAATTTATCTGTGAGCTTTCCATGTTTTGTGGTGTTCTCTAGGGCCTAATCACCTCCAAGTGGCTTCTTTCTTCTTTTTAATATCACTATACCCCACGATACAAGTATATGGTTATCTAACCTCTACAATAGGTTTTATTGTTCCCAAATAGTCATGACTATAAAAATCAATTGAATATATGATAATACTTGATCCATGTACCACTGCATGACTTACCGGTGTCTGATTCACGTATTACTGCATGACTTATCGATGTACGAGCAATGTACAATTGCATGAATTAGCGATGGAAAATTGCTTGATTCATGTACCACATGACTAATTGGTGGGGGGGATGACTACCTACTGCTACCCATGGAGAGACATCAACACTCCCTCTCATCGAGGGGAGTCATTTTTTACTGCACCAATATTGTCTTGAAAGTACTTAAAATTTACTTTAGACAAAGGATTGGTAAGTATATCAGCAATCTTCTCATGTGAGGATATCTAATGGAGCTTCACTACTTCCCATTGAATCATGTCTCGAATATAATAATATTTTATCTCTATATGCTTCAAATTGTCATGAAATATTTGATTATATGAAAGTTTCACACAACTTTGGTTATCACAGTAGATCCAGGTCGTCTCTAACTCTTGATCAAATCACCCTACAAGTAACTATCGGATCCATACTCATTCACAACTGGAAGCACTAGATGATATGTACTATGCCTTTGCAGTACTGAGTGCAACGAATGTCTGTTTCCTATTGGACCATGAGATCATTGTTAATGAAATGTAAGTACATAAGATATTCTATTTTGTATTATTATTTTTATTACCCCTTCTGGAGACGTTGTTCCTCCGATTAGGGATCTCATTGATGTAATTGGTCATCTAAAGTCTTGAGGTAAAACCTTTGTTGTAAGTCGGGTCAGTAGTACCCAAAAAAGTATTATTAAAATGTTTTTTTGAGTCTTCCAAGGAAAGTTGGCCCTAAAATAAGGGAGAAGTTGGCCCAGTTGGGTGATTATGCCTCTTAGCTGATCAATATAAATAGGAGAGGAACCTCCCTCATTTGGACAAGCAACATAGCTCAGTAGTTGTGCTAGAGAGAGAAAGAGTGGTCCATCTGGGAGAGAGGAGGCAGAACAGTATTATTCTTGGGATCTTATAAGTCTTATTGTTTGGTTCTTACACTATACTTGGTTGAATACTATATCGAGAAATTTTTGCTGGGTTTTCTCCCCTATGAGGGTTTCCCAGTATAAATCTTTGTGTTATTTTGTGTGGTTGTGCTTGTCGTTCTTTCAGTGATCCTTTTGTATATGGTTCTGATGTTATGATGCTAAATTTTAGTAGCTATTTTATAACCATTGAAAACTTAACATGGTATCAGATCCACCCTCAAATAATTCTTTGTGCAGCTGAAACACTGCTACAGTTGCAACTACTAGAGATTAGTGTTTCATGCTTGAAAACCCTAGAAAGAAAAACCTAGACATATTGGGACTTTCACTATAACTAGAGAATGGAGAAGGTTCAGGAGATAAAAATTTGACATGCCTAAGATGAAATCTTGTCAAGTACCTTGTGTGATAGCTTAAACCTTGGATCCACTATTCTTTAGGAGATATGATTCCTCCAAATGAGGGTTCCAGCCTCCTCAAAAATACAATCACAAACATGTGACCTAGGGATAATTTCTATATATTGGGATATGAAGGTCCAAATCAAATTTTGTAAGATTTTTAAGATGGGTCATATACTGTAGTTTATCTTGTCATAGTTTCATACCCCAAAGGTGAAAATTGTGACATGTGAAAGTCCATACAATTTTTTTATGCTGAAGAGTCCTTAAAAAAGTCACCTTGGGAAACTTTGCATAAGTCCCACTTGGTGAAAGAATACATATCAGGATACCTTGGGATGATGTTTTAGACCTTTAGGAGCCAAAAATTTGTATCTATAGAAGAAACAAGATTAGACAATTTTGCAGAAGAAACTAGAGAAAAATTAGGGCTTCCTATTTCGAACACTTCCCTCCATCGATCAGTTTAAAAAGGGTGACTATAAAACTCTCCTTAAGAGGGAAAATATTTCTATGGAATAAGTTTCTCGTTCTATGGATTTTCAATTTTTGACCTAACACTGCTGTCGGGGAAAACTAGGGCATCATATATTTTGCAATTATGTCCACAGTTTTGGGAAAATGAGTATGTTTCCCAGCTCACCTTGAGGAGGAGAATATTTATATTTAATAAGATATGAAAGATGCCTAAGTTGAAAAATTATGGTTACTTTGTCAAACCCTAGGTCCACCAAAAGCAGTCTTCCAAAAAATATTGTTGATGTAATTGTAACTTCGAAATGTATTCACTTATATTTCTTATGTATTGTAACCCAATGTTTATTCCGGGATGTACTTGTGTCATGTCATGCCCCAATGTTCCTATCGGGAGGATCTATAATGTAAACAAGTCATGTCAAGTCATTGTGGGTAACCCTCCTATTGTCTAAGGGTTAAAGTCCTCGTAGTTCCGCGGCACTAGGGTTATTAGACTCTCATAGAGAGGTCGGCCCTAGTAGGGTTTCAGTCATGTCAAGAATTAGTATAAATATAGATTTGTCCTCTCTTTTTATCACACACTCATCCACACTCAATTTTAGCACATAGCTGAGGAAGAGAAAGACACTGGGGCAAGGAAGAAAGAGGTTACTGCTGTCGGGAGATCATCTTACTGTTTTGGGGTTTTACTTTTGGTGTTGATTCTATCTCTGAGGAAGTTGTGGGGTTTTATCCATTTATGGTTTCCCTGAGGAAAAACACTGTGTTCATTGTCTCTTCTGTTTGATTGATGTGCTTGTTGTTCTCTCAGTTAAAGATCTTAATTTTATGCTAGCTTAATGTTAAAAATCTATCATGGTGTCAGAGCTAACCTGAGAAGAAGACACTGTGCAACTGTGGGAACTAGGGATTCCTACTTTGTGGATCTCTCTCCACATATTTTCAGCAAAAGAAGGTTGGAATAACTCTCCTCCTTAGGGCGCATCTTTCTATCGAAGCAGAATCCAATTCTGAGGTTTTTCAATTTTGGACCTGACACTATTGCTGGAAATTAGGGCTTTTCACAGAAGTGGAATTTTTCAGTGATCCTAGGCTTGGATTGATATCCTCCATAAAATTGAAGTTAGGGATCAAATTCAAAGCATTTGGTTGGAAAAAAATATGAAAAATCAAAACCTTAATCTGCTCCTGAACCAGCACTGCAGGATTTTAGCTCCAAATTCATATCCGACATCTTGGCCTGGTAAGATCTAAATCTTTTGTATTTCCATTTGAGGTTCTCAGTTAAGATGTCTCATCATACCAAGCTTGATGAAAATCTTGAGGGATCTGATAACTTCTGAGCCTGGAAGTATAGGATCTCCCTGGTCCTAGAAGAAAATGAGTTGGACTCCTATATCGATGAAGAGGTTCCAGTTCCAAAGGGAGATGAGGCAAAGGCCTTACATAAAAAGAAGTTGGTTATGTCAAAGAGGATCATTATTGATTCTATCAAGGATCACCTCATACCATAGGTGTACTCCCTCAAGACACCTAAAGCTATGTTTGATGCCCTAACCAAATTGTTTGAAGGGAAGAACATAAACCGGAAGATGACTCTGAGAAACCAACTGAAGAATGTGAAGATTCAGAATGCAGAAACAATCTAGTCTTACTTCAAAAGAGTTTCTCAAATCAAGGAACAACTAGAAGCAGTATATGAAGAAGTGGAAAATGAAAATATTGTAATGAACACCTTGAATGGTCTCCCTAGATCATGGGACTCCTTTATTCAAGGAATCTATGCTAGAAAGAAGTTAGTCATGTTCAATAAACTATGGGAAGAGTGCTCTCAAGAAGAATCTCGGATAGAAACTTGAGAAGAAAGGATGGGAAGTGAAGATCAAGCTCTCATAGTTCACTCCAAAAAACCCAGAAGAAGTTCTCATCGCCCTAGAGGTAAGTCCTTTCATAAAGATAACTCTAGAAAATATTTGTCTAGAATCAGATGTTATACATGTGACGAGAAAGGACATTATGCTAGAGAATGTCCCAGAAACAAAAATGTATCTCACAAGAAGAAGGGAAACAACAGAAGACATCATGCTCATGCTGCAGAGGATGATGAACCTTCATCAAAGAGAACCAGATATGAAAGTGAAGATTCTTCAAGCGAGGAAGAATATGTTTTGATTTCTTCTCTCATGAGAAACATTAATCATGGAAGCAATGATTGGCTTATAGATAGTGGGGCTTCCAAGCATATGACAGGATTCAAGGAATCCTTTGTGAAACTTTCAGAATATGAATCACCTCACAAGGTGAAGCCAGGAGATGACTACCAGTATCCAATAAAAGGTAGTGGGGTATCTTCCTATAAGCTAGACTCTGGAAAGTCTATGACAATGAAGGAAGTATTGTTTGTACCATGACTAAAGAAGAACCTCCTCTCCATATCTGCATTAGATGCTAAAGGAATGAGGGTTGCATTCATAGATGGTCAATTCATCATGTGGCCAAAAGGAAAGACTAACGATGATGCAGTAGTGATTGGGGAACAAGGAGGATTGTACAAATTGAAGGGCCATCCAGAACAAGCCTTAGTCCAAGACACAGTAGAGCCAAATGAGATTTGGAATAGAAGGCTTGCACATGTGCATTACAGAGCACTACCAATTGCAAGAAAAGCTATTGAAGGTCTTCCAGAAATTAAAGCAAAACATGATGGGGTCTGCAAAGGATGTGTAAAAGGAAAGAATACAAAGAAGACATTTCTAAGTAGAGAAAGCAAGGGAAAAGGAATCTTGGAAATCATCCACTCCGATGTATGTGGTCCTATGTCATCAAGCTCACTAAGCGGGTATGTATATTATGTTTCTTTTATTGATGACTTTTATAGAAAGAAATGGATATACTTCATGAAGAACAAAGATGAAGTATTTAGCAAGTTCAAGGAATTCAAAGCCTTGATCAAGAACCACACTGAAAAGAAATTCAAGACCTTTTGATCAGATAATGGCGAAGAATTCACTTCGAATGAATTCAAAGAGTTATGCAAAGACTTGGGGATTAAGAGGGAGTTGTCCACTCCTTACAATCCACAACAGAATGGGATTGCAGAACGAAAGAACAGAACTATCATGGAAGCTGCAAGAGCTATGCTTCATGATCAAGATCTTTCTATGCATCTTTGGGCAGAAGTTGCCAGAACAACAATGTATGTACAGAACCGTACTCCACACAGAGTACTTGAGAACAAGACTCCTGAATAAGTCTTCTCCGGAAAGAAACTAGAAGTCAGCCATCTGAGAATATTCAGCTGTCCTGTGTACATACACATTCCAAAAGAGAAGAGAACAAAATTAGATCCTTCAGGAAAGAAGGGTATATTTGTGGGATACTCTGAAAGCTTGAAGGCTTACAAAATATATTACCCAGGATTCAAGAAGATTGACATCAGCAGAGATGTGACATTTGATGAAGACATAGCTTACAACAAATCCAGAAAGAGACCTGCTAAAGAACCTGAAGAAGCAAAAGCACCCAGAATTCATGATACAACCATGAACAAAGAAACTCAAGAAGAAGATTGAGAATTTGAAGAACCACAAAGACCTGAAGATCCACATTAGGGGAATAATCCTCACAAGAGGAAACTTGCTTGGGTACAGGAAATTATCCAAGGTGCGGAAAGATATGGGGCTCCAGAAGAGAATCACAGAGAAAGGAAGAGGACCAGATCCTGCTCTGAGTATGTAGCATTACTATGTGATTTCATCAATAAAGAACCTTCCAATTATGAAGAAGTGGTAGAACAGAAAGAATGGAAGGATTTTATGATCAAAGAATATCAATCGATCATGAAAAATGATGTTTGGGATGTTGTCCCAAGACCAGAAGTGAAGTCGGTTGTAACTTTCAAATGGATCTACAAGATCAAGCATGTTGCAGATGATAGCATTGAAAAATATAAAGCAAGATTTGTTGCTTGTGGTTTATCCCAGAAAGAAGGAATAAACTATGAAGAAACTTTTGCACCTGTAGCCAGATACACTTCCATCAAATCAGTACTTGCTTTGGCTGCAGTAATGAAATGGAAGATACACCAGATGGATGTCAAGATTGCTTTCTTGAATGGTGTAGTAGAAGAGGAAGTATATGTAGAGCAACCACTCGTTTTCGAGACACATGACAGAGAGTCTCATGTATGCAGATTAAAGAAAGCCCTATATGGTTTGAAACAGGCACCCAGGAATTGGTACAGCAGAATTGGCAGCTTTCTATCCAGTTTAGGCTTTACTAAGAGTAAAGCAAATTCCAATATTTATTACATGATTGAAGATGGCAACCGAGTGATGCTCCTACTGTATGTAGATGATCTGTTTGTAACAGGTATGGATGGGTTGATTGTTGATATGAAGAGGAAGCTTGATACCAAGTTCGAAATGAAGGACTTGGGTATGATGCATTATTTTCTAGGCATGGGGGTGTGGCAGAATGCAGATGGAATATCCCTCGGACAAGGGAAGTATGCAATAGAGATCTTGAACAGGTTTGGGATAATGGACTGCAAGGCTATGGCCACACCTATGGCATCAAACCTGAATCTATTGAGTGATGCTTCATCAGAGTCGGTTGATTCTATGATGTATTGTCAGATGATTGGGTCTTTGATGTACTCGATGAACATGAGACCAGATATTTGCTTTGTTGTGAACACTTTAAGCCAGTTCCTGACAGATTCAAGAAATGTTCACTTGATTGCTGCAAAGCATATTCTGAGGTACTTAAGGGGTACATTTGATTATGGGATCAAGTATGAGTCGAATCAGAAGATTAACCTGGAGGGTTATGTTGATTCAGATTGGGAAGGAAGTGCCATTGATAAGAAGAGCACTTTAGGGTGTTGCTTCAGTATGGGATCAGGTGTGATCTCTTGGTTTAGTAGGAAGCAATCCTGTGTGGCACTAAGTATAGCTGAAGTAGAGTATGTCGCAGCTTGTTCAGTTAGTTGTGAGGTAGTATGGCTGAGGAAGCTACTGTTTGATTTATTTGATCTCTAGTTAGATGCTACTTGTATATATTGTGACAACCATAGTTGTGTGAAGTTGTCAGAGAACCTGGTGTTCCATGACAAGTTAAAGCATATCAAGATCAAGTATCACTATACCATGGATATGGTGCATAGGGGAGCAGTGAAGTTCTAGTATGTTGTGGCAGATGAATATATAGCTGATGTATTGACGAAGCCATTGGCTTGGGTGAAGTTTGAGTACTTTAGGGAGAATCTTGGTGTTCTCTAGATCGAGGTTCCCTCCAAAGGGAAGGGATGAGTCCATGAGCCATTCTCACATGGTGAGAGGATTGGTTCCTTCCATGGTCATATGTAAGAGATGAGCCATTCTATCATGGTGAGATGATTGGTTCCTTCCATGTCAGATATGAGTGCTGAGGCATTCTGATATGATTGTAGGATTGGTTCCTACATGATCAAATATAAGGGCTATTGCCATTCTTGGAATGGAGCTTCCTAGTGAGGTACCAGGAAAACTTAGTATGGGACTGAGGGCCATTCTGATATGACTGTAAGATGTGTTCTCACATGATCAGATATGAGTGCATGGCCATTCTGATGTAATAGATGGATTTGTTCCCACTTGATCAGATGTAAGGGCTGAGCCATTCTGTCATGGTTAGAGGATTGGTTCCTTCCATGTCAGATATGAGTTCTAGCCATTCTGACTTGGTGTCAAATATAAGGGCTACCACCATTCTTAGAATGGAGCTACCTAGTGAGGTACCAGGAATCCTCAGTCTGGGAATGAGAGCCATTCTAATGTGACTGAGGGATGTGTTCCCACATGATCAGATGTAAGTGCAGAGCCTTTCCCCTGATGATAGTAGGTGTTTCCTATCATGCTAGTGGATGTGAGTGCTTGCCTTTCCACAGATGATAGTCGGTGTGTCCTATCATGCTAGTGGATGTGAGTACTGCACCTTTTCACAGATGTTAGTAGGTGTGTCCTACCATGCTGGTGATTGTAAGTGTTGTTCCTTTCCACAGATGGTAGTAGGTGTGTCCTACCATGCTAGTGGATGTGAGTGTTGTGCCTTTTCACAAATGATAGTAGTTGTGTCCTATCATGCTGGTGGTTGTAAGCGCTGAACCTTTTCATAGATGATAGTAGTTGTGTCCTATCATGCTGGTGAATGTGAGTGATGGGCCTTTTTGATTTGATTATAGGATTGGTCCCTACATGATCAGATGTGAGTGTTGGGTGGGACATTCTGACTTGGTGTCATATGTAAGCACTGAAGAAGACCTACATGGAGGCTAGGCCTACAACCTGCATGAAAAAGGGCTGGCTCTATAGAACTTCCTATGACGAGAAGAACCATGAGATAGCACCCATGATGATCCAGTAATGAAGATCCAACAGTGATTATCTAGAACGACTGATGATCCAAATCTAGTGATGATGTCCAGTGATGATCCAGATCGAGTGATGATGATCCAGATCGAGTGATGATCCAGATCCGAAGATGAAGATGAATTGAAGATGAATATGACTTGAAGACGAAGATGACTTGAATATGTAGGTGACGAGATGATCTAGAGAAGAAGACCAGTGATGAAAATTGTGTCGATAGAATACCTTCCTAGTTAAGAAGGAGTGTTGATGTAATTGTAACTTCAAAATGTATTCACTTATATTTCTTATGTATTGTAACCCAATGTTTATTCCAGTATGTACTTGTGTCATGTCATGCCCCAATGTTCCTATCGGGAGGATCTATAATGTAAACAAGTCATGTCAAGTCATTATGGGTAACCCTCCTATTGTATAAGGGTTAAAGTCCCCACAGTTCAAGGGCACTAGGGTTATTAGACTCTCCTAGAGAGGTCGGCCCTAGTGGCGTTTTAGCCATGTCGGGAATTAGTATAAATAGAGATCTGGCCTCTCTATTTATCACACACTCATCCACACTCAGTTGTAGCACATAGCTGAGGAAGAGAAAGACACTGGGGCAAGGAAGAAAGAGGTTACTGCTATCGGGAGATCATCTTACTTTTTTGGGGTTTTAATTTTGGTGTTGATTCTATCTCTAAGGAAGTTGCAGGGTTTTCTCCATTTATGGTTTCCCCGAGGAAAAACACTATGTTCATTGTCTCTTGTGTTTGATTGTTGTGCTTTTTGTTCTCTCAGTTAAAGATCCTAATGTTATGCTAGCTTAATGTTAAAAATCTAACAAATATTTCAAGAAAGTGTCAAGTTGAAGCAATCTCATTGGTAAGTTCTATCCTCTCTATCTCCATTTGAGGTTCTCAATTTTATTATGATGAAAAACAACACCAAGCTTAGGGACAAGCTTGAAGGAGCTGAGAACTCTTGACCATGGAAGTATAGAGTGCTTCTCATGCTTGAAGAAGCATGACCTGGAGAACTATGTGAAAGAAGAAGATGCAGATGAAGAAGGAGATGAAGATAGAGTACAAGAAGGACTTAGTCAAAGCCAATATGATTATTTCCATCTCCATTGTATCTCACATGTATCATCCTTGAAGAATCCCGATAAAAGAAGGATGAGACTTGTTCCGAAGAACAAATGACAGTAGCTCAATTAGAATATACAATCCAATAATTATACATGAACATGAATCTAAAGATCCAAAGGTCAGAGACACCATGGAGGAATAAAGATATTCTGAATAATATAAGAATCATATGACCTAAAGAGAGAGGTAGATCCACCTCGAGAGATGAATACCACCTTGGGCATAAGAGATAATTCAAGATGAAGAAAAGTATGACGAAACTTCTAACTAAATAAAGAGACCTCGGATACACTCTAGTTATGTGGCACAATTGAGTGACATCATTGATGCAGACCCTTCCGGCTATGAAGAAATAGGCAAGGATAAATGGAAGAATTTATGATCAAAGAGTACCCGTTGATCATGGCGAATGATGTCTAAGAGGTGGTTTTGAGATCCAAAGTGAATTCTGTAGTGTCTTCCATGTGTATCAACAAGATCAAGTATGTATCATTTAACAACATCGAGGGATACAAACCAAGGTTCACGGTTTCTATCAGAAAGAGGGAGTAGACTATGGAATGACAAACTATATTGAACATACACACTTCTCTAGTGAAGTAGAAGTGTATATCGAGCAAAGAAACACATATGCACAAAAGGATTTGTACGAGCTCAGAAGGTGCCCATGGATAAGCACATCTAGCTACATGAGGAGCTTGAATATCACCTAGAGTGATGAATATCTTAACCTTTGCTACAAGGTTGAAAATGGAAGCCTATAAAGGATGACAAGCTCACAGATGGGTGCAAGAGGAAATTTTCAACAAAGTTCAATATAGAGGATCTTAGTATCCAATGACCTAACATGGATACATAAAATATCGATAGCAGAGGATGCTACCTGTCACTCCAGTACATAATGTTTCGATGCATAAAGTACAAATGCAGAGGGAGGTTGATGCTCCACTTAATATGGAGTGGTTGCAGAAGATATTTGAGTTTGATATGGTATGACAGAATGGAAAATTTCCTGATCGACTAAGGATTTACCAAGAGTAAAGTGGGTTCCAACCTTTACCTTAGGGTTGAATTGAGAAGAATAGGATATGTCAATGACTTGATAGGATGAACTCATTGTAGATACACAGAGGAAGCGTTGAAGAAATAAAGAGAACTTCAGGATGTTTGGGATCAGGTGTGATCTCATGGCTTAGAAGGAATAGGTTAAGTACATTGCAGCATGTTCATCCTATAGTGAATCAGTATGGCTTCACAAACTATTGGCAGTATTGTCGAGATAGATGCAATGGATATTTATTGTGACAACTAGAGTTTCATCAGGATAACAGAGAACCTGATGTTTCATAAAGTTCGGGATATGGTGCAAAGAGGAGCCGTAAAGCTCCAGTATGTTCCACAAAGGAACAGGTTGATGATGTGGGGTCAAAGCCTATGTCTCATGTAAATTTTGAAAACTTTGGAGAAAAGCTTGGTGTAGTCTGAAAAGACCTCCCTGGAAAGAGGGAGTGACGATGAGAGAATGACATAGTAATGGTATTCCGATACAGAGAAGGCCAATTGATTTTTACAGTATGCTAGATGTACAAGGAAAGAATGATGAGCTCTAGCGGTCTAGTCATTGTATAGAGAGCCTGGTTGCATATTCGTGGGTATATACCAATATGGTTGGTGGCATCATCAAGGGTGGATCCTAGTATGATTGGCCGTATCACCAAGGGTAGATACCAAAATGGTTGGTAGAATCCTTACAAGGAAGATACCAGGAAGGTTGGGTGTATCTTCAAATAGGAAGATCCCAACGCGATATGGCCTTGCAAATGATAGTACTCTCTTATGGAGAGTGATCCTACATTCAATTGTAGGATGGTCTTGCGGACAAGAACACTCTCTTGTTGAGAGTGGTCCTATCCCATACCGGCTAAAGATGGTCCTATAGATGATAGTACTCTCTTATGCAGAGTGATCCTACATTCACTTGTGGTGATGTTCTTGCGGACAAGAACACTCTCTCTTGTTGAGTGTGATCCTAACCCTTACCGATTGAGGATGGTCCTACAGATGATAGCACTCTCATCTAGAGAGTGATCCTACATTCACTTGTAGGATGGTTCCATAGAAAAGAACACTCTCTTAAGAGTGGTCCTAGCACTAACAAGTTGATGATGGTCTACAATCATAATACTCTCATATGTTGTGTGGTCCTGCATTCAGTTACGGACAAGATATACATTCAATTGCATACAACGGTATCCTCTCTGAGGATGGTCTTGTTGAGAAGAACACTCTCTTATTGAGAGTTTTCTTAGCACTGACAATATGAGGATGGTACTATGGGAGATAGTACTCTCATATGTTGAGTGGTCCCGCATTTAATTGCGGATGTGATATGCATTCAGTTGGAGACAACATTATCCTCTCTGAGGATGGTCCTATAGAGAAGAACACTCTCTTGATAGTGGTACTAGCACTAACCGGCTAAGGATGGTATATGATGATAGTACTCTCTTATGGAGAGTGGTCCCACATTCACTTGCAGACGAGTTCCTGCATTTAGTTGTAGATGATGGTGTTCCATCATTTAATTATGGCGTGGGGGATTTATCTCAGTATTCATATATTGATAGTGAAGGTGATGCTCGAGATTATGGTAGAGATGATGATTCTCGAGATGATACCAGAGATGATGCTCAATCTAATTNTGGGTGATTTATCTCAGTATTCATATATTGATAGTGAAGGTGATGCTCGAGATTATGGTAGAGATGATGATTCTCGAGATGATACCAGAGATGATGCTCAATCTAATTCCAGAGATGATGATGCTCAAGATGATTCCAAAGATGATGATGCTCGAGATGATGCCAAAAATGATGATCATCGAGATGATTCCAGAGATGATGATGCTCGAGATGATGCCAAATATGATGATAGAGATGTTCATGATGATGATGTTTCACAGATGATGATGATGTTGATGTAATTGTAACAACTTCCTTTGACATATAGATTCACCAGTCAGTTGTACAGACATGTTTTTGTATTGTAGAATTCCTTCCTTGTTAAGAGGGTGTGTTAAATAAATGTAACTATGAAATATATTATATTTTGTATTATTATTGTTATTACCCCTTTTAGAGATGTTTTCCCTCCTATTAGGGACGTCATTGATGTAATTGGTCATGTAAAGTCTTGAGGTAAAACCTCTGTTGTAAGTCGGTTCAGTAGTACCCACAAAAGTATTATTAAAATGTATTTTTGAGTCTTCCAATGAAATTTGGCCCTAGAAGTAAGGAGAATTCATCCCACTTGGGTTATTATACCTCTCACCTGATCGGTATAAATAGGAGAGGTACCTCCCTAATTTGGACAAGAAGCATAGCTCAACAGTTGCACTAGATATAGAAAGAATAGTCCATCTGAGAGAGAGGAGGTAGTATAGTATTATTCTTAGGGTCTTATAAGTCTTATTGTTAGGGTATTACACTGTACTTGTCTAAATACTATATCGATTAATTTTTTGGGAGTTTTCTCCCCCATGAGACTTTCCTAGGATAAATCTCTATGTTATTTTGTGTGGTTGTGCTTGTCTTTCTTTCAGTGATCCTTTTGCATATGGTTATGATGCTATGATGCTAAATGTTACTAGATATTTTATAACCATTGAAAACTTAAAAATCATGGATAATCCCAGGTTGAAGTAATATCCTGATGCGCTTTTCCTATCCATTACACTTCCTACCCAGTCAGATTTTGCATACCCTTGCAAATTCACTTCACTATCTGATACATATCTAAGTCCATATCCAACTATACCCTTCAGATATCTCAACACATGTTTTGTTGCAGTGAAATGTACATGTATTGTCTCAACCATGTACTGACTCAAAGTGTTCATTGCAAAGCATATATTTGGTATGGTGTTAACCATGTACATCAAGGATATGATCATCTATCTGTACATCATGGGATCCACCAAATCTGAAGAAAAGTCACTTAAAAACTTCTGATTTGTCACCATTAGTGTGGCCATGGACTTACAGTCCAGCATTCTGAATATCTTTTGGATCTCTACTATGTATTTTTCTTGACTAAGGAAAATGTCATCTGCCACACTTCTAAACTCAAGAAGTAATACATCATACCCAGATACTTCATTTCATATTATGTTGTAATCTCCCTCTTGCACTCATCTATGTTCTTCTCATCCCCTACGAGAAACAAGTCATCTAAATACAATAGTAATATCATTGGTTGGTCATCCACAACCTTGTAGTAAAGGTCAGGATCTACCTCACTGTTGCTAAAACACAATCCCATAAGAAATTTGTCTAGCTTCGAATATTGTGCCCTAGGTGCTTGGTTAATCCCATACAAATCCTTCTTCAATTTACACACATGGAATTATTTTTCAGAAGTCTCAAATCCTGGAGGTTTCTTGATATACAGTTCTTCTTCAATTACACCATTCAAGAAGGAGGTCCTGACATCCCTTTGGTGTAATTTCCATCCCATCATAGAATCTATGGAGATAATATATTTAATAGAAGTGTGTTTGGTGACTGGAGAAAAAAAAACATCATAATATAATCCAGCTTTCTGAGATAATTCTCTAGACATGAATTTTTCTTTGTACTTTTGTATGCTTCCATCTACAACATGTTTGATTTTGTAGATTTATTTACCACTACATGTTTTGGATCCTCGTGCTTCTTTTCTATTGTCATCCATGTTATGCTTTGTGTATTTTCTTTGTATCTTCATCAAAAGTGACATCCCTATTGATATTGATATATTTGTTTGGGGATGTATATTCTATAAATATTTGAAGTCTTACGGTGCCCCTATTTTCTGAAGTCATCTACAAGAATATTGTCCTCCATTAATGGGTGAGAACACTTTATCTGAGCGTAACTATCATATTGAATAATTATTCCCATAAGATATGGGTAAATATTGATTACTTATCATTTCTTTCACGTCCTCAATAGTGGACCTAACATAAATGTCTACAAGGGTTAACCAGTATCCAATCTACTATCCATCAATAAAATAGTTATGCTACTTATCAATAAGACAACAATTCAATTTAAATAAATAACATGTATTTCACAAAACATTAAATACTTCTCTTTCCTTGTTTGGTTGACTCCCTCTTGATCCCTTCCTCCTAGTATAGATCCCTAAGGTTGTATAATTTGATTAAGTTCTGTATTCCTAAAACTTGTTGAAAAACTTCATCCTTGTAATATCTTTTAGATGCACTATATCCAATATCACCTTGGATATACCTTCATAGTTTGGGAAAGAACCCTTGGCATTATCTACAAACTTCATTATGCTTCACTTGAATCTAGATAATAGGAGGCTTCTCCTACTATTTTTTAACTACATGCTTGGAACTATTTCCAAGTTCCTTCTAAAGATTTTTTGTAATATGTCAAGTGCTTAGAAACCCCAGTATTCTGCTAGCCAAACACCACTCCCTTTTCATATGATGTCTCCTATAAATTCTTGTATGAAGTAGGTTCATCATCATCTAACATATGAGCATGATACTTCCTTTTTCCCTTTTTAGTTCTCTTGAGTGAAATTTCTTCCATAGTGTCCTATCTTGTTATAGTTGTAACACCTGATATTTGACATGTCCTTCTTGTTATGTGATGTTGACCTTCCACTACAACAAATCCTGGAATTAGTGTCCCTTTTTATTGTAATTTTTGTTTACATTGAGTGGTCAAACTAGACAGCTAAATGGGACGCATCATGGACAAAACTTAAAGCATCTCAAAAAATGCCTTTTTTGTGTCCTATATAGCATCATTTATGACGTCCAAAATAACGTCTATTTTTTTTGCTTCCAGAATAACACCCAACTTTGCTTCCTAAACAACGTCGAGGTTTGCTTCCTAAATAACATCCTATTTTGCTTCCTAGAGAGCGTCCACTTTTGCTTCCTAAATGACATCCTCATTAGCACCATATTTGCATCCATGTGTGCTACCACTTTAGCATCCCATTTTGCACCACGTTTTACTTCCAAATATCTGCCAACTTTTGCTTCCAAATTTGCACCAATTTTTGCTTCCTTTTTTGCATCATGATTTGGTACCACCATAAAGTAACAAATGGTTAAGACAACTTTGTATTTTAATAGGGAGTTTATTATGGATGCTATTTAAGATTTAATGCTAATACCAATTCTCATTCATAAATGTATATATAAAATAATTATCTTATAAAAAAATTATTGTAGAAATTTTACTATTAATAAGAATTAAGAAATTTATTTCTTAAGAAACAAATCTTATTATATTTATTAAAACATTTTTTAGTTTTTTTTTAAATATCCTTAATTAATTTTAACATAATATTATTATTATCATAATAAAAGTGTACATAAAACTAGTCTTTTTAATCATTTTTTATCCATAATCAAAGTTCAATAATTCACTATATTATGTATAATAAATTAAAACCATTATTCTCATTCATTTACTCTTAATATACATAAAATATTTATGAAATCAATGATTTATAATATTTATTAGATTTTTTTATTTATCATATTAAATATAAGTAGAGTATTAATGTAATTAATTTTTGTTTTTTTTTAAATTATGTTATTCTTTTACCTTCTTTATAAATTATGAGAATTAAGAATTTATTTTTCATGTTTTATGCCATCTTTTAATTTATTTGTAAATTATGAAAAATAATGAATACAATTTTTACATTTGAATTAACTTTATGCTTACTAAGTAATGCTTGTGAAAACAATTATGAATTATTTCCAATTAAAACAAAGAAAAATAATATAACATCTTATAATTGTTAGTTAAAATTATTATGACTAATATTAATATTGATAAAATTAAAATAAACAAATTTATAAGAAAATATAATCTATAAAAAAAATGACATAAATTAATGTTGTAAATTGAATATTGCATTACCTTATATAATATTTTTAAAATGTAATAAAATACTATTTAAATAAAATAATGACATTTTAAAAAATAATAAAAACTATAAAATTATATAAATTATACAAATAAAATGATAATATTTTTAAAAGTAATAAAAAACTATAATTTTATTTAAATGAATGAAATATATTTTTATCTAAATTTTAAATAATAATTTATTTTATTTGAAAAGTAGATAAAAATTTAACTGCTAAACAAATTTAAAAACTAAAACATATATTTATATATACACTCATTTTAATGAATCTTAGATATTCGCCTACTTATGCCTCCCTCATTTACACCTACCAAATGATCAAGGTTCTTACTGCTTCAGTATCATTTAACTAATCGAGGTTTGTTTATAATAATAATAAAAACTTTGTATTATTCATTCTCATTCATTTGTTTTAGTGCATGATTTTTATTTGAATGCTATTAATTTCTTTTTTTTTTCAAAAATTTATGAACAAAGAGTTAGGGCTCGCAAAAACTTTAAGCCTCCAGTGAACTTTATTGAATATGTTTTCCGTTCGCATGAAATCTACTGGGAACCTCTACAATTGAATATTTCATGATAGGCATTAGAAATTTGGAATAAAAAAACTCAAAAACTCAAATAAAAAAATTATCATAAACATACCATAGATTGGATTACTTCCCTCCTCCCCTAATGATTGAATTCTTCCTCTTTGGCTCTCTTGCTGGCTAATCCATCTCTCTCCAACTGTATTCGATTTATTGGATCACCTTCATGCATGTTCTGAAAATCAATGAAACTGGTTAGAAGAAACTAAGAAAAAAATTGAAATTACAGCGTTTCCTTAAGCTACCTTTGATCTTCTGCATATATTCTAAGAAAACCAATGAAATACTATTCATAGCAAATGAATTTAGAAAAAAAATCTAATTACATTCGGCTTCATGGATGAGAAAGTCGTAGTATTTAGCCTGGGGTAACCTCTTCCAAAACAATAAGAAATTGCATTAATGAAATAATAAAATAATAAAAACCCTTTAATATGATATAAAATCTGCCATCAAACTACAATGTTCAGAGCTATTGAAATGGAAATAGGAGCTATTAAATCAACAACATGGAGAGGGCACAGCAACTAAGCATTAGAGAAACCATACCAAGGAGCGAATGTAGTGAATGCATTTAAGAAGGAAATAATAGTATATTTTAAAATAATGATATATATTATTGGAATTGTTTCTAATTTTTAATATAATGTTTCTAATTTATTTTTATTTTTTGTTATTTTATTTTATGATGTTTCTTTTTTAAATATTAACATGTTTTTTAAATTATATTTATTATTGGAATTGTTTCTAATTTTTAATATAGTGTTTCTACTTTGTTTATATGATGTTTTTTTTTACTAATATTTGTCGCATTTGCATTGTTTAACATTTTTTGAATTATGTTTAGTATTTTTAGTTTTTGTTATTTTATTTTATGATGTTTCTTTTTTAAATATTAACATGTTGATGTTTCTTTTTTAAATATTAATATGTGTTTTATATTATATTTATTATATTTAGTTTTTGTTATTTTGTGTTATGATGTTTCTTTTTAAAATATTTAGTAAGTAGGGAATTGAATAATTACTTTGTTTTATTTTTTTTCTTAATTTGTAATTTGTTTTAAATTTTAATATTTAGTTTGTAGGTTAAAATAGATTTTGGTCTAGAGTCTATGTATACAATAATATTAATGTTTTTATATTGAGATAAAAAAAAATTGAAACATGTGATTTTAAATTATCTATATATTTTGGCTTGTGATATTATGTATTAAGTGTTTCATAAGTTTTGTTCTCTTTTTAAAATATTGATTTATTGCTAACTATTGTTATATAATTTGTTTTTATTGTTATTTTACTTTTTCACTCTTTTTTTAATGTTTCTTTTAGGATTGTTTGGTATAGAAGTGAAGTGTTATTGTGTGCTGGTTTTATGTATTTAATTATCATAACAATTTTAATATGACTATATATATTAAATATTGAATCTAATATAATAAATAAATAGTTAAAAATTAGTCCAGTGGGGTAGCTCAATTGGTTGGGGATTATGTGGCCAAGATGTTACTAGGTTGAGGTCAACGCTTGAATTCTCTATCCCTTCCAAGGACAAGTTCCCAAAACTGGTGCTTACAGGGTGAGGTCCCTTTGAGTGGGCCCCTTGAAATTCTTTCCACGAAGCTAAATGGTAATTATCAAAGGTATCAACAAATCTATGTAATAAATTATTGATCCACATACATATGAAACTCAATAATCAAACTTAGAATAAACAAAATACATATAAGAAGAAAAAAAATACTAGCTTATATTAGATGAAGGCTTCATAACATTTTGATATGATTACATGCGTGTCCACATTTGACAAGTCAAAAGGCTAACCATTATTTAATAATATACCTAACTAATTAACCAATCTAATTTGATAATGGGGTGTGAACCAAATCCAAACATCATATTGTGATGGATGGGCCTCCCATTCATACCAATTCCTCCTAATTGAAGGGGAAAGGATCCCTTATTTCTTCCTCTCAGGTGAAATGTGAGAAAACTAAAACCAAGTCTAAAATGATAATCGTTGAGTTGTGCTGCAAAATAAGAATACATTGAAGAGTGTGTTGGTTCAGACTAAAGTGGGTGACTACATAGACTAAGCTAGGAGGGTGTGCCTCCAAAGGAATTTGACTCTTGAGCAAGTTCGTACATCAGCTGGGGTGGGAGGGCATGTCTCCAAATGAACCCAATCCAGATGTTGTCATGAAGAGTTGTCGAACTAAGAAGGTGCCTACATAGAACAGGTGGGAAGGAACACCTCCAAATGAACCCAATATGGATGTTGTTGTGAGGTGTTGAGCAGAAGTAGGAAGTAGGGCGCAATTCCTCGTGCTAACCCTGGCTCAATATGGTGTTATTCTGGATGTTTTTTTGGAGGCTATTCTGGGCATTATATGGGATGCTATTTTGGAATCTAATTGGGATGCTAATTAGCATCCAAAATAACATCAAATTTTATAAAGGGACACTAATAATGCCATTAAAAGTGCCATCCCATGTAAAAGCGTCCACTTTTTCCAAAAAATGATGAAAAATACACTAAAAGTGATAGTGGACGCTAAAAAAGATGTTAATCACAGGGTTTTGTTGTAGTGTTCTATCACTATTCTTGTTAACCTTTATACATTTTCCTTTTCTTGCATAAGATGCAAGTGCTTTATTTTCTTTGTCATTCGTCTTTTTCATTTTGCAGATCAACCTTGCCTCTTACTGAATGCAATCTGACCATAACTTATCAAACTTGGGTAGCTTTTTCCTTGCAAAAATACCTTGAACAAACAAGTCTCAAGAAGAGGGAATACCATTCAATTTTTTCAAAATAAGCTATTTATCTTCTATATGATTTCCAATGGCTGCTAGTTGATTCTTGATTTGAGAAACCCTTGTAAAGTGGGAGGACATTGTATCTGACTTGTGCTTCATCACATTCCTTAAATGGTGTGTTAACAATAAATTTCTACTTGTATTACTTCTTTCATATAATCTTGTAAAGGCATCAAACATTTTCTTAGGATTCTTCAATTTTGACAGATGAGGGATCAAGTGGTCTTTGATTGAATTAGATAGAAATATTCTTCTTTGAACACATTCTTCTTGTACTTTACTTTATCCTCCTCTTATTCTGGTTCTTGGGTAACTTCTGTGACATAACTAATAGATCATTCTCTTCTAGAATTATAAGTATCCTATGCTTTCAAGATTTGAAGTTATCTACTCCATTTAATCTATCAACAACCCTTAGATTGGTTCAAATAATGCATAGGACTTAAGAAACCCCAAAATTTTGTTGGAACTAGGTTCACATTAAAGGAAATTTCAACTCAAAATGGGCCTTTTAACTTTAACTCAAATTCCATGTCATCATGTGTATAGGTCTTAAACACTTTTTTAATATAAATTTGGGGATAGGTATAATAAAAAAAACTACTTTTTTTGTTTGTATTTTCGACATATCTCCCCATGTTTTTACTCAAATTTTGATTGAGAGAGCTCGTTGGATGCAGAATTAAATTCTGCATCCAATGAGTACCCACTCGGCATACTTTTGATGGACCTCGCTTCCCCAAAAACAAGAAATACCTGAAAAAATGTGATGATGATGTCATCATCATGTTTTTTCAGGTATTTCTTGTTTTTGGGGAAACTGGGTGTGTTAAAAGTATGGCTAGTGGGTACTCATTGGGTACTCATTGGAAGCAGAATTTAATTCCACTTTTAACGAACCCCGTTTCCCCAAAAACAAGAAATACCTGAAAAATGTGATGATGATGTCATCATCATGTTTTTCAAGTATTTCTTGTTTTTGGGGTAGAGGGGTACATCAAAAGTATGCTGAGTGGGTACTGGTTGGATGCGGAATTTAATTCTGCATCCAACGATCTCTTCCGATCAAAATTTGAGTAAAAACACGAGGAGATATGTCGAAAATACAAACAAAAAGTAGTTTTTTTCTTTTCTTCCTCCAAAATTAATAAATATTATTTTATTA
>LPNX010350634.1:84681-129042 GCA_001517045.1 Pseudotsuga menziesii
TAGGAGGCCCATTTTGAGTTGAAATTTCCTCTAATGTACTCTTCCATATTTTCTTTTTCAAATCTTCTTTTTTGAATATTCCTTTTTAGACTACTTTCTTGAGCTACTTTTTTGGATATGCTTTTTCAAACTACTTTTTGGAACTGCTTTTATGGATCTATGTTCTTGGACTACTTTTTTAGATCTTCTTTTCTGGACTGCTTTTTTGGTCTGGTCTACTTTTTTGGGATTCTTTTGTATGCTACTTTTTCATACTCTTTTTTGTATGCTTTTTCAAACTGTGTAGTGGCCTCTTTCAGAACAACTCTGATTCCATGTTATTTTTTCTTAGTAGCTAAATGTTTTTAACTTTTTAACACATTTATATCACAAACATAAACTGCATGCATATAAGGATCACTAAAATAAACACATCCATAGCAACCACAATTTTTACCCTGGGAAAACCTTCTCACAAGAAAATCCCAACAACTTCTCTAGATAACATTCTCCAATAAGATACAATGCCAAATAAAGTTTCCATCACTAGTTACAGAAACAAAATAATGATATACAAGAAATATACAAAATGACCTCTAAGTAGGTGTTCCGAGAGAGAGAGAGGAAGATAGCCTCAAATATTATGCTTCTTGTGTTCTTCACTTGTCCCCCTAGAGAAGTGCAAACCAATTTAGAGAGAGAGATGTTCTTACTTGATGATAAAATGAGGCGTGGAAACACTTTATTTATATTCTTCTTTTCACTAGAATTTTCCACAATTAGGTCGACATGACTTTTATTTATTCTTTAATTTATCTTTTATTTACCTTTCAAGCCAACTTGTCATTTTTCCTTCTAGGGTCAATTTACCCATTTCATTGGATCAATTGTGCTGTAAATTTCTTTCCACTTTCTCTTGGACTTCTTAAGGATATATTTCTATGCTACATAGAAATCATCACTCCTTCCTAGCGAGGAGTGTATTATTCTTACACGATCTTCAACGCTGAGCACTGGCCTTCTAGAAGTTCATCTTCAATGTTCTTTTAGATTGTTATTATTTTTCCTTTTATTCTTCTCTTTCTATTGACTTCTAGAATTTCTTACGACCTAGAGAATTTCTTTGTGATGTTTCCATCTTTCGTGATGTTCTATAGGGCCTAACCACTTCCAAGTGGATTATTTCCTCTTCTTAATGTCATTGTACCTCACTAGCCAAGTATATGGATATCTGATCTCTCCAAGAGGTTTGACTATTCCACAATAGTACTAACTATAACTGAATACAGTATCTGGAAGTCATTGACAGTATATGAGATCTAAGTTGACTATTGAAAGATAGTCATTTGAGCTCTTGATTATGTATCTGCTCATGTGGGTGCAGTACCCTGATCCTTGATGAGCTATTTACTTTGGAGTTATCAGTACCCTGATCTAGTTTATGGTTGAGCCAAGACTCTTCCATTCGTTTGTGGTAAAGCAAGGGATGAGGTACCTGTGTGGTACAATTGGATATGGTCTAAGAAATATATCACGTGATGAAGTGAAGTTGTAGAGATATACAAATTTTGACTCGGTGGAGCGCAATGGACAAAAAGAGAACCCTGGGGTGTTTCTTCAACTTGGATTTGTTGTGATTAGTGAGAAGTAGGAACTTTTTGCACTCAGTACAATAGAAGTAGAGTATATTGCAGCCAATGTCATAAGAATATTTGATCTAGAGATAAAATATCACTTCATCCAAGACCTGGTGCAGAATGAATTAGTAAATATTTCATATATATATTGACACAAAAGTAGGAATTGGGCACAAATTCATTGTCAAAGCTTGATTCATATGGATAAAGGTGAATCGACAATATAGAGTGTTGATGAATCTATAGATGAATGACAAATATTGACAAGATATAGATTTTTTGTATAGGGAATACATTCACTTATGGGGCTATGCTAGTGGTGAATGGCCTAGACATACAAATGAGCAATAGATGGATGTCTTTAGCTTAGAGGGTCATGTGATTTGAATAGTGATTGATGGTCCTATAAATGAGCACTATTGGGTGATTTCCATTCATAGGGCCACAGATTTGGCTAGTGATGGATATCCCTATATCCTTGGGAGACATTCACTCATGAGGTCATATATTTGACTAGTCATGGATGTCTTGATAGATGTGCAATAATGGGTGACTTCCGTTCACGAGAAATGGCCTTGTATTGGTTAGTGGAGTACCACGAGGTCATTTGACTTGGCTAGTGGACCATCACAGGACCATCTGAATTGGATAATGATGGATGGATCTACAACATTGGGAAAACGTTCTACTAGAGGATATGACCCTTGTGTCACTGGAGTACCGCGGGGTAATGGATTTGGCTAGTGGACTACCATAGGACCATGTATTCTAGTTAGTTGAGTAGTATTGGGCCATATTATTTAGCTAGTAGACTACCACATGGCCATGTGATTTGGATAGTGGAGAATGATACACTCACTCATGGGAAATGACCATGTGCTCATGGTCAGTGGTGAATAGCCTTGGTGTAGCCTTACTTAGACCATGGCTAATTGAAGAAGGCTCAAGCTTCTGGCACAATCTATGATTTGGCTAGGAGTATGTGACTCCAAATACAAACATTCTCACCAAGTGTGATGTACAATTTTTCCCTCTCTAAGAGGGAGTGTTGATTTTTTCTCCAGTAGGAAGCATTGGGCAGGAATTCATTATGCATGGGGCTCAGAGTATTTTATTCTATCATAAAGGACTATTGTTGAATTCAAAGGTCTAAGAAGTTTTCAAGACTTCTTAGTGTGTCTATTCACCATTAGTAGTCTATGAATGAATAAACAAGAACACAAGGAGAAGAATAACATCATTGTTGTGAATTATTTTTCTTAAGAAAGATGGAAAATCCAATAGTAAATGGTGAAGAAGTGAATTAACAATGAAGTGGTCAAACTAGTAAGTCGACCCGAATATAAAATGAAAAGTGAAGATAAAAAGTGCAAGTCAGCCCAGAAGTAAAATTCAAGTGATTTGAAGTGTATAGATAAGTAGTTAAACATTTCATTTTGACACAACAGAACAACACATCATCCTCTCTCTAGTGGAAAATATTAGCTGGGCATAGTGAATGATCGAGGACCAAAAGTTAGTGGTTACTTATCATCTCTAGAAGTTCTCCCTCTTGCTAAGGTTTCTTGTCTCCTTCTTGCTAGGGTTTCTTGTGAAGAAGTGTGCATTGTCTATGCCACTAGGTTCTCTCTATGTAGTTGGTGATGTTTGACATGCCCTTGTGAATTAGGGTTCTTCATGTTATGGTTTTTGTAATCATATTATTGGAAGGATACTCTTGAGAAAAGTTGTTGGGTTTCCCAAGGTAAAAATTATTTTATCTCTTGTGCTTTTCAGTGATCCTTGTTTTATTTTCCATTGCAAGTGAATGTTGAAATTTCCAATGTGTAATTATGCAATGATAAAGTGGGATGGTAATAATGTTCAGACTACATAAACTAAAACACATCCATTTTTTCATCTCCTCATTTTTCAACCATGATTCTACATATGCTCTAGGTGTTGATTTCGATTGAAACTTCACACACTTATAGAGCTTTGTGAGTAAATTCAAAATATATACTTTTTGATAAATAAAATATTTTTTCTATTATTTATTTATTTTTATTTGCACATATGTCAAAATTTTAAAATACATAGGTCTTTTATTTTCACAATAACTTTTGATTGGCTCAACTATTTTGAAATTGGAAAAGAACTCATACAAGTATAGACAAAAACCTATATACTAAGAAAAAAATAGTTGATTGATCACGTTAAGACCTTCATAGAGGGGCCTAACGTTGGAGCTTGTCATTTTAGGGATTCATTGACTTAATTTAAAAGAAATATAAAATTAACTTTGAAAATGTTGTAAAATTAGCACTGCATAAGACTTGTTCGTAATCTACTAATCCACATAATGTTTTTTCACAAATTCGGGCTATTTACATACCGAACCTTAGAAGAACACCATTTTATTACGATTTATACATATTTTTCATAAATAAAAGTTATATATCTGGAAAAGTGATCCGATTGTCTATTTGTCATCTATTTACACCATATAATCTAAAAAGTTATGTAAGTACCTCTAAAAATTCATTTTAATGGTCGAATTTATATTTTTTAGGAAGTCCATTGCAACTAAGACATCATAAATGGGTATCATTCCCTTCCACCAACTCTTATTCCTTATTCATAGCTTACTTAATCCATCTCTCTTAGGCTTGATGCCAAATCCAATATGAGATTGATCTCCACTAGAAGATTGTAACTATGTGCATAAGCGTAGGTACTAACTCCTTTAACAATTGTCACACACACCCATGCAAGTTATGGGAGTAATCAACAAAATATGATGCTCACTTATAGATGTAAGAGTCTCACCAATAAGTAGAGGAATATCAAAATCAACCAAACAATTTGAGTTTACAAGCAACCAAAGATAGCAAACTGTAAAGTGCCCTCTAACACCATATAAAACTATAAAAACTATGCCAAAGGGAAAGGCCAATTATTGGCTCCCAAACACCTTTACCAAACAAGTTAAACTCACTCATAGGACCGAAGAGAATGGCTAAACTGACCAACCAAGCTAGGGTCATTCCCATTGAAACAATAAGCAACGATTGGGATTGAATGTTCGTGGAGGTTGATGCATTAACATGCACGGTTGAATTCAAGGTATATTTCAAAAATAAAAAATATTATATCTAAGTGGAGGAGAGAATTGTGATGTTAATGAGTAGGTGGCCTAGCGTGAGATCCTATTTGGGTGTCTCTCAACGTGCTTTGAACCAATTTTCATGAGTTTAAAAATACAATATTTTAAGTGATTATTTAAATTTGAAAACAATATTAATATATATTTATATAATTTAATAATATTTGATATTAAGAAAAGCAAGATAAATTTTTATTATTATAGAGTCACTGTCTTATCCTACAAATAAGGGTATAGTACACCAAATTAGCATTTAATTTAATTATATTAGTGTTTATATTATGAAAAGCAAGATAAATATTTTATCATTATAGAGTCACTGTCTTATCTTACAAATAAAGGTATAGTACACCAAATTAGTGTTTAATTTAATTATAATCTTAAAAATAAATATAAATTATGATTATAATAATTATAATTATTATTAAAAAAATAAATAAAAATGTCACACATAATCATTGAAAATTAAACTACTAAATTCGAAATACATAACTATGCAAGCTGAACATTTTCAATAAAGGTTTCCCAACAGTGACCTGTAAAACAAGTGGCTACGGTGGTGCAAGGAAACAGCCATTGTTGATTGATAAAACGAATAGCCATTGTTGATTGATAAAACGAATAAACAAACAAACCATAAGAATAACGACAATGCAGAGATATTTTAATTGAGATCAAGTGAAATAAATTTACAAATTTCGAAGCTTGCTTACCAAATAATTAATACAATTTTAATGAGATAATGAAAGTCCCATGGTGGAATAATTAAAATTAATAAATGGTAAGTGGGTCTTAAAATAATTTCAGCGTTCAAAAGATTCCATCCTATTCCTTAATGGAAGCAAGTATAAATATACATTATTTGGTGCCCCCAGAAGTAAACGGACATATTTTTCGCAGCACATGCCACACTATAGTGCACAGCGTTCAGATTCGAACTTTGGAATCCCACGTCCAAAACCAAAAGCCATTTTGCAAGGTATCATTGTGGACTTTTAGCTCATATCAAGCCATAAATATCTCAAGTTTTAATATACTTTTTCTTTCGGTGCAGTTTTTTAATATTTTCCTCTATTCACGACCTGGTCAATTAACAGTAGGTAATTTAAACAGAGACGTGTTAAAAGGTCAAATATTAACCCTGTTTTGCTCAAATACATTAAAATATTATTCCTTGGTAAGCCGTGGCCCTGTTAGTTCGGCCCTGTTAGTTCTTGCACTATAATCTTTACTATCTCCAAGACTTTACTTCACAAGGTTGTATCTCAAACTACGTGAAATGAAATTATTGTATTGTTAGAATGGCAATGACCGTCAAGAAATCCAACTCATTTGGCTTCTTCTTACCGCCAACTAGGTATTACATGCATCAATAAAATAATCGTATATTCTCTTCTCACCAGTGCCATAAAATAGCAATTGTTTTTCTGATTCCTGTTCATCTTGATGGAACCGTTGACTTGTACATTGAGAGCTTAAAAGGGAGTTTTCCTTCACAATTTCATCAGTATAATCTGAGGAGGCCTTGCTTATATTTTGGCCTGTGTGGCAATAGTGCATGCTCTCCAATCTCAATTGTCGTCTTTCAAGTTTGGATTAATATAGCTTGTTTGATTTCCGCGATCTGTGTAGACATGTATTAAGCTCTATTTATTTTGCCGCCATTGCAATAGGAATTCTCCCAGTTTAAGTGAATTCTGTGCTGTTCTGCCGTTAGAATTTGTGGAATTCTTCTATTGCTTAGAGGGCAGTGTGTTGCTGCAGGGCTGGATAATCCGCTCGCTACTCCTTAGAAAAACTTTTAGAAAAGCCTGAAAATCATGTAAATCGGTTCTATATTTGCCCTTCTGCCTCGAGAGAAAAAAGAAAACGAAAATTTAGGTACAGTCTGTAGTCATTTATCGAGCATTAGCGTTCCGAAAAAACAGTTTTTAGTAGCAACATTGATAAAAGGCTTCGGATCCTTCTCAGGATTCGAAACACACACCCGCCCCCCCCACACAAAAAAGGTTGTTGTAATTTAATTTCATGGAATCTGGGAATTCTACTCCAGTTCAATCTGCACCAGCAACCCCAGGAACCCCAGGGGCTCCTCTGTTCCGGTCGTGGTACAAGAGTAGTGTCCCTAATGAGAGGACATCCAAACAAGATCGGTGCTACTGCCTTCCTATCACACTTGACAGCTGCAAGTGTGTTCATATGAAGGCATGGGGTAACGACGAACCTTATTTTAAGCGCGCGTCGGTACTTTTGCTCTCTAGAAAGGTATGTTGATATCACACATTTCTGCTTTTGAGTTTTCTGAAACAGAGAAAGACTTTGAATGCTGTATATCATTGAATTTGTTTAAATTCAGTTATGTCCTGTAGCACAGCTGTTTTCAAAGGCATCGATCAGATAATTAGAAATGGGCAGTCTGTCTGTTGCTCTACGTACTAACGTTGTAGACTCCTCAGTTCACTAAGTTTGGTTGTCAGTCGGAATATAGTGCAGCATTCAATATTTTTCTTTGTTAGTGTTATAACAGGTAATTTATCGTTTACGAAATTGAGAGATAAGTAGTGCTGGTTAATTATTTTATATGTTTATTCAATATTTTTCTTTGTTAGTGTTATAACAGGTAATTTAAATCTTTAATCGTTTACGAAATGGAGAGATAATTAGTGCTGGTTAATTAGTTTCTATGTTTGTAAGGTTCAGGAGTAAAGTTTGATATTTGAAGAGGTTTAAAGGTTAAAATTGTTTAATAGATTCAAATCAGAAAGCATGGATATCCTAAATTAGTATTTAGGAGATTCATAGATTCAAAATCAAAAGGATAAAATTTATGTTAAGATGGATCTCCTACATACTAATTTAGGAGATTAATATATGGATCTCTACGTACTAACGTTGATACGTTTATAAGGTTCAGGAGTAACGTTTGATATATAGATTCAAATCTGAAAGCATGGATCTCTTAAATACCAATTTAAGAGATTAATAGATTCAAATTCAAAAGGATAAAATTTATATAGCATGGATCTCCTAAACACTAATTTAGGAGATTAATGGATTCAATTCAAAAGGATAAAATTTATACGGTTGAATAATCTTAATCATCTACACAATTTGAATAATCTTAATCATCTACGCAATTTGAATTTTGAATTTTTATGATCTGGATGCTTATATCAACATTAGCTTCAAATATAAGAAGGTTAGGATATATACAACTTACTAATCTTAATAGATAATGTTATTTCACTGTGTCCAGAGTTTTATAATCTGGATGTCTCCATTAGCATTGATATAGTTGTTCTATTATATTCGAGGGAGTTTAAAGCTTAGACAATTTTTTTTATTGCTGATTTTTCTAATCAATTTTTATCAAAATCTGAATGCAAGTGTGAACTTTGAATAACAGATTTTGACCAATGAAGTGATTTTATTGAACTCTAAGATTTGGTCAAAATCCAATAGAAAACTATTTTAGAATAGTGGATTTGGTCAAAATCTAATAGAAAAGTAGAATTAGATTTTGAATATCAATCAGATTTCTCTAACTGTAAACCCTTTTTTAGAGTGGAAACCTTGAGGAAATGTAAACTGAATTTTTATGATTTTAATTTGTAATCTTGTATATGTAGTTCTAAAAAATATTTTAAATTTAAATTAAGCAAATATGTTATTTTCTATAACATTTTATTTATTTTTTATAAGTGACATGTGTGAACTATAGAATAACCACATAAATATATATGTGTGATCTATAAAATGAGCACATAAATACTTACACATCTTGTAAAGTACATACATAAATGGACCTCTTCTACTTGAAACAAAATCTTCTCATTACTACATAACTAAATTAAAGACATTTGAATTCTTTCCTAATGTTTGAAAAACATCCACATAATACTACTAAATTATAAAATGTAATTTATTTTTCTGTCAGCTCTAACATCCAATTACATTGGAAAATTATATAGAATATACACAATTGCATGTGACCTAAGAGTAAGAGTCAGACTTAATGCTTTCATTTAAAACTGTTTGAGAATATTAAATAACAAGAAACAGCTATTTTTCTTCCCAGATTGCAGCAGAATTCATAGGAACATTCATCATCATATTTGCTGCTGCTTCTACATCCATTGTGGACCAAAAGACAGAAGGCACAGTAACCTTGATAGGTAAGGCAGCATCCTCCGGACTGGCAGTTATGATCGTCATATTGTCAACTGGGCACATATCTGGTGCGCATCTTAATCCATCCGTGACCATTGCCTTTGCTTCCTTCCGCCATTTTCCATGGTTCCAGGTTTGTACTTTGATGCCTAATGCACATTATCACTGGCACTTACTTCATTTTATTAATGGAATGGCCTTATAATTTACATAAAACCACTTTGCTTATTAAAGCTAAAGTGAGCATCTCGTTTTATATAGGTGCCTTTCTACATTACGGCACAGGTGCTTGGGTCTATCAGTGCAGCATTTACGCTAAAGAGAATATTTCATCCGTTTATGAGCGGTGGAGTGACGGTTCACTCTGGCTCGGACGGCCAGGCTTTCGCATTGGAGTTGATCATCACATTCACTCTCATGTTCGTCATCACAGCAGTCGCTACAGACACCCGTGCAGTTAATGCCAATTTCCTTGACTATCATATATATATTCTTGTTGAATAGTTTTACGACTTTATTTCTATATATATAGCAATCAATGGGCGAAATCCAGTGTAGAGTCTAGGTTGGTATATATATCGTTGGACTTCCAGCATTTTTAAGTGGCTGACGTAAAACCCTCGCTATACTTGGCGGGCGCTGGTGAATGCTTATTGACTGATTGCCCAAATCTGAGTAGCTAAGATATGCTTTCTTTGACTGCGACGCAGGTGGGAGAACTCGCCGGAATCGCAGTGGGTGCAACTGTTATACTAAATATACTTATTGCAGGGTAGGTGGTCCTTGGTCAGCTACTTACATAGTCGCTTACGCTAATTCCCGTAAGCATCACAACTGAATATTAAATGCTCGTTTTATCTGGTGAGCAGGTCCAACACCGGAGCTTCGATGAATCCAGCCAGATCACTTGGCCCCGCAATTGCAGCCGGACATTACACGGGACTCTGGGTCTACATGGTGGCCCCCATATTGGGGGCATTACTCGGCGCTGCTGCTTACACTCTAGTTCGTCTCAAAAGTGAGCCGGAGGAAGAGAGCAGAAGGCCCGTAAGGAGTTTCAGAAGATGATGAATATTTACAAATATAAACTGTAATGTCCAACAAGAATGCTGACACTATAACTTACCACTAAGTTATATTTTGTCTGCGTAAAAATGTGAAGCTGTAAAGAACTCAATTATTGCCGATCTAATAAGTTATTTCCTGTATATATTATAGCTTGTTGTGAAGGGTACTATTAATCGTTTGGATTCTGCCAAAACGTGAGTCACTGCAGTGGTTTTGACATTATCATTACAAATGCCTCGTGATTCGTGTTTTGTTTTCTCTGTAATCAGATCGAACCCTAGGGAAAATTACTTAGGTGTTAGATTCCGAAATCTGCTCTGAATAATAGTCGTCGTCGGGGTTTTGGATGTATTCTTTTGGTATTTTATTGCTGAATTATCGACACATGTACATTTGGAGGTGTACAGTTTAAGTTATATCTGGGTTTTTAAATTGTGATTCTATATCCAAGAAAAAAAATGACAAACACTCACTATCGATGATACCTAGGTTAGGTTATAGCTTATTTTTTCCTGTCACGACTTATGAAAGATGCTCAGGCCTTGCCAATCAAATGAATAAATTATTGTTTTCAATTGTTATATATATGAAAGATGCTCCGGCCTTGCAAATCAATTGAATAAATTAAACGAATAGATTATTGTTTTCAGTTGTTATATATGAAACATGCCCGGGCCTTGCAAATCAAGTGAATAAATTATTGCTATTTGTCGGAGCTTGCTTTTGAAATTAAGTGTATTTATAAACGTTGTTAACAGAATCTTTATTTTTTTAAATAACTTATTTCTCATATTTATATAAATTATAATATCTATAATAATTATTATGGTAAGAATAATATTTTTAAAATGGTATGAAAAGCATTACAATTTAATGAGAATTAAAAAATAATAATTAATCACATTTATAAAATACAGTTAAAAACTTTATAAAATAAATTAAAATATTTGGTCATAAACTTCATAAAATAATTTGAAATATGTTTCATAAATTCATAAAATAAAAAGTCAAACTTGCCTTTCCATTTATTTGACTTTAACTCACCATATCAAATTTAAAAATTAACAATATAAAATTCATGGAGAAGCACTACTCCCGAGCACATTGACTTAAGCGACTTATTAATGTTATTCTCCATGATTATCATCTCGAACTTACCAAACGATTATTTATTTCAGATATCGTCTTCGAACCAATGGTACAACGATGTCCCAACCTATTTGTGAACGCAGAATTCATCCCCTCCCTCGTCTCGCCCACTACAATCATAGCCACATCCATCATCAAGCCCCTCGTTACCTCCTCATTGGAGATTCACAGTTTATTAAACATTTTAATAACTATTCTTACCAGCTTATTAGTTAAAACGTTCCATCTATTGAGTTAAGTAATTAAACTTTCTAAATGACAACATACAATTTTTGGAGCTGAAAAAAAAATTGTCTATTCATTTATATAAGCATATTATTATTAATACGAATTAGCTAAAATTAATATGGCTAAAATTAATAACTATTAAATAATAAAATTATTATTATATTATAATTAAATATAATTATAATAATAAAATTAGCATATTTAAATAGTTTGCCGTTAGATTACTTCTATAGAGATCAAATTGTCGAGAGATAAGGGCGATTTTTACTTTTTATTTTATTCCTCGTAAACGGGTTTAATTCTAAGTTATCCATAGCTAGGTACATGTTATCACCAACATTGTTCATGTTATCCAGTCATTAACTATCATTTTTTTTTATCTCACATTCTTCTAATTATCCATTTATCGACTATTACCATAAAATAAATGTGGACAGTGTACTTGTCTCATTGAAAAAACATTAATCATAATTCACCCCAAATCTCAAATAAAAATGTCTATCGAAGCAATTAATTATATTATTTATATAATAATATTGAACAAAAGCATAAAAATAATAATAATAATTAGAGTAGTTAATATAAAATGTAAAATATTTATATTAATAATTATATTAAATATTATTTACTTTGGCTTAAGAAATCATTGCTTGAGTAAAATACATTTAAGCTCTCAAAATCACTGAGAAAGAGATTACACCTAATCATCAAAAATTCCTAAAAGATAAGACAAATTTGCTCCAGCTTTATTTAATTTAAGCCAATAATATCAAACAAAAAAGTTAAAAAAAAAATTTAACAATATAAAATTCATATAATGCCCCAAAATATATTTGTGTTTATTTAAACCATGGAGATTTTCAGTTTATTAAACATTTTAATATATTTTAATTATTAATATTATATGTGGTGAGATATTAGTTAAAACTTTTTATGGATATTATTAAGCGATTTAAGTAATTAATCTTTATAAAGAAAAATCTGAAATTATATTAGCATAATTATATTAATAATAATATGATTGAGATATATCACCAACATTATTTAAGGTATGAAAAAAAAATAATGCTACTTATATGTGTATATCAAGGATATTATTATTAATATAGTTATGCTAATTCTAATTCATGATCACTACCTAACAATAAACCTATTATACTTTTCTTATTAGTTAAAATTTATAATCTATATTATTAAGTGAGATTAAGTAATTAATATTTATTAACCAAAATATAAAATTATACTAGCATAATCATATTAATAATAATATGGTTGATATAAGTCTTAACATTAATAAAGTAGAAAAAATACTAATTTATACCCGAGTTTCAAGCAATAAAACTATTAATATATTATAAATTCAAGTTCAAATCCCATCGCGATTTAAGTGTGTCCCTCAACCCACTAGAGTACTAGCCCAGCTCCACTTGCCAATTCCTCTAATTATCCATTTATCGACTATTACCATAAAATAAATGTGGACAGTGTACTTGTCTCATTGAAAAAACATTAATCATAATTCACCCCAAATCTCAAATAAAAATGTCTATCGAAGCAATTAATTATATTATTTATATTGAAATAATTAATTATATTATTTATATAATAATATTGAACAAAAGCATAAAAATAATAATAATGATTAGAGTAGTTAATATAAAATTTAAAATATTTATATTAATAATTATATTAAATACTATTTTTTTCTAATTTAGAAGAGTGACTTTTGGCTTAAGAAATCATTGCTTGAGTAAAATACATTTAATCTCTCAAAATCACCGAGAAAGAGATTGCACCTAATCATCAAAAATTCCTAAAAGATAAGACAAATTTGCTCCATCTTTATTTAATTTAAGCCAATAATATCAAACAAAAAAGTTAAAAAAAAATTAACAATATAAAATTCATATAATGCCCCAAAATATATTTGTGTTTATTTAAACCATGGAGATTTTCAGTTTATTAAACGTTTTAATATATTTTAATTATTAATATTATATGTGGTGAGATATTAGTTAAAACTTTTTATGGATATTATTAAGTGATTTAAGTAATTAATCTTTATAAAGAAAAATCTAAAATTATATTAGCATAATTATATTAATAATAATATGATTGAGATATATCACCAACATTATTTAAGGTATGAAAAAAAATAATAATGCTACTTATATGTGTATATCAAAGATATTATTATTAATATAATTATGCTAATTCTAATTCATGATCACTACCTAACAATAAACCTATTATACTTTTCTTATTAGTTAAAATTTATAATCTATATTATTAAGTGAGATTAAGTAATTAATATTTATTAACCAAATTATAAAATTATACTAGCATAATCATATTAATAATAATATGGTTGATATAAGTCTTAACATTATTAAAGTAGAAAAAATACTAATTTATACCCGAGTTTCAAGCAATAAAACTATTAATATATTATAAATTCAAGTTCAAATCCCATCCCGATTTAAGTGTCCCTCGACCCACTAGAGTACTAGCCCAGCTCCACTTGCCTATTCGTCTAGTTACTATATATATATATATATATAATCATTATCCTTTAATAATATTAAGGGATAATATAAATGTTAAAATATCTATATTAATAATCTTATTAAATATTAAAAATAATTATAATTATTTTTCATTAATTATTATTATTTATATAGTATTTGGTAAAAATGTTTTTTACTTGATGTAAGAGATTTTAGGCTCTAGGAAGTAACTTTCCCTACACTATTTGGTGGCACTTGAAAAGAAAGACTCAACTTATTAAATTTGAATTATGGACAAGAAGATGGAAACATGCAAATAACCTGACTTTAAATTTTCCTAATGGAGTGGGACTGCTCAATACTTACTACCACTATTATAAGTCATATTCATTGTTTTAAAGTTGCAGTTTATTAAAAGTTGTCCATTGACTACATCAGTGTCATTTACAGTTGGTAGCATATGTAGCTAATGACTCATAAATGTTTCATCATGTTAAATGAATAAAGTTAGTTAATTGTTCTTTTATTTGAACAAAATAGTTTATCTGTTGTTTTGATAGTAGTGTTATCAATTTTTATCAATTTTAGCTAACTGTAGAAGCTTGTTTTGAATTAAGTGTATTTATAAATGTTATTAAGAAATTTTTTTATTTTTTTTAAATAAATTATTTGTTATATTTATACAAGCTTAGATCCAGCTTTACTCGGCTCTATCATGCGCCGAGAGGGATCAAATATATAGGTGTTTTGATTTACTTACAAATATATATATATATATATATATATATATATATATATATATATATACACCTAAGATTATTAATTATTAAGCCAACTTGTATATATATAGAGCGACTTTTTCATGTGACACGTGTCATCTCCACGTTGAGCATGGAATTACACTTCTACCTCATACCGGGCTGTAGAATGCGCCTCTCGGCGCAATAAATTATAATATCTATTATTATGGTAAAAATATTATTTTTAAAATGATATGAAAAAAAAATAATTTAAAAATAATAATTAATCACATTCAGAAAATATGGTTAAAAACTTTATAAAATAAATTGAAATATTTGTTCATAAATTCATAAACTTAATAAAATAATTTGAAATAATTTTCATAAATTCATAAAATAACGGTCAAACTTGCCTTTACTACTTCCGAGCAGACTGACTTAAGCGACTTATTAATGTTAAGTTCACGTGATGGTTAGTTATTCTCCACCATTGTCACCTCGAATTTACCAACGTCAAGAGCAAGAAAGCCCCTCGTTACCTCCTCATTGAAGATTCAGAGTTTATTAAACATTTTAATATATTTTAAGAACTATTCTTACAAGGTTATTAGTTAAATCGTTTCATCTATTTTTATTATTGAGTTAAGTAATTAATCTTTCTAAATGACAACATACATTTATTGGAGTTAAAAAAAATAACTTTGTGAATTGACGTATAAGCATATTATAATTAATGTTTAAATTAATAATTATTCAATAATAAAATATTAATATACTAAAAATTTAAATATAATTATAATAATAAAATTAGTACATTTATATTTAGGACAGAGATCAAATGGTTGAGAGATAACTATGGAAAGGAAGATAATTTTCATTTTTATATATTTTTATATTTTTAGTTAAAAGTGTTTAGCTCCAAGTTACCCATGCCTAGGTACATGTTATCACCAACATTCTTCATGTTATCCATTTATCAATTATCACTTTGAACTCTTAGTTATCCATTTATCAACTTTTTTTTCAGAAATAAAAGACAACTTTGTATTAATAAAAGTTGATTCAACTTATACATATCAAAGAAAGCTCCAAAAAAATTGTCTACTCAATCAAAAGTTTATAAGGGACAACATAAATCCTGTAAAAGATTATAGCCTAACTCTATCTAAGAAAACCAAATAGTCTTTGCAAAATCTACATACCCAATACTACGGATGCATGAACAAAACATCAAATAAAAATATTTCTCTTAGCGCCAGAAAACTCCATACTTCAAATATCTTAACTCAAAATTCTAACATGGCCTGCTCTAATGACCAAGCCAGCTGCATGGAGAGAGTATTGTATTCTTCCATCCATAACTCCCAACTCCAGCATTGAGAGCTCATCTGCTAACTTATTTAGTTCCATGTAGATATGATTAAAAGACAACCACAAAAACTCTTTCATTAGAAATTTGGTGTTTTCAAGCCAATGATTGAGTTCCAAAGACATCACATGTGCCTTATCTATAGCCAAATTAATAATAACTTGAGAGCCTCCTAAAACCTATAACTGTTTAATACCCCAAGCATTGACACAAAAGAGGAGACTCCAATTCCAATTACTTCAGCTCTTGTATTTGTACCCATTCCTGCTTGAAGCCAACCTTTGATAAACCTGTGGTCTTCAAATAAGATAAAAAAACTAGCTCCACACACCCCATCCTAAGTTGCGCCATCAAAGAAACCCACTCGATGCTCCTGCAATAGGGAAGGGAAGGAGTAATATCTTGGTTTTCTTACCAATGTGTCTTTACTCCATTCATGAAAAGAAGCTAAGATCTTCAAATATAAAAAAATAAGATTTTTGTCGCACATTGGAGAATAAGGAAGCATTCCTAGCTTTCCATACCTCCCACATCACAAAAAAGGGGAGGTGACTGAAACCATATTTTTTCCTATGCCAAACTTGGAGGTTATCAAGCACAAAAATACCATTCCAACTATGTTGTAGCTTGAAATGGTTCCTGAGGAGTAGCCAAATCTCGAGAAAAAAAGAAAAGTCACGGAACAAATGTGAAACCATATCCAGCTTTATAAAACATAAGGGACATCTTCTAGGGCCCACAAAACCTTTTCTTTGTAACACCTCCCAAGTAAAGATCTTATTTTTTAAACAAATCCTTGAGAGAAAAGATTTACCTTAAGGAACGTGCCTCCCTTCCAAATCCATTCATCTACCATTCGTCCTCAAACTTGGAGAGCTCTGTTACAGTGGCAGGGTATGCAAGTTTTGCATACACCCATCCTTCTCTGGTATTATACACCCAACAAATTTTCAAAAAGGAAAACATTCCCTAGATTTAGATCCATCTAAAAGTGGATCTACCAAAGTAATTACTTATATTATTTATATAATAATATTGAAAAACATAATAATAATAATAATAGTTTAAGTAGTTAATATAAAATTTTAAAATATTTATATTAATAATTATATTAAATATTAAATTTTTTCTAATTTAGAAGAGTGACCTTTGGTTTAAGAAATCATAACTTGGGCCAAAAACATCTAAGTCCTCAAAATAACCTAAAAAGGGATTACACCCAACCATAGAAAATTCTTAAAAATAAGACAAATTTACTCCATATACTTTCATCTTTATTTGATCTAAGTCAATAATATCAAACAAAAAAAGTTAAAAAAATTAACAATATAAAATTCATATAATGCGGGAAACTTATTCAAATATATTTGTGTTTATTTAAACCATGGAGATTTTCAATTTATTAAACATTTTAATATATTTTAATCATTAATCTTATATGTGGTTAGATATTAGTTAAAACCTTTTATGGATATTATTAATTGATTTAAGTAATTAAACTTTATAAAAAAAAATCTAAAATTATATTAGCATAATTATATTAATAATAATATGATTGAGATATATCACCCACATTATTTAAGGTAGGAAAACAAATAATAATGCTACATGTAGGTATATATCAAGGATATTATTATTAATATAGTTATGTTGATTCTAATTCATGATCATTACTGAACAATAAATCTATTATTATATTATATATTTTCTTTAATCACTATTATTTTTTTTCCAAAGGAAAAAAAGCTTTTCATATTGATCAACAACAAAATATTTACATACAGGTATGTTCTGTATTTTGCCGTGTGGCAGCATTACATAAAAAATGAAATTGTGTTCTATTTAGAACTTTTGTATCATGTAGAGAAGATCTGTTCTTGTATAGACTGAAACTTTTCATTTGAATCACGCAAAACATCATTTGCTTCTAGTCAGGGGGTCTTCACTTCGCGAAACTATGCCATAGCGCCTTCGTTCATGGGATATTAAAGAATACCCCTAGTTTCACTAGATATTTATAAATACCTACCAAAATCCTTTTGTTGATCCCCCTCCTAATACTAATTATAGATTTTAAAAACCCTATTTTTGAGAGATATTCCCTTTTTTACTAGATACCCATTTTTATACCCGCTAACACCTATAAACCCCCCATACCCTACTCCCCACCCCCCCAATACCTACAATATATTGACCTTATTTTCAAAATTAAAAAAAAACCCTTTGTGAATGAACGTGATAAGATATTGGTCGATGAGGTGAATCCCTCGTGCTTCTAGTGCTTGTGAAGGTTTTCATCCAAAATGAGCTTGGTAAGCTGTTTCGAAACATAAACAGTGTCATAGTGTTATGGGATCATAACAAATCAAAACAATTGTGTGTGACAGATTATGTTCTTCCCATCCTTGGTTGTGGCTCAATGAAAGGTCTATGATAGAATTCATATGTACCTCCACATCTCTTCTTTCCAAAAATTTCCACGTGCCACGATCCATGTTTAGCACTGCTTTGGATAGTCTATCTACTTCGGCGTTCCTTTCCCTGTAAACATGATGGCATGTGATAACATCAAAATTTATTAGAAGTCTGTTAACTTCCTCATATAGAGCAACGAGAGTAATGTTCCTGCATTTTTTAACTTTGTTTATCCAATTTATTATTACTAATGAGTCTCCAAAGATCTGAATTCTTCTACAATCGCTTTCAATAGCAAAACAAAGAAGCAGCTTCAGAGCCATTAATTCTGCAACATTGTTCCCATTTCCCAAGCCCATCTGAATATGAAAATGATGAGATTGATTGAGGAAGAGAGTAGCCCCTCCCCCGCTTCTATTATCTTGTGATGCCCCATAAAAAGAGCCCAAGGAACATATTTTTCAAACAACTCTTCTGTGATGATCCTTGGGGTCGACAGGTCTTTTGTTTGCAGAAAGAAAGAAAGGATTTCTAGACCCTATTTTGCTACCGCTTCAGGAGAGGAGGCTTTTTCTAGAAAGGTGGCGATGTTTCGGGCTAGCCAAATTCCCCAGAGATGGAGAAGTGGGAGGGATTTAATCTGAGCATTCTGGGGGTTGGAGGACCAATTTTTCCAAGCTTCTTCCACTAAGGGGCCTGCCCAATTATATCTGAGATTTGACAAAGTTTGTGAATGCAACCAAACTTGTGTGGAGAAGTTGCAGGTAAGAAAGAGGTGGTTTGAGATTTCTTCATTATCTTTGCATAATGCGTACCATCCAGGGTCTACTAAGGATCTTTTTTGGAGCCTATCCCAAGTTGGAATTCTATTGCTAATGTGCACCACATAAATATTCTTTCCTTCAGAGGGCACTTTAGATTCCAGATTCCAGGTTTCCAACACTTTGGTTCATTTTGAAAGAGGTTTGAATAGAGTTGTTGATATCCTATTTTTGGGGTGTACTATCCATGCTTTGCATGTTCCCAAACAAGTTCATCTTGTGAATTTGTGAGTAATATGTGAGAGGAGAGAAGTGTTGTGATATATTGATTCCAATCCTTGGACCAAAAATTTGGGATCTCTAGAGCCTGGCTTCTCATCCACCCTTAGTGCCAAATGTTTGTCGAGGCATGATCAACAATTTGATTGAGATGGAAGAAACCTTTTTGCTGTAACAAAAGAACAAGTTGGCTTGGAAGAAGATGTCTTTGTTGACTTCTTGTCCAAGGATCATCCCCTATTCTAACACTTTCTCCATTCCCAATTTTCCATACCAAGCCACTATGTATGAGACAGAAAGCATTGCACATAGCCTTCCAAATAATTGAGCCATTTTGTGCATTGGTGAATATAAAGTCTCTGATCTTGTCCACTAGAGGTATCGGGGCAATGTATTTATGAGTAATCACTTATGTCCAAAGGTTGTGAATTGAGATGATCCTCCATCCCGCTTTTTTCCCGAGTGCTTTTGCAAACAATATGGAGTTTTTGAGTTCCCATCATCCCATCTCTTTAGGTCCAGCAATTTGGTCCCATTTTACCCATGGGAGAACTCTTTGTTCCTTATTTCCTGTCTATAGGAATTTTAAGCAAATTCTTCTTAATTTTTCCAAAATTGATTTTGGGATCCAGGCTTGCGCCATCTAATAGACTGGAATGGCATCTAGAACCGATTTAACCAAAATTAGCATGCCTGCTCGCGAAAGCCATCTATTGCATCCTTAATCACTACTCTTATAAGAGTGAAATATTAGTTAAAACTTTTAATCTATATTATTGAGTGAGATTAAGTAATTAATCTTTATTAACCAAAATATAAAATTATACTAATCATATTAATAATAATATGGTTGATAAAAGTCTAACATTATTAAGGTAGGAAAAATACTAATTGATAACCCACTTTCAAACAATAAAACTATTAATATAAATTCAATATAATTATAAATAATAAAATTAATTATATTCTTTATATAAAAATTTTGAAAAAATATAAAAATAATTATTATTATCCTTTAATACTATTAAGTAATAATATAAATGTTAATATATATATTAACAATTTTATTAAATATTAAAAATAATTATAATTATTTGTTTTTGAGTGGAGGTATTGAATATAAGTTGTCTTGTTAACGAGACTCACACTTAAGTGAATGAGCTAACTGACTATTTATATAATAGAAATAAAATAAAGATATATAAATAACATTAAAATAATAATTATTTTAATATAATTAATAATATAAAAATTTAAAAAAAAAATAATATTAATGATTAATATGATTAAAGTATAATGATAAGAAATTAATATTTCTATAAGAAAATAATAAAACTTTAAAATTATTTCATATTTATTAAATTTAATATAATAATATTATCATATTTAATATTAATTAAGATTATATACTATGGAAAACATTAATATTAAGTAATATGGTTGTAGCATTAATAATTTTTTTTTTAATAATGGTAACTTTATTAATATTAAGAATTATTAACATTGTTAGTATTAAAAAACATTAATGTTTGTTAATACCAATATTAATGTTAATATTAATTTTAGTTTTAATGTGAGCATTTTTAATGTTAATATTAATGTTGTTAATTTGTTAATTAATATTATGGTTTTATTAATAATGTTTTTTAATATTTATGGGCAAAGATTTAATTATTGTCATGGACATGTAAATGATGATAATTTTCTTTGATACGTTTTTTATTTTAATGACATTAAATAGTAATGTAAATAAATTGTTATTCAATATTTTTAATTAGATTAATGTACCTTTATGAGTAGCTTTGTTGTGAATTGAGGGAACTCTAGCTAACTTAATAGTTGAACTTCTACTCATTCTTAAGGGGACAAGTGGCCAAATGTTGGAAAGGTAGTTACTAGTCAAGAAAGTCATAAAAAAATTAAAAAAATATGCATATGGAGGAAAACACCGAGTCTTTTGGAAAAAGACACTTTCTAGGCTCTCGTATAAGAGAGATATCAAGATCTGTGGTGATTGAGAGCTATCAAGCTTTGTGGAATTAGAGCCATCAAGTTCTAAGAGCTTTCAACTTCTAGGAAGTAACTTTCCTTAAGGTCCAGTGAAGTGAGAGTGCTCAATACCCAGTACCACTATTTATTTACATATAAGTGGTATTCATTGTTTTATAATTACATTTTATTAAAAGTTGTCCCTTGTACTTCAGTGTCATTTACAATCGCTAGCATATCTAACTAATTGTTAAATAAATACAATTAGTTAATTGTTCTTTTATTTAAACTAAATAATCTATTTGTTGTTTTGATAGCAGTGTTATAAATTATAGTTATTTATAAGAGTTTGTTTTGAATTATGTGTATTTATAAATGTTATTAAAAAAATCTTTAATTTTTTTAAATAAATTATTTATCATATTATATAAATTACAATATCGATAATAATCAATATGATAAGAATATTATTTTTAAAATGGTATAATAAAAATTATAATTTAAACAGAATTAAAAGTGATAATAAATCGCATTTATAAAATATAGTTAAAAGCTTTATAAAATAAATTGAAATATTTATTTATAAATTCATAAACTTTATAAAATAATTTGAAATATTTTTTCATAAATTCATAAATTAAAAGTCAAACTTGCCTTTCCCTTCTAACCCACCATATCAAATGAAGAGCAAATGCTTCTTGTTTCTTTGATGGAGATTCAGTCTGTTTTAGCTTTAAGTAAAAATGACAAGAGTTCGGGTCCGGATGGGATCTCGATGGAGGTTTATAGAGTTCTCTTTGATGTTTTGGGTCCGGATCTTTTGAAAATTGTTGATGACTCCCAAAAGTATGGTAAAGTACCTACTACCTTCAATTCAACTTTTATTGCTTTAATTCCTAAGAATGATTTGCCTAAATCTTTTGAAAATTGTAGACCAATCTCTTTATGTAATTTCTATTACTAAATTATTGGCAAGATTATATCGATGCGTAGTAGGAAGGTACTTGGCAGGTACATTTCTGGTGAACAATTTGGGTTTTTACCTGGCAGACAGATTCATGATGCAGTTGGGGTAATACAAGAAGGTTTACATACAATTTATTGTAAAAAATTAAAGTCTGTGGTTTTGAAAATTGACCTGTCTAAAGCTTATGAGAGAGTTAGTTGGACTTATCTGAGGACTATCCTTTCTAAAATGGGATTTTTTGTTCCTTTTATTTCTTAGATTATGAGCAGTCTATCATCTGTCTCTTTTGCTTTATTGATTAATGGAGAGGCTTCATCTTTTTTCAAATCAGGTAAAGGATTGAGGAAAGGTTGTCCTCTGGCTCTGCTCCTTTTTCTTATAGTTGTTGAAGGATTGGGTAGGGCCTTATTGTCAGCAAAAGCATTTGGTGATTTTCATGGAATATCTTTTAGGAATGATATTACTTTATCACATGTCTTATTTGTTGATGATATTGTCACAGTTTGTTATGGTTTTGAGCAATCTCTATCAATCCTTTATGAGATTATGCAAACTTTTTGTAAAGCTTCTGGGATGCTGATAAATGTAGATAAATCAGCCTTATTATACTCTAGGCTGGATGATGTTGAGCTGATTACTGTTCAGAATATTTTTACTTTTTTCAGTTGCAAAACTTGAAGTTGGCTTGAAATATCTTGGGTTTTATCTCAAACCTTGCAGATATTACAGAAAAGACTGGGATTGGTTGGTGGTTAAGGTGGAAAAGAGAATCAAGAATTGGAGTTTTCGATGGATGTCTAAGGGAGGTAAGCTTATATTGGTTAAATCAGTTTTAGAAGCTATTCCACTTTATTGGATGCATTTCTGGATTCCTTTGGGCATTATTGACAAGATCATAAAATTATGTTTTAAATTTGTATGGGTAGGGAATTCGGACTCTTCTGGATTGCCCTGGACATCTTGGAAAGCTTTAACATGTCCAAAATTTTTGGGAGGTTGGGGGATGAAGATTCCAGTACTATTTGCTAAATCTCTTGCTACTAAGAATGTTTGGAATCTGCTTCATGGAACGAGTCTTTGGGTGCAGATTGCTTTTCAAAAGTATATTTATCCTTTATCCCTGCTGGATTGGATTTGTGTGCCAGTTAAAAAGAAAAGATGCATGTCCATTTGCTGGAAAGCACTACTTTGGTCTTTTGACTTTATTGGTAACTTTCTTATTTGGAAGGTTGGGAATGGAGCCAATGTTAAAATAGGATTGGATCCTTGGGTTGGTTGTAAGTGGAGACACATTCTACCACTTAGCTTGGTGGATAAATTTCACTTTGCTGGATTTTACTTTCTTAAAGATATTGGATGTCTTGGTGTGTCTTTATTGCTTAATCAAGGTTGGTTTTCAACTGCTTTGATTGGTCTTGTTGAACAACAAGATATCACTTGCTGGAATGAATATTTGGCTTTATTAAAAACCAGTCATGTCAGATTGTCATGTGATGAGGATCTTCTAATTTGGAATCAGTCTAAACCTGGGAAGTATACTCCAAGATCTGGTTATCTTCAATTAGTGTTGGATAGACAGGTGGAGAAATTTTCCTGGTGGTGGAAGGTTCTTTGGAAGTTCAAATGTCCACTTAAGGAAAAAAAATTTCTTCTGGTTTTTATTAAATGATAAAGCTTTAACCTGGGATGTTATTTGCTGTAAAGGTAAGGAAGGGCCTAGAAGATGCTATTTATGCAAAATAGATTTAGATTCTAATGTTCATATAGGCGTGGAATGCTCTTTTACCAGAAAAGTTTGGATTGAATTAGAGGCCAAGTTAGGGTTATACAATTTAGGGATTGGCACTTCAGTCAGTTTATGTCTGAAAAATTGGTGCATGAAGGGAGAAGTGAAACACATAAGGTCTTTGCCAATTATTGTGTTATGGTTTATTTAGAAAGCACGAAATCAAAGCTGTTTTGAGGATTATGTGTTATCTCCTTTCCAGATTTCATCTTTCTATCTGGGCTTGTTGAGTTCCTTTCCCCAAGACAACATTATCAGATTTAGACATGTTGTGGAAGAAGTAATTGATAAATCATATCCTTGGGGATATTTTGATGGTTTGGCTGCAGGGGATCCTAAAATTTGTGGTGCTGGGGGACTGCTCTTTATATCTGATGATCACTATTTTACTTTCAAAGCTGGTTTGGGTCTTGGAACTAATAATTTTGCTAAGCTTTTTGGGTTAAAGCTTCTTCTTACTATGTCTTTGGAACATAACTATAAGCATTTGCAAATTTTTGAAGATTCCCAGCTTGTTATCAATTGGGCCACTGGTAAGTATCGCATTCAAAACATTCAGCTTGCATAGATTTTGCTTGAAGTTCACAGATTAGCAGATATGTTTGAGTTTGTGCATTTTATGGATATTCATTGAGAAAGAAATACACTTGTAGATTTACTCGCAAAAGATGGATCTAACATTTTAAATGGATCTTAGCAGATTTTTGAGCATCGGGAAGCTGAGTGTTTCAACTATGTCATGTTTTATTAAATCTCTTTGTACAGGTTTTGTGAAAGCTGGAGTTTCTTGCTGAAGATTAAGGATGATCTTTTGATCCTTGTTTTGATTTTTGAAGATTAATGTACTGTTTCAGTGATAACTAGTTCTTTGAATAATTTTGATGTTTTAAGGGTTGGACCATGCCCAGTTTTGTAAATGACTTGATGGAAGGGATTTATAATCAGTATAAGATATATTTGGCTTTTGGTCAGAAACTATTGACAATGGCCAATACTAATTATTGGTCTATCTATAGATTGTATATTATTTTTCAAATAATATATGGTTTTTTTCCATGAAAAAAAATCAAATAAAAAAATTAACGATATAAAATTCATATAAAAGAACCACTCCCGAGCACAATGACTTATGCGACTTATTAATGTTAAGTTCACGTGATGGCTAGTTATTCTCTAGGATTATCACCTCGAATTTACCAACGTCAAGAGCAAGAAAGCCCCTAGTTACCTCCTCGTTGGAGATTCACAGTGTATTAAACATTTTAATATATTTTAAAAACTATTCTTATAAGGTTATTAGTTAAAACGTTCCATCTATTTTTATTATATTTTTATTATTGAGTTAAGTAATTAAACTTTCTAAATGACAACATACATTTATTGGAGTTAAAAAAAACGGTCTATTGATGTATATCAAGCATATTATTATTAATATAATTATATTAAAAGTAATAACTATTTAATAATAAAATTAATATTATATCATAATTTAAATATAATTATAATAAAATTAATATATTTACATAGTTTGTGGTTGGATCATTATAGAGATTAAATGGTTGAGAGATAACTTCATAAAGAAAGATAATTTTGATTTTTTTATTTCTTATATTTTTTAGTTAAAGAGGTTCAACTCTAAGTTATCTATACCTAGGTACATGTTATCACTAACATTCTTCATGTTATGCATTTATCAACTAACATTTTTTTTATCTCACATTTTTCTAGTTATCTACCATGAACTTTGAGTTATCCATTTATCAACTATGAGTTATCCATGCATCGTTACTAATTATTCATTCATCATCTACAAGTTATTTTTATATTCTTTTATATATATATAATTGTTTATTTCAAATTTTGAATTACTTCCATAAAATCAATCTCCAATCAATCTTCATAGTATACTTGTCTCATCCTATATTATTTTTATAATAATATTTAAAAAATTAAAAAATAATAATAATTATTAAAATCTTTAATATAAAATTTAAAATATTTATAATAATAATTATATTAAATATTACAATTTTGTTGGAAGAATGGTTTTTGGCTTTCAAAATTGCATGACTTAGCCTAAAAGTATCTAATCCCTCAAAATCAACGAGAAAAAAAGTATACTTAATCATTAAAAATTCCAAAAAAATAAAACAAATTTGCTCCAAATACTTTCAACTTTATTTGAATTAAGCCAATAATAATAAAAAAATTAACAATATAAAATGCAAATAATGCCACCTCATCCAAGGAAACTTATTCAAATATATTTGTGTTTAATTAAACTGTGGAGATTTTCAGTTTATTAAACATTTTAGTATATTTTAATCATTATTCGTGGTTAGATATTAGTTATAAAATATTCACATATATTTATGTTTAATTAAACGGTGGAGATTTTTAGTTTATTAAACATCTTAGTATATTTTAATCATTATTAGTGGTTAGATATTAGTTAAAATTTTATAGGAATATTATTAGGTGATTTAAGTAGTTAATCTTTATAAAAAATAAAAAATTATACTAGCATAATTATATTAATAATAATATGGTTGAGATATATGGAGGACATGATTTAAGGTTGGAAAATAATATTAATACTATCTATATGTGTATGTCAAGGATATTATTATTAATATAGTTAAAAGAATTCTTGATCATTATCGAACAATAAACTTATTATTATATTTTACTTTCTTCTTATTCACTATTCTTATAAGAGTGAACTATTAGTTAAAACTTTCAATCAATATTATTAGATGAGTTAAGTAATTAATATTTGTTAACCATAATATAAAAGTATGCTCGCATAAATATATTAATAATAATATGATTGATATAAGTGTAGCATTATTAAGTGAGTTAAGCAATTAATCTTTGTTAACAAGAATATAAAATTATACTAGCATAATTATATTAATAATAATTTGGTTGATATAAGTCCAAGGTAGAAAAATACTATTTAATGACCAATTTTTAAGCAATAAAATTATTAATATATTATAAATTAAATATAATTATAAATAATAAAATTTATTATATTATTTATATAATAATTTTAAAAAAATATAAAAGTTAATGATCCTTTAATAATATTAACCATTAAATTATCTATATTAATAATCTTATTAAATATTAATTATTTTTCATTAATTTTTATTATTTATATAATAGGCCTTAAGAATGTTATTATTTAATTATTTATATTTATATTATTATTATTTATTATTATCATTAATTTTTATTATTATATAATAAAAATAATATATTATATATATATATTAAAATAATTATATTATTTTAATATAATTAATAATATAATTTTAAAAAAATAATATTAAATGAGTAATATGATTAAAGTATAATGATAAAAATTAATGTTTTAATAAAAAAAATAATAAACCTTTATTTCATATTTAATAAATAATATAATAATTTATTTTCATATTTAAAATTAATAAATATTATATACTATTGAAAACATTTATATTAAGCAATATGGTTGTAGTATTATTAAAAAATGTTTAATAGTGATAACATTATTAATATTAATATTGAGAATTATGAACAATGTTAGTAATAAAAAACATTAATGTTTGTTAACATTAATATTAAAGTTAATATTAATTTTAGTTTTAATGTTAATATTAATGTAAATGATGGTAAGAAGAGACTAAATTTGAGTTATCCACAAGAGAGTGGAAACTTGCAAGTCACCTGACTTTGAGTTTTCTTAGGGACGAATGGAGTAGGACTCCTCAATACCAAGTATCACTATTTATTTAGAGATAAGTCTTATTCATTTTTTTATAATTACAGTTTATTAAAAGTTGTCCATTAACTACTTCAGTGTCATTTATAGTTGTTAACATGTCTAACTTATGATTGATAAATGTTTCACTATGTGAAATGAATACACTTAGTTAATTGTTCTTTTATTTGAACTAAATAATTCATTTCTTGTTTTGATAGTAGTGTTACAATGGATAATATCAAGAATCGTCATATATTTATTGTACACTTTAGATAATACAATAACGACATTTGGGTATAAGTAAAAGAATAATTAATCATGTGTTAAACTCTAAAGAAACAAGAAGGATATAATAATTTACTTTTTTATGTTGACAAATGCAAGTTAAATGCAATTCGGTGTGTGCAAACTAATGAGGGTTTTTTTTGACAGGTTACATGCAATAGAAAACTGAAAAAACATGCATCCATCAACTTACATGGATATTTTGAGACACTTACACAATAAATATTGTGATGAGTAAAAAAAATAAAATGTAGGAAATTGAATTAAGTTTCCAAATATATAATTTTTTTCTATCTAAAATTTTCTTAACTATCTAAAGTTAGATCTCTTTTAACGTGAACTTTTTTAGTTTTGGGACAAATGATAAGGTATATTTTTTTGTGGGTGCATCCTTTGAGTGCCTAAATGATGGAATCAACTTACGAAAACTGGAATACATAGAGAGAATAGGTGCACGACTATTTTTCCAAAAATAAAAATTATATATATATATATATATATATATATATATAGAATCTAAGTGATCAAACATTGAAAACAATATGTCAATTGTGGGTGCAGCGTTTGAATGTCTCAATGCATTTATTTGGAAACAAGTTTTTTATAACATGTAGAGGTCGGTGTTCTTTAGGGAACCATACAATTTATTTTTTTTCAAAATGGTTGGAAAACATAAGAGTTTTGGAAGGAACACTAAGAATGTGTTTTTTTAGTTGAGGAGTGATGACACAAGATAAATAAATAAAATAGAAAAATTATATATTCTTGTTAAAATTTACATATTTGGAATCTGCAAGAAAACATATATGTTTCTAAAATTTCATAAAAAATGGAGGTGTACAACATACTGTAACCAACGGCTAAACATGAGCATATTGAAAATTTAGATGTAATGCTCAATTAGCCATGGTTTATCATACTCCAAGGCATATGCATGATGAATTCGAAGCAAATTTGAAGCAGACATATAGACATAAGATCCACGCCATCATGGGTGGACGCTCGACCATAGTGGCACTAAATCCGCTTGCATCTTGTTTAAATTCAATTTTTTGTTATTGCCAAAGATAAATGTGTGCACGCTATATTAATGCAAAACACACATGCTTTTTGTAAGACATAATGTGTGCACATTGTGGAATCCTATAACTTTACATTTGATTACTTTTCCAATTATACCAATATTTTTATTATTTTATGTCCCCCCCACCCCCCTCTTCCCCCTAACTATTACTAACCCCCCCCCTCCCCTCTCTCCCTAGTACACCACGTCCCCATTCGTTATCTCTCTCCCTCTCTCTCACTCCCCCCCTCCCTCTCTCTCACTCACACACACACATTCCTATGTCTCCCCCTAGTACTAACACCTATATGGCCCCCCAAACCCCTAACCCTTTCTCTCTACCTCTAATTCTTAAACACCCCATATTGTCTTATCTCTAATCACTTACCACCCCCCTCCTGTTACAGAGAGAAATTCCTATGGCTTGGGGTACCACAACAGATAGCTTGACTCCAGAAATCAATCCTTTCCAATATGCAATAGAAATTAAACATCTAACACTAAAGGATCAGACCTCGTACCTTATTCTGAACGGTTGAAGTAGATCCCCATTGAGCTTTCCAACTTCAGCTTGAATTGATAGATTACTTCCTCAACAACAAGTAAACAATACAAGCATACTATATATATTGGTGTTAGATTTATTCTAGCATATATAATCAACAATGTATAAGCATTTGAAATCATCCAATGGATAAAATATTCATTCAAACATACATTATTGGACAGGAAAATATATTTCTATTATTATAAAATCAGAGATTACAATGGATACAACCTCTGTCGGCATGTCTATGAATCGTAGAAACCGAATCCCCCACTTGGGCCTCCACCACTTCAATCCTCCATCTCTCGATAGCGAGCTCACAAGCAAAAGACAAGCTTGGGAAGAACACAAAAGTGCTCCAAGGGACAAAGGGATGCAAACTCAAGCATAAGTTCTGGCAACAATGGACTATAGTTTCTTTGATCTCAATTCTCTCTTATGCCTTCAATGTACCAAAGAGTTCGTTATATAGATTTTCAAAGGGGTAATGAAAGGTCGAATTTGAGCGATCTCAAGGCATATGGAAGGCTAGGAGTCAAGTGAGTTGGATCCATGTCAAGGAAAACTCCAAAAGGATTTGGATTTTGTACACATCCCGATGTACGCGGTTTTGGTAGTCAAACCCGCGTATATACGCGATTAGGGGTTTAAAAGTCACGTGTATCATTTTGCACATGTTTTTAGGGATGGTCAAGGAAACATCAAAGGACAAAAAATGGTCCAAGGGGTCCAAGGAGTTTGCAGAGGGACAGGGGAAAGGCCATACAAGTGTGATTCACCTGGAGTGGTAAAATCAACTATAACAGATGCCCCCTAATGTGTGAGGTCAGAGGGGTCATATGATGGCTGAAATAAATTATAAGTCCATCCCAGAAGTGGAGTGATGAAGAATCCCAAATGGAAGACCAGCCACCCAACCAGCATAGTACAATGATACAACTCTGCACATAACTGCAAATATATATAGCAGTCTCGGATACATAAGAGTATAATGGCCATGAATAGGCATGATACAAGATATCACATAAGTGGTCATCGCCACGTACAATATACATAGATCAGAATCTCCATGATGAAGATATACAAAGGACCATGATCTCCATAATAGCTGAAGATATAAAATGGATCAAGATCTCCATAATAGCTGGAAATGTCTGACATATACTAGAATCAAGTCATGAGAGCTAAAATCTCATGAACGCTGGCACGATCAAGTAGGTAGCATATAAGAGATGCCACCAATCTGGAAGGTATTTTACATAAACCGCTATGAGTACATGTCCTACTATGTGAATAGAGATGTCGAGGTCCAACATAGTAGTCCATCATCTGATTACCCATCATTTATGTATACTGTTAACAGATGCGAGATCACCCACCGATAATGAAAATGGGAATCAAGGTACTAGAGTGCAAACTAACAAGTGTGAATAAATGTGTTGAGGTCGAACACTTGATAGGATCCATTGATCAGGGGACATTGATGTATTCCCAAAGACTGTCAATGGCGAGAGAACCTGCCACTAATGACTGCAAGTCTCAAGGCACTCAAAATGACTCTAGATTCCAATCCTAGAATAAATGATCTGAAGTCGATGGGATGAAATCCGCTGGAAGGAGGGCATTAAGGAATCCCCCATCATCTAACATGAGGTACTCAGCAAAGCTGTATGATGTGGAAGGATTCGATCATAAGGTGCACGAACTAGTAACTATACTGGGAATGGCCAACATGCAAATTCAAGATAACTGAGGAATGGTCGACTCAGGTTTCAACTTCCTTCGAACAAGAACATAACGATGAATGGTGACTGAATAAATGTAGCATAGACTTGATATACAAACTAGGACATATCTGCAACACATGAGGCATCAACAGAGGCTCCATAGGGACTGGAAGCTTAACTAGTCGATGGAGATAAAATCAGATAAATGAGTACAGCTCCTAAAGTCAAACTATAAACCCAACCAATGGATGTGATATATAGTGCTCTGTTTGAAGGCGACATGACTCGACAGCTACCAAAGATAACATCTTTCCTTGTTCGAATTTTTGGTTTTTTGATTTTTTTGGACTTTTTCAATTATTTAAAAAGCTTGAAAAAGAATAAGATGGCTTTATAGTTATAGACTAGGAGGAGACGAGTGTCATAGGGGCAAACAAACTAGTTCCAAGCAGTGGAACATACCTATGCTCAATGCAAGGACACATGTGTAGGATATTGACACTCAGGGGAAAATCCCCTCTTGGTAAAAAGGGAATCAAGTTGCAAATGATATATAAAATGGCTCTACATGGCTAGACACGAGACAAGCTCAGGCTATATGGATGAAATGCAATGTTAGGGAAGTCGGCATAAATCTCAATAAGGCAGGCAAAGCTCATGATCATGCAATTACAACTTGACATACGGGAGTCTTGAGGGACATAGGCCAGCAAAAAGATCAAGAGTATGAGTCTCTTGCGAAATGTCATGGAAATACTATACAACGGACTCCCACACCCTAAAAGAAAAAACGTCAGCATGGGCACCAAATACAAATAAGGCGCTAACTAGGGTACCCATGTAAGGTCAAGTTCTACCACTCATATCATGCCACTTCTAAAACAGGAAGAAGGTTTCGTGAAATAATAGAGTGGGTTTGTACCTAAGGCTATGATGAAATGGTCATAAGGTCATGCAAAATGCAAACAGTGATGAAACCTAACCTATATGCCAGTTTAGACATGATACCTGAAATCAGCATGAATGGGTCAATCTAACGGCTGAAACAACACTCGAAAAGGTCTCCTACATCATAAATTAGGTCAAAAAAGGTCCAAAATGATTAGAAATAGTCCAAACTATAGGAAAGGGGGTAAAAATTTTCAAAAATTTGAAATTTTTTTATAAATAGTAAATATTTCAAAACATTATAAAACATTTGAAATTTTTACCCAATTGGGCTCAGATTTTCAACAACGAATTCCAAGAGATCCAGCCGGCGGAATCCACTACCATTTCTTCCAGGTACTTACCCATTCTCTTCTCTTCCATTTCAATGCAATTTTTATGAAATTCCATGGTCATTTGAGGTTTCTAGGCCAAACTAAAAAAGGTGCTGCGGCCCACACAAAAATTGAGGGTTTTTCCGCGTATAGGGCTGGCTATACGCGGAAAATGCCCCCAAACCCACGTACATACGTAGCTGTTTGGAAAACAGTCGTGTATGCGGCCGCGCATAAGGTTTTTTGAGTAATCTAATGGGAAAACTTGCAATTTTTTGTGTAGGATGGTCCTAGAGTGGAGAGAGTGTGAACATGGTGATGTAGAGGAGGTAGTAAGGGCCGATCTAATGGCTCAACAAGCGCTACATGCATGTGGACTCTACAAGTTTTGGTGTCTTGGTGGCTTGAGGATCAAACCAAGACTATTGTAGATGCTGGTGGATTATTGGGATCCAGACTCTGAGTCCTTCCAGATAGATGGGATGTCCCTCACCATAGAGGCAGAGGACATATACTTTATTACTGGACTTTCTCGACGGGGGGAAGTAGTGAACCTTCGTTCTTGTGGTGGGCCCAGAGGTGGCCTGACTATCGATGAGTAAATTGTAGTGTACTGCTATCCAGACACAAAGAAGGTGGGGAGTCAGGTCCCAACCAACTCTATACAGGTGCTGGGCCTAAAGGCCATTCTATTGACAATGGGCAGGATAACAGGCTTGGCTTCACTCCACCAGGCCTCGCGGCCTTTGATGTTCTATGCAGTGGAGTGCATGTGATCCATGGTCTATGACTGGAGCACTACACTACTGAGAAACATGAAACATCAGCTCAGTGAGTGTAAGGCAGGTAGAGTGTGGAACTTCGGGTTCAACAACATATTGAGCACATTTTTCTTCGAGCGTGTTCTAGGATTGAGCCCTAGAGTTGACGTTCCTCTTCACGGGGTTTGAGATCTGGCCCAACGGCGTTGGGCAGATGCTATGCACAGACTGGGGGGAGGTAGGGTGGCCAACCCCTATCCAGCTGATTTCTTTCTATGGTGGCGATGATAGATAGTTTCCATCAATGACTACCCCTAAGTGGGGATAGATTTCCGGGGGGACCTGGACATGCCTCTACCACCAGGATCGGTATATGGTGACATAGGTAACGAATCTCGACCCTCTTTTTAAAATTTTGAGTTATTTAATTTTTTTGTGTTTTCTGATTATATGAAATCAAACGACATGTTTTTGGGTGACAATATATAGTGACATCTACCATTTGCATGCAGATGTGGGACCATGGTGGCCTGAAGGCTTCCCTCGTCACAGACGGAGGAGAAGAGGAGATGATATCATGAGTGTGGATGCAGAGCGGACGCTCCAGAGCATTCATACCAACTTTTTTACATTGACACACAGAGTTCCCATGGTGCAAGTTGAGTACTTTCCTGAGGCTATGCAGCGCTAGGTGGTGGGTATACCACGAGCATGGGTGCGATTATTTCAATGGCTAGCTAGAGTCGTAGTGACCTTCCATGATCACAACCACCCTCCTCCTCCACAAGCTTAGAGACCTAGGAATGACACATTTTGTATTACCGTGTATTATATTCTGGTGGCTCGAGAGCCCCATTTTTGTATCATGACCCTATGTATTATCACATTTTGGATGTTTATAAAAACTCTTATGATGATCGGTTTATTTATTTACATGTGTAAAAATTTGTGTTTGTGATGAATTTATTGTGTATGAAACAAATGCCAATATAACACGTAGTTAGCATATGAGTCAGCAACTTGATTATTAATTCTTAGAATATGCATGTATGTTATATTGTCAAATTGTCGTTCTAATAATCTCACTCATAAGAATTTTCTTAATAACGTCGGATCTCTAACATGGTACAAACCATTAAGCTGTGACACTACTAACTCCGAATCAAGACGTAGCTCAAGAGAAAGAATGCCATGTGAAATGGCATCCCATAAAAGCTCAATAATGGCATTATATTCAGCAACATTGTTGGAAGATGGTCATAGACATACGACTCCTGAAGCCAGTACCTGACCCATAGGAGTATAAATCACCCAAGCAGCAGAGGCTGAGTGTTGAGTGTGACAGCTCGCACCATCCACGAATCCTATGTAGGTGGAAGATTCCATTAACATCTGCCAAAAGAAACAGAAACTAATCACAAACCCGATCACGATAAGAAAAAGACCTAACTATGCAAACTGTACAATAATATACAATAACCAGCCTTGGTTGAAAATCATGCATAGTACTTCTTGAGATAGAGCCCATTTCTAGGCTCCACCAAGGCCGTTCCCTCATAATCCACTAACTCATAAGCACCCTTCTCTAACACACGTTTGACGACGTAAGGACCACGCCACATGGGGTTAAACTTTCCTACCCCCAATGGTTCTTTCGGTTGATCCCACAAAAGGACCAAGTCTCCCTCACTAAACCTCCTTGGACGGACAGACTTATCGTACTAGACCTTTACGTGACGTTTATTTACCTCTAGAGCCACCAAGGCATCTCGACGCTGCTCATCAAGTTTCTTAAGGTGGACCAAATGCTCCTTCAATGGTGAAGTGTCTGGTAAGAGTTCCACTGCTAGCTTCAAAGAAGGAATCTTGCATTCAACCAGCAATATCGACTCCACTCCATGTACAAGTTGATATGGAGAAAAACCTGTGGTAGTCTTAACAGTGGTTCTATATGCCCACAAAGTAGAATATAACATGATGTGCCAATTATTCTTGCTCTGTGCGATGGTTCATTGGAGAATGGATTTGAGTGATTTGTTCACTGCTTCTACATATCCATTTGCTTGAGGGTAGTAAGAGGAGGAATGCTCTTGCTTGTACCCTAATGTTGATGCCAACTCTTCCATAATATGATTCTGAAAGTGCGAGCCATGGTTAGTGACAAGCTCTTTTGGAATCCTGAACCGAGTAATAATTTGGTTGAATACGAAGTGCGCAACTGTCTCACCGTCGGATTTAACTGTAGGCATAGCCTCAGCCCATTTCATGAAGTAATCAATAGCCACTATAATATGATGATTCCCCCCAGCCGAAGCTGGGTTGCAATCCATAAAATCAAGCCCCCACTTAGTGAAGGGACCGGTGGTGATGATGGGATGTAATGGGGCAAGTTTCAAGTGCATATTATGTGCAAACACCTGGCAAGGGTGACACCTCTTGACCACATCTACACAATCCTTAAAGATCGACGACCAGAAATAACCCTCTCTTAAGATTTTTTGGGCTGTAGAAAGCCCAGATAAATGACCACCACACGCCCCTCCATGGAAATCATTCAGCACTACCTCAGCCTCTTCATGGGTTAAACAACATCGTAAAATGGAATCTACCCCACGGCGGTATAAATTTTTATCCACTATGAGGTAATTCTTAGACACGTGACGTAATCGTCGTCATTCATCCCGTGAGAGGTGAGTAGGGACCTTCAATGTTTGTAGATATATAATGATATCCCCATACCATGGGTCTAAAGTTGAGATTAAGAGGATGTGCTCATCGACAAACGTATCTTCACAAACCAACTCCTTGGCCTCACTTGGGAAATCTGATATAAGATTTGCAAAAATTAACGATTTCTTTGATTTTGCCGAAACAAATTCAAGATCAAATTCTTGCAGGATGACAATCCATTTATTATATTTTCCCCCAATCATCCTTTGAGTGAGGATGAATTGAAACGGATTGACATGGGCTACAACTAAGGTCTAGCGAAGGAGAATATAATGTCTCAACCGTTGAACTGCATGTACGGTAGCTAAGGCAAGCTTCTCAACATGAGAATAATGAATATCTGTGTCAATAAGGTTATATCTTAGATAGTATATGACACGCTCTTGGAGCTCCTCATCCTCCTGAACCAAAACCATCCCAATCGTCTCCATGGATGCGGCCACATAAGGTATAAAATCATGGCTATAGTCTGGTGGACTAATCACCGGGGCTGATGCTAGGGATCACTTGAGCACATTAAAGGACTCCTGGGCTCACTCATCCCAACAAAAGGTGGTGTCCTTCTTCAAAATACGCATGAAGCCTCTAGTCAAATTGGCAAAATTGACAAAAAATCTCCATAAGAAATTTTCCATGCCTTGCAAACATTGAAGATGACTAATATTTTTCGAGGGAGACAACTGAAGTATTTCCTCAACCTTCAAAGGGTCGACTCTTATACCTTCTTTAGAAATGATGAATCCTAACAAGCGACCTGACTTCACACAAAAGATGCACTTATGAGGACTTAGCCTAACCAAATAATGGCGGCATATTTCGAATACCAATATCAAGTGATAGGAATGACGCATTCTGATATGAGAATGAGTAGCAAGGTCATCCAAAAATACTTCAATAATAGACTTGAGATCGTGGAAGATCAAGTTCATTGCCCGCTGAAAAGTAGCTCCGGCGTTCTTAAGGCCAAAAGGAATTTTTTGATATGCAAAAGTTCCCCAAGGACAAATAAATGCAGTCTTATGTTGGTCCTCAGGTTTAATTTGTATCTGATTATATCCAAAAAATCCGTCCATAAAGGAAATAACCTCGCTACATGCACACTCATCCAAAATATGATCAATAAATGGCGTGGGGAAATTGTCCTTAGGACAGGCACGATTCAAATAACAGAAATCAGTACATATGTAGATCGCTCCCTACTTCTTATCCACCGGAACGGGGTTTGAAACCCACTCCATCAAGGGAATGGGATAGATAAAACCGGATTTCAACAGTTTCTCTATCTCTGCCTTAATCGCGAGTGCTTTCCTAGGATTCACTGCACGTAAACATTGTCGAACAGGCTTAGCATTGGGATAATTTTTAATCTTGTGTTCGACAATTTGAGGGTTGATTCCTAGCATTTCGTTGTAACACCAAGCAAAGATATCATGGAATTGTTTGAATAGCTCGGTGTAATCTAGAATTTCAGCATGGGAACATTCTACCCCAATATAGACATTCTCTATCTTGCTAGGATCACGAGAGATATTTATAGGAATCGTTGAAGATATGTTAGCCATGTTTTCATCAGCCATCGAACTAGGAGAGCTTAATGGAACCATAGGACTACCAATTCTCTCACTAAGAAATTCCCTAAAGTCCTCACGCTCCAAGCGGTCAAGCTCGGGAAGAAAGTAAGATCCATGATGAAGTTCCTCCCATGGTGGCTCAACTCCTGACATGGCCTCAATAATCGCTTCATCTGAAGGGAAAATAGTATCAAGGCAGTTGTGTGCATGAGAAGACTGCACTGCCCATGCTGACAGCACATAAGGGTCCTCCTCCTCTGTCCATGAAGAGGATGGATTGGGCTCTGCAACACACTCAATATTGGTTTGATAAGCTATCATAGTTGCAGGCAATGGCACACTCATCACAATGGTCTCACTCGGAGTGCTCGGTGTAGGAAGAACCCAAGGGTCTTCCATATGACTTGTGCGAAAAGACACTGATCTCATAGATGTCGAAGCCTCACCGAAACTAAACCCTATCATAAGGACCGGTGCAGGAAAACTATAGCTTCCCATGAGGGATGGATACATGCCTACACCCACACTCCTAGTTGCCGACTGAGAGTGTTCAACGATCGGGATTGAAGCTCCTGAAGATGCGGTAATAGATGGATTCTTGAATGTCGTTTGATCAATCGTGACTATCTTCCCGTTAAATGGAAAGCATACAATGCGAAATAGGGAAGAAGCAACAACTTGCATACTGCACATCCAATTCCTACCCAACAAGATATTGTAGTCAAGGGGTGCATCAACCACCTCGACCTCTATTGCAACAGTCTTCCCTCCCAAATGGACCTTAAGGGAAGGAAGGATCTCGTGTGGCCTAAACGATCTCCCATCAAACACAATTAACATGGTCACTGATTTAAATAGCTCAGGGGAACCTAAAACCTTCCAACATGATAAATACATCATAGAAGCGACAACGCCTTCGTCAATCACAGTGCGCTTGACGATCATGTTAAGACATTCTACGTGAATCAAAAGAGAGACATAGTAAGGCAAGCAGGGCTGAAGTCCTGCGGTTTCAAATTTAATCACAGAGGAAGAATCATGATCATTCACACCAAGGGAAGAAAGCAAAGTCTTCCTTTGTAAAGGACAACTCTGAAGCACTTCCAATGCAGACATCGGACAAGGAGTATGGCCCAAATCCTCGACAACTGAATAGCTCTAGGCAGCTCGGGCATTAGGGTTGTGCCCCGAATGCTTAAGGACTCCCTTAGGAATGTGAGGTGTAGCTTCAGGTTTATCCACAGGTTTCTCAATATGCAAAGGAGACCCTTGTGGATTAGGTTCCTTTCCTGGGCTGGGTTGTGATGAACCATAGTCCTTCGCATGGGTCACAACTTTCACAGCACATACCATGTTAATGCAACCACGACCACTACCCTCCGGTGGATCTTGATCACCACCAGACTGATCATGGGTCCTCGAGTTCATATTTTGATTGTGAGGTAAAGGGTTAGTTAGCACAGCTGGGCCCTGTGCCAAGAATCTCGAGGCTTCATCGATACGAGGGCACAAGTAAGTGAGGTGATCATCCTTACACAACTTGCAAGGGAATTTAACCTTACGTTTAGCTTGCTTGTCCCCCCCAGCATCACCGGCATTCTTGCCATTATTATTAGCATTCTCATTCCTATGCCCGCCCTTATGATTATTCTTACCCTTATTTTTATTCCGTCCGAGCTGTTGGTTACCCTTTTGGTCCAACGATTGTACTGAAAGCACACTCACCGTTTGGGCAGGTTGAGATGAAGCCATGGCTTTTCCCAAAGCAGATTGGTTCATTAACAATTGACTAACTTGTTTTGCAACTGAATCCATAGTTTTAGCACTCGCATAACCCACAATGCCATCAGCATGTGGTCTAGGTTTAACTTTGGGGTCGAAACTAGAACGTGGAGCGTTGGGAATGATCTCATATAACAAACCGGACTGAGCATAAATCAAGTCCAGTTCTTGCTCCCTAAATATCACTTGTTCCTCATTCTGCACTCTGGATGTAGAAACATCCTTCACTATATACGGCAATAATGACTTAAGGAACCATTCGAGGAGGAATTCCGACGGTATAAAGGCTTTAATTAACCTCTTCCATCTACGCCACTCTTGGATGTGATCCGAGATATGTGTGACTTTATCCTATTGAAATGTTGACAAGAGTTCAATGCCAATGTCATAACGCACTGGTAGCTGGAAGTGGTTAAGAAAAGTCATCACTAGGTCATCGAACAAAGAGAATGCCCCCCTAGGTATCTCTATATACCATTTTGTGGCAGGCCCTATAAGGGTGCATTGAAATAGTCTCAAACGAATTGAGTCCTGATGTAAGGAATTCGAAGAGCACCATAGGTGAAAAGTAGTAACGTGTTCACTCAAATCCTCTCCCGGTTTTCCCTTGAACTTGTATATGTCCGAGGGAATCTTAGTAGGGACAGCCGGCCAAGCTAGGTCATGAGCTACAGGATCGTTCATTAATCTCAACAAGTTAGGAAGATTTAGCGTTGCGAGGAAAGGGAGCCTAGGATGATGAGGTCAATGGACCACTCCCTGATAGTTCTAATTCACATAGGTCTAATTACCACCATGGCCTTGGCCATAGTTCCCTGCTCATGTTTGACCCATATAGGGTGGCATGGAAGCACCATAATGTGGTGGACCTTGACTATTTGGAGCTACAAAGCCATAATTTGGAGAGTAAGCAGGTTGTTGATACCCGCCCCCATAAGGTGAAGAACCTTGTCCATACTGCATCCCATTATAGGGTCCATAAGTCATCGCATGAGATGTCCCATGAGATGCTCCGTAGGTAGGAACATATGCTCCGGAAGTAGGAATATACATTTCAGAAGTAGGAATGTGACCTCTAGAAGTATGAGCATGACCTCCCAAAACAACGGGTGGTGCATGGAGCTGAGACACTACCGTTCTAGTAACCGCAGTATGGACATAACTCATAGCAATGTTTCATCCTGAAGGAACACGTCAATGAGGTGGAGGGTGAACATTCGAAGAACTAGGGACAGAGGATGAAGGGATCTGTGTAATTAAGTATGTACTATTCCTTATAGTCACTTGTCTTGGATCTAGTATCCTAATAGGATCACTAACCCTAGACCTAGGAGGAATATGTGATGTAGGTTCCACCACCGAGATGGAAGGTGCAATGTGACTAGTGCTCCCAAACCTCTCCGCATGGTAAGGAATGAGAGTGCCTCCAGGCATAGTCCTAGGCTCGAACTCAGACTCAACATGAAATGCCAAATCATGTCTGGGAAAACCAGACATACCATATCTACCATAACTAGTGCTCGCGGGTTCGAAATGAGTCTCATCATCCTATGGCATACCATACCGGTGATGCGTCACTGCGGAATCACCCCTAGAGTAAGTAGGTCTATCATGAAAGGTTCCTATCTCAGAAATCACAGGACCTAACTCAGTCAAGTCGAGTGAAGGATCATAGTTAGGAGTAAACTCCCCATCTTCCACATGAATGGGAGAAGGTGGTTCAGGAATACCTTCTATATGGTCTCCCATGGTGTGTGAATCAATGTGTGAAGTAGTCTTCCTGGATTGTCTATTTCTCTCTCCCAAAGGAGGAGGAGATGTAGAAGGCGGAAGCCCTACTAAACGACAAGAACGACAAGGAGCCGCACTCGAATCCACAATGACTCAAAAAATAGAAAAGACTCTCTATCTATGCAAACCCTAGGCAAGCTATCATGCACATAGCAATCACCAATAAAATCTAAAGCCAAATGCCAGCATTCAAGGGTACGATAAGTGAGCTCCCGAATGAAGTAGGTATGTCTCACCTAGGAGAGGTTTGAGAATCCCATACACAACAAGCAGAGGTACGTAACCAATTATTATGGCCCTTAGCTTCAATGTATAAAGCGATTGTGTTGTCCGACCCCAACCTGGCTGGGACACCTACAGAATAACCCCTACAAAGTACCCCCTTGATATCCTAGGTAAGGCCACTAAGGTCACCTCAATATAATCAATTCTCAGGTGGACAGTCACAGGAGGGATTAATCGTATGGGTAGGGTAGCAAAGCTCGAAACTCTCAAAAGAGCCCCCAGATACGAATACAATCCTAGAAATATCTCTGGTGCTACTCAGTTATGACTAGGGGTCATCCCAATCAATAACCACTCACATTGCCTCGTGCTTAACTCCCTTTTGAGAGGAGGATCCTAAGAAACATTGGTTATGCCAAGGATTTCACACACTCACCTTACACATACATGTTGTTGTTTAGTGGTCTTGGAGAATTTACTCACAATGAACTATTCCAAGACCCTAAAACCTAAGCTTGTTGGTGAACCCTATCAAACAAAACAGTGTAGTTCATTTTAATTAAGCATTTATTTTAATTGGCTTTATTACTCAAAACAGGGATATGGTCATGCAACTAATGGTGTTATGACACAACATAAAGTAAAATGCACACCTAACAATCAATGCAAATGCATTGTCTCCATGAAAATAGGGTATGCTACTACGTGAAATGCACAATTTTCTTCAAATGATAAATGCAATTTTTCGTATATGAACTCTTGACTAATACTCCAAAGAAAATCTAGTGCAAGTACTATGCAAAATGCAAAATGTAATGCGTGATGATAAGCAAATATTTTTGGATTTTTTGAAATAAAATGAGATATAAAAAGCAAAAGAATGATTCTACAACCCCCATACTCTGCAAGCACACTCAAGCAATACTCAAGAAAAGCACTAAGGTAAAAGAAGTCTAATGCACTAATCTCAAAACAAAAAATTGAAAATGCAATGACAAGAACCTTCTTAAAAAAGAAATTTACCCTAAAAAAAATGTCTCTGGTCAGAAACAGAGGTGTATACAGACTCTGGCAGTATCAAAGGAGACTCAACAATCATCAAACTTCACCCAACAACCTTTTAACTTCCTCTAAAAGGAAAAAATAAGGGCATATGAGACTGTTCGCAGTAAACTCACATGTATATGCAGAAATAGCAGAGAAATCCGCGTGTATATGTGACTGTGAGCTCAAAACTGACGTATACAAAGAAAAGTGCATAAAAATCAAGGCAAACAGACAAGCTAAGACAAACTTCACGCTAATCAGACACTACCAGGCAAACATGCCCCCAGACCCGACACAGAAATAAGAGAGAAAGAGTAATTCAAAGTCATTGAATGCCGATAGAAAACCCCTAAAGGACAACTACTAGGAACTCCCCAGCGGAGTCGCCAATTCTGTTACAGAGTGAAATTCCTATGGCGTGGGGTACCACAATAGACAGCTTGACTCCAGAAATCAATCCTTTCCAATATGCAATAGAAATTAAACATCTAACACTAACGGATCAGACCTCGTACCTTATTCTGGATGGTTGAAGTAGATCCCCATTGAGCTTTCCAACTTCATCTTGAATTGATAGATTAATTCCTCAACAACAAGTAAACAATACAAGCATACTATATATATTAGTGTTAGATCTATTCTAGCATATATAATCAACAATGTATAAGCATTTGAAATCATCCAATGGATAAAATATTAATTCAAACATACATTATTGGACAGGAAAAGATATTTCTATTATTATAAAATCAGAGATTACAATGGATACAACCTCTGTCGACACGTCTGCGAATCAGAGAAACTGAATCCCCCACTTGGGCCTCCACCACTTCAATCCTACATCTCTCGATAGCAAGCTCACAAGCAAAAGGCAAGCTTGGGAAGAACACAAAAGTGCTCCAAGGGACAAAGGGATGCGGACTCAAGCATAAGTTTCAACAATAATGGACTATAGTTTCTTTGCTCTCAATTCTCTCTTATGCCTTCAATGTACCAAAGAGTTCCTTATATAGCTTTTCAAAGGGGTAATGAAAGGTCGAATTTGAGTGATCTCAAGGCATATGGAAGGCCAGGAGTCAAGTGAGTCAGATCCATGTCAAGAAAAACTCCAAAAGGATTTGGATTTTGTACACATCCCGATGTACACGGTTTTAGTAGTCAAACCCGCGTATATACGCGATTAGGGGTTTAAAAGTCGTGTGTATCATTTTTCACATGTTTTTAGGGATGGTCAAGGAAACATCAAAGGAAAAAAAATGGTCCAAGGGGTCCAAGGAGTCTACAGAGGAATAGGGGAAAGGCCATACAAGTGTGATTCACCTGGAGTGGTAAAATCAACTATAACACCACCAAATCCCTAACACCTCTCTCTCACTCCTAACACCTAACACCTCTCTCTCTCCACTCTCTCTCACTCCCTAACTCATCCAAATACACTTATCCGCCACCCCCAAATCTATTCCCCAACCCTCTCTCTCTCATAGACACCCACATTACACATCCACATCTCATCCCCTACCACTAACACCACCCCTCTTCCCCCAAATTATTACTAATCCCCCTCCTCCTCTCCCTACCTCTAACTCCCCTCCTCCTCTAATTTCTATCCCCCCCTCTTCTCCATTACTAA
>LPNX010350634.1:129400-189887 GCA_001517045.1 Pseudotsuga menziesii
CCAAACCTTTTAATGGTATCATCACCAAACCAAACAATATAGTTACTTTATACGTGTGTGTTTATGCCAATAACAATGAGTGCACATTTGATTCAATAAAAAAATGTGTACATTATTATGAAAAAAAAACCATACATGTTATTATCAAATTTGATCCTATCCCCCCAAACCGCCTATGACATCCCCTCCACAACACCTAGACACCCTCACATTAATCTACCCCCCCCTACCAAACTCCTAACACCACCCTTCCTCTCTCTCTCTCTCTCTCACTCTCACACACACATCCTTGTGTTTCCCCTTACCACTAACACACCCCTCCTCTCTCTCTCTCTCTCTCAAACACACAAACACACACACATCCCTATGTATCCCCCTACCACTAACAACGAACAACCACAAGGATTTGAAGTCGAAGACAGAGTGACTCATGTGTGTAAGTTGAAAAAGGCTCTGTATGGACTGAAGTAAGCTCTTAGAGCTTGGTATGGTAGAATAGATAGCTTCTTGACAATATTGAGCTTTACCAAAAGTAAAGCTGATCCTAACCTTTACATGAAGATTATGGATGATTGTTTGTAGGAATATTTCAACCAATGTGGACACTTCTTGTTCCTCTAGCATGTATGGTAAAAGTCTATAACAAAAAGTCACAACAACATATCATTTCCCTAGATAACTAGTCTACTTGAATGAACAACTTTTTTACCTCAGATCTGAAGGTTTTTTGTCTTTGTTTCACTGACCTTGATGCGATCTATTGTACCTGCAAAGAAACACCAGAAACAACACAAGGGATGAGAGTAACAAGATAGATCAATAATCTATATTAGTGATCAAGGAATCTAATAATAAATGATTGATATTCACACAAAACATATATGGGAAAGGGAAACACTTTTTGCACTGAAGAGGTGCATTCTACACCCAGTAAGGGAGAGTTATGTAACTCATTATGTACTCATCTTAGAGTTGACATGTGTCTTTTATAAAAAATAATAAAAAATTATTAAAAATAACTTGTTGTCTTAAATTAAATTTAAATTATTTAGAATTGTGTGTATATATATATATATATAGATATATATATATATATATATATATATATATATATGTGTGTGTGTGTGTGTGTGTGTGTGTGTGTGTGTGTGTGTGTGTGTGTGTGTGTGTGTGTAAACATAAATTAGATAAACTAAAACCATAAAAATTATATTACATATTTCCACTCTAAGAAAGGGTTTGCATTTTGAGAGATTTGATCCCTCTCGATGCTTGGTAGATCCCCTTTTAGATGGATCTATGCTGGTGTATTAATTAATGAAAATAGAAATTTATCCATGCCTAGGTACATGTTATCATCAACATTCTTCATGTTATCCATTTATCAACTATCACTTTTTTTATTATCTCACATTCTTCTAGTTATCTTCCATGAACTCTCAGTTATCCATTTATAACCTATGAGTTATCGATGAATCGCTACTAGTTATCCATTCATCATCTACCAGTTATTTTTAATATTCTTTTTTTTAATATAATTGTTTATTTCAAAATTTGAATGATTGCCATAGAATCAATCTCGACAGTGCACTTGTCTCATCCTCATTCGTTGATGAAAAAGCATAGATAGTAGTCCACCCCAAATCTCAAATAAAAATGTCTATCGACATAATTAATTATATTATTTATATAATAATATTGAAAAAAGTATAAATATAATAATAATAATAATTAAAGTCGTTAATATAAAATTTAAAATATTAATATTAATATTTATGTTAAATATTACAATTTTTTTGATTTGGAGGAGTAGCCTTTGGATTAAGAAATCATAACTTGGCCCAAAAGCATCTAAGCTCTCAAAATCACCAAGAGAGAGATTGCACTTTGATCATGAAAAATTCCTAAAAGATAAGACAAATTTGCTCCGCATGCTTTCAGCTTTATTTGATTTAAGCCAATACTATCAAACAAAAAAGTTAAAAAAATGAATAATATAAAATTCATATAATTCCATCTCATCCAAGGAAACTTATTCAAATATATTTGTGTTTATTTAAATAATGAATATTTTCAATTTATTAAATATTTTAATATATTTTAATCATTATTTTTATAAGTGGTGAGATATTAGTAAAACTTTCTATGGATATTATTAAGTGATTTAAGTAGTTGATATTTATAAAGAAAAATACAAAATTATACTAGCATAATTATTTTAATAATAATATGATTGAGATATATCGGTGACATTATTTAAGGTAGGGAAAAAAATAAATAATGTTACCTATAGGTATAGGTGTATATTAAGGATATTATTATTAATATAGTTATGTTAATTCATGATCATTACCGGACATCAAAATTATTATTAAATTATACTTTTTCCTTAATCAATATTCTTATAAGAGTGAACTATTAGTAAAACTTTGAATAAATATTATTAAGGGAGTTAAGTAATTAATCTTTGTTAACCAAAACATAAAATTATACTAGCATAATCATCTCAATAATAATATCGTAATATAAGTCTAACATTATTAAGGTAAGAAAAATACTAATCAATGACCGACTTTAAAACAATAAAACAATTAATACATTATAAATTAACAAAATATAAAATTATACTAGCATGATCATCTCAATAATAATATGGTGATATAAGTCTAACATTATTAAGGTAAGAAAAATACTAATTGATGATCGACTTTAAATGTTCAATAAAACAATTAATACATTATAAATTAAATATACTTATAAATAATAAATTTTTTTATATGATTTATATAATAATTTAAAAAAAAATATAAAAATAAAAATTATTATTGTTTATTAGTATTAACCAATTAAACTATCTATATTAATAATCTTGTGAAATATTACTTATTTTTCATTAATTATTATTATTTATATAATATTTGGTAAAAATGTTCTTGAGTGGAGGCATTGAAGTCAGGTTATCTTGCTAACTAGACGCATATCTAACTCAATGAGCTAATATTGACTATTTATATAGTAAAAATAAAATATAGATATATGTATAATATTAAAATAATTATAATTATTTTAATATACAATTTTAAAAAATAATATAAATATAAATATTAATATGATTAACGTATAATTATAAAAAATTAATGTTTGGATATGAAAATAATAAAACTTTAAGATTATTTCATATTTAATAATGTTGGGCCAGGAAAAGGGCCAAATAAAGTGCACAAGGAAGAAGCATGCACATAAGCAATAAACGGAAAAAGGCGCGTGCGACAGAAGGGAAAAGCAGGTTAAAAAGGAATCGACGAAGACAAGATGAAAACATGCACGCAATGAAGAAAGAACAGGAGGAAAGTTACGACAGGATAGCTGCGACAAGGAAGGCATATCTGAGTTGATGGAAGAGGAGGGTGGAGAAGTTAAAGCTGGAAGGAGGAAGTCAAGGAAGATTGTAGAAGGAAAGCCAGCAGAAGAAGGAATGATAGTTTTGCGGCTAGTTATGACTGGTACAGAAGAGTTGAAAGATGTTTCCACGGCTAGTTAAAGTTGTGGTTAATGTCTTCTAGGACTTTCACGGCTAGGTATGGGCCGGCATTTGTGTAACATAAGATATTTTGTAAGTTGTTGAGTCTGTAATAACTGAGTTGTACTCAGTCGACCATGTGAGGTCTTGTAAATATTATAAATAGGAGGAACCCACTCATTATAAGGGTTCAACGATATAGATAAGTCACAGTTAGAGAGTCAGTTAGAATCCACTGGATTTCGGTAAGATTGAGTAGAAGTAGGAGGCTATTGAGCCGCGAATCTTCCAGCTATGTGCATAGACCGCTACAAGTAGAAGGAATCTGTAGCTAAGTGCACAGATAGTAGGATAGAAGAGTCGATCCAGGCTGTGTGCATATTAGTAGGACTAGATAGAATAATAAACCAGAGAGCATGAGAGGAATAAGATTGAGTCAAAGACATATCTTAAGAACAATCTGTAGGTCACAGACTGCAAGGTGCTCTATCCAATTCTCATGCCAGATGAAGAGCACCTTGGTGGTTTTTCCCATATGGGTTTCCACGTTATTCCTTGTGTATATGAATGAATATTGTTGAATGGTGAATGCTTACATGAATATTTTCTTATTGCTTATTGTTACAGTTACTAGTGAATGTATGTCGTAATCTAGTTTATCTATGAATGAATGGTTAAGTGTTGGTTGGAATGGTATGTATGAATCATGGTTAAGTTGTTAAGTCCAAATATAGTAGCACACTGTCTAATTGAGTATAAGGGATCAGTTGTGTCACGTTGTTGTACCAGCTGTGGGGTTATAAGGATGAGGTTGGGTCACACGCACATTACGACGCCTCTTAATATTGTTGACGCGCTACCGTAGGACTCCAGCCTGTCACCTTTTTTGAGTGCCTTGACCCCATACCAAGAGACTATACTCCCTCACCAACTACGGAAACATGGTTCTGGCAGTTACCCATTAGATATCTTGGGTGAGACTGCGCCTGCCTCACAGGTGTTGCCGACTGAGCTTGCTCTGTCGGGTCGATGTCTCGTGGTTTATTGTTGGTATTGTGGTGTTTTTGAACAGTTGTTATAGCAGATTTCACCACACGAGGTGAATCACACATTGTATGGCCTTCCCCTGTCCCACTGCAGACTCATTAGCCCCTATGGACCACTTTTTGTCTTTTGATGTGTCCTTGATCATCCCTAAAAACAAAAGAAAAGTGATATATGCATCTTTTTCCCCGATAACCGCATACATAAGCGGATATTCCCCCTATAGTCGCATACATCGGGATGTATGAATAATCCAAATCCTTTTGGAGTGTTCCTTGACTTGGATCCAACTCATATGACTCCTGGACTTCCATATGCCTTGAGATCGCACGGATTCGACCTTTCAGTATCCCTTTGAAAAGCTATATAAGGAACCCCTTGAGACATTGAAATCATAAGAGAGAATTGAGAGTAACGAAACTATAGTCCATTGTTGCTAGAACTTATACTTGAGTCTGCATCCCTTTGTCCCTTGGAGCAATGTTGTGTTCTTCCCAAGCTTGCCTTTTGCTAGTGAGCTTGCTATCGGAGTGATGGATGATTGAGGTGGTGGAGGCCCAAGGTGGGGATTCATTTTATTTGGTTCGCAGACGTGCCGTCAGAGGTTGTCATTTGTAATCTCTGATTTATATTAATAGAAATATCTTTTCCTGTCTAGTAATGTGTATTTGAATGAATATTGTATCCATTGGAATATGTCAAATTCTTTTACATTATTGATTATATATGCTAGAATAGATCTAACACCATGAAATATAGTATGCTTGTATTGTTTACTTATTGTTGAGGAAGTATTATATCAATTCAAGCTGAAGATTGGAAAGCTCAATTGGGATCTAATTCAACCGTCCGGAATAAGGTACGAGGTTCGATCCTTTAGTGTTAGACATTTTATTTCTATTGCATATTGGGAAAGATTGATTTCTGGAGTCTAGCTGTCTGTTGTGGTACCCCAAGCCATATGAATTTCTCTCCATAACAGAAATGGCGATTCTGCTGGGGAAAAAGACACGTATATCACTTTTCTTATGTTTTTAGGGATGATCAAGGACACATAAAAAGACAAAAAGTGGTCCATAGGGGCTAATGAGTCTGCAGCAGGACAGGGGAAGTCCATACAATGTGTGATTCACCTCGTGTGGTGAAATCCGCTATAACAGTTTCATAAAGTCTGGGATATGGTGCAGAGAGGAGCCGTAAAGCTCTAGTATGTTCCACAGAGGAACAAGTTGATGATGTGGGGTCAAAGCCTATGTCTCATGTAAATTTTCAAAAATTTGGAGAAAAGCTTGGTGTAGTCTGAAAAGACCTCCTTGGAGAGAGGGAGTGATGATGAGAGAATGGCATAGTAATGGTATTCCAGTACAGAGAAGGCCAATTGATTTTGACAGTATGTCAGATGTACAAGGAAAGAATGATGAGCTCTAGCGGTCTAGTCATTGTATAGAGAGCCTGGTCACATATTCATGGGTATATCCCAATATGGTTGGTGGCATCATCGAGGGTGGATCCTAGTATGATTAGCTGTATCACCAAGGGTAGATACCAAAATGGTTGGTGGAATCCTCACAAGGAAGATACCAGGAAGGTTGGGTGTATCTTCAAATAGGAATATCCCAATGCAATATGGCCTTGCGGGTGATAGTACTCTCTTCTGGAGAGTGATCCTACATTCACTTGTAGGATGGTCTTGCGGACAAGAACACTCTCTTGTTGAGAGTGGTCCTATCCCATACTGGCTGAAGATGGTCCTATAGATGATAGTACTCTTTTATGGAGAGCGATCCTACATTCACTTGTGGTGATGTTCTTGCGGACAAGAACACTCTCATTGAGTGTGATCCTAGCCCTTACCGATTGAGGATGGTCCTGCAGACGATAGCACTCTCTTCTAGAGAGTGATCCTACATTCACTTGTAGGATGGTTCCATAGAAAAGAACACTCTCTTGAGAGTGGTTCTAGCACTAACAAGCTGATGATGGTCTACAATCATAGTACTCTCATATGTTGTGTGGTCCTACATTCAGTTATAGACAAGATATACATTCAGTTGCAAACAACGGTATCCTCTTCGAGGATGGTCTTGTTGAGAAGAACACTCTCTTGTTGAGAGTTTTCTTAGAACTGACAGGATGAGGATGGTACTATGAGAGATAGTACTCTCATATGTTGAGTGGTCCTGCATTTAATTGTGGATGCGATATGCATTCAGTTGGAGACAACATTATCCTCTTTGAGGATGGTCCTATAGACAAGAACACTCTCTTGATAGTGGTACTAACACTAACCGGCTAAGGATGGTATATGATGATAGTACTCTCTTATGGAGAGTGGTCCTACATTCACTTGTGGACAAGTTCCTACATTCAGTTGCAGATGATGGTGTTCCATCATGTAATTATCATGTGGGTGATTTATCTCAGTATTCATATACTGATAGTGAAGGTGATGCTCGAGATTATGGTAGAGATGATGATTATTGAGATGATGCCAGAGATGATTCTTGATCTAATTCCAGAAATGATGATGCTCGAGATGATTCCAAAGATGATGATGCTCAAGATGATGCCAAAGATGATGATCATCGAGATGATTCCAGAGATGATGATGCTCAAGATGATGCCAAAGATGATGATAGAGATTTTCATGATGATGATATTTCACAGATGATGATGATGTTGATGTAATTGTAACAACTTCCTTTGACATATAGATTCACCAGTCAGTTGTACATACATGATTTTGTATTGTAGAATTCCTTCCTTGTTAAGAGGGAGTGTTAAAGAAATGTAACTAAAAAATATATTATATTTTGTATTATTATTTTGTTTACCCCTTCTGGAGATGTTTTCCCTCCTATTAGTGACATCATTGATGTAATTGGTCATGTAAAGTCTTGAGGTAAAACCTCTATTGTAAGTTGGTTCAGTTGTACCCACAAAAGTATTATTAAAATGTATTTTTGAGTCTTCCAATGAAATTTGGCCCTGGAAATAAGGAGAATTCATCCCACTTGGGTTATTATACCTCTCACCTGATCAGTATAAATAGAAGAGGTACCTCCCTAATTTGGACAAGAAGCATAGGTCAACAGTTGCACTAGATATAGAAAGAGTAGTCCATCTGAGAGAGAGGAGGTAGTATAGTATTATTCTTAGGGTCTTATAATTCTTATTGTTAGGGTATTACACTGTACTTGTATGAATACTATATCGATTTTTTTTTTTTTGGGTTTTATACCCCATGAGACTTTCCTAGGATAAATCTCTATGTTTTTTTGTGTGGTTGTGCTTGTCTTTCCTTTAGTGATCCTTTTGCATATGGTTATGATGCTATGATGCTAAATGTTACTAGATATTTTATAACCATTGAAAACTTAACAATCATGGATAATCCTAGGTTGAAGTAATATCTTGATGCACTTTTCCTATCCATTACACTTCCTACCCAGTCAGAGTTTGCATACCCTTGCAAATTCACTTCACTATCTAATACATATCTGAGTCCATATCCAACTATACCCTTCAGATATCTCAACACATGTTTTGTTGCAGTGAGATGTACATGTATTGTCTCAACCATGTACTGAATCAAAGTGTTCATTGCAAATCATATGTTTGGTATGGTGTTAACCATGTACATCAAGGATATGATCATCTGTCTATACATCATGGGATCCACCAAATCTGAAGAAGAGTCACTTAAAACTTCTGTTTCATCACCATTAGTGTGGCCATGGACTTACAGTCCAGCATTCTGAATATCTTTTGGATCTCTACTATGTATTTTTCTTGTCTAAGGAAAATGTCATATTATCTCTACCACACTTCTAAACTCAATAAGTAATACATCATACCGAGATACTTCATTTCATATTCTGTTGTAATCTCCCTCTTGCACTCATCTATGATCTTCTCATCCCCTATGAGAAACAAGTCATCTACATAGAATAGTAATATCATTGGTTGGTCATCCACAGCCTTGTAGTAAAGGTCAAGATCTGCCTCACTATTGCTAAAACACAATCCCATAAGAAATTCATCTAGCTTCAAATATTATGCCCTGGGTGCTTGATTAATCCCATACAAATCCTTCTTCAATTTACACACATGGCATTATTTTTCAGAAGTCTCAAATCCTGGATGTTTCTCGATATATAGTTCTTCTTCAATTACACCATTCAAGAAGGAGGTCTTGACATCCATTTGGTGTAATTTCCATCCCATCATAGAAGCGATGGAGATAATAGATTTAATAGAAGTGTGTTTGGTGACTGGAGAAAAAAAATCATCATAATATAATCCATCTTTCTGAGATAATTCTCTAGCCATGAATTTTTCTTTGTACTTTTGTATGCTTCCATCTACAACATGTTTGATTTTGTAGATTTATTTACCACTACATATTTTGGATCCTCATGCTTCTTTTCTATTGTCATCCATGTTATACTTCGTGTATTTTATCAAAATTGTATCTTCATCAAAAGTGACATCCCTATTGATATTGATATATTTGTTTGGGGATGTATATTCTATAAATATTTGAATTCTTACGGTGCCCCTATTTTTTGAAGTCATCTACAAGAATATTGTCCTCCATTAATGGGTGAGAACACTTTATCTGAGTGTAACTATCGTATTGAATAATTATTCCCATAATATATGGGTAAATATTGATTACTTATCATTGCTTTCACGTCCTCCATAGTGGACCTAACATAAATGTCCACAAGGGTTAACTAGTATCCAATCTACTATCCATCAATAAAATAGTTATGCTACTTATCAATAAGACAACAATTCAATTTAAATAAATAACATGCATTTCACAAAACATTAAATACTTATCTTTCCTTGTTTGGTTGAATCCCTCTTGATCCCTTCCTCCTAGTATAGATCGCTAAGGTTGTATAATTTGATTAAGTTCTATATTCTTGAAACTTGTTGAAAAACTTCATCCTTGTAATATCTTTTGGATGCACTATATCCAATATCACCTTGGATATACCTTCATAGTTTGGGAAAGAACCCTTAGCATTATCTACGAACTTCATTATGCTTCACTTGAATCTAGATAATAGGAGGCTTCTCCTACTATTTTTTAACTACATGCTTGGCACTATTTCCAAGTTCCTTCTAAAGATTTTTTGTAATATGTCAAGTGCTTAGAAACTCCAGTATTCTACTAGCCAAACACCACTCCCTTTTCATATGATGTCTTCTATAAATTCTTGTATGAAGTCGGTTCATCATCATCTACCATATGAGCATGATACTTCATTTTCCCCTTTTTTGTTCTCTTGAGTGAAATTTCTTCCATTGTGTCCTAGCTTGTTATAGTTGTAACACTTGATATTTGACATATCCTTCTTGTTATGTGATGTTGACCTTCCACTACAACAAATCCTGGAATTAGCGTCCCTTTTTATTTTAATTTTTGTTTAGATTGAGTGGTCAAACTAGACGGCTAAATGGGACGCGTCATGGACAAAACTTAAAGCATCTCAAAAAACGTCTTTTTTTGCGTCCTATGTAGCATCATTTATGATGTCCAAAATAGCGTCTATTTTTTTTTATTCCAGAATAACACCCAACTTTGCTTCCTAAACAACGTCGAGGTTTGCTTCCTAAATAACATCCTATTTTGCTTCCTAGAGAGAGTCTACTTTTTCTTCCTAAATGACATCCCCGTTAGCACCATATTTGCATCCATGTGTGCTACCACTTTAGCATCCCATTTTGCACCACGTTTTACTTCCAAATATGTGCCAACTTTCGCTTCCAAATTTGCACCAATTTTTTATTCCTTTTTTGCATCGTGTTTTGGTACCGCCATAAAGTAACAAATGGTTAAGACAACTTTGTATTTTAATAGGGAGTTTATTATGGATGCTATTTAATGTTTAATGCTAATACCAATTCTCATTCATAAATGTATATATACCAGTGTAGATCCAAATCTTGGGCTCTATCAAGCATCGAGATGGATAAAATCTCTAACCTCTTCTTAGGTATCCATTGATTTGATTCAAACCAAAAAACACATCTTTTTATTTAAGGTCCACATATAATTTTATTATTATTAATATTTAATATTATTTATGGCCGACATATAATATTTTTTATTTTGTTAGGAACAAACATTGCATCATTTCCCCACACATGGTTTTAAAACCATATGCAAGGCCCTCCTACAATCATGGGTTGTTTAGGAGGCCTTGCACGTGGTCTTAAAACCATTTGCAAGGGCCTCCTAAACCATGTACAATAAAACCATGGGTTGTTTAGGAGGCCTTGCACATGGTTTAAAAACTATGTGCAAAGCATCCTAAACCATGTACAATAAAACCATGGGTTGTTTAGAATGCCTTGCACATGGTTTTAAAACCATGTGCAAGGCCAACATTTTTTTGCGGATAATTCAATTTTGTGTTTTTTTGACACACATATTTTTTTTTTGGATAATTAAATTTTTACTTTTTTATTGTTTTGTTAGGTAAGAAGATTACCATATCTCCCCCATATTAGATTGTTTTTGTGGCCGACATTTATTTTGGCCTATTAGAAAATTTATTTTTTATTAATAAAAATAAAGTTACGAAAGTGATATTATTTTTTATTTTGTGTTACAAAATCTCTCCCATAATATTCACTATCACTATTATTTTTGGCCGACATGTTACATACGTTACTAACAAGATCTCTCCCATAATATTCAGTTTCACTATTATTTTTTGTCGACATGTTAGTAACGTTACATCACTTTACAAGATCTCCCCCATACTGGGCTGTAGAGCGCCTCTCGGCGCAAAAATAATTATCTTATAAAAAAATTATTGTAGAAATTTTACTATTAATAAGAATTAAGAAATTTATTTCTTAAGAAACAAATCTTATTATAGTTATTAAAACATTTTTTAGTTTTTCTTTTAAATATCCTTAATTTTAACATAATATTATTATTATCATAATGAAAGTGTACATAAAACTAGCCTTTTTAGTCATTTTTTATCCATAATCAAAGTTCAATAATTCACTATATTATGTATAATAAATTAAAACCATTATTCTCATTCATTTACTCTTAATATATTTTATGAAATCAATGATTTATAATATTTATTAGATTTTTTTATTTATTATATTAAATATAACTAGAATATTAATGTAATTAATTTTTGTTTTTTAAAATTATGTTATTCTTTTAACTTCTTTATAAATTATGAGAATTAAGAATTTATTTTTCATGTTTTATGCCATCTTTTAATTTCTTTGTAAATTATGAAAAATAATGAATACAAATTTTACATTTGAATTAACTTTATGCTTACTAAGTAATGCTTTTGAAAACAATTATGAATTATTTCTAATTAAAACAAAGAAAAAAATAATAATAACATCTTATAGTTGTTAGTTAACACTATTATGACTAATATTAATATTGATAAAATTAAATTATTATCATTAAACAAATTTATAAGAAAATATAATCTATAAAAAAAATGACATAAATTAATGTTGTAAATTGAATATTGCATTACCTTATATAATATTTTAAAAATGTAGTAAAATTCTATTTAAATAAAATAATAACATTTTAAAAATAATAAAAACTATAAAATTATATAAATTATACAAATAAAATGATAATATTTTTAAAAGTAATAAAAAACTATAATTTGTTTTAAATGAATTAAATATATTTTTATCTAAATTTTAAATAATAATTTATTTTATTTAAAAAGTAGATAAAAATTTAACCACTAAACAAATTTAAAAACTAAAACTTTTATATATATATATATATATATATATATATATATATATATACTCATTTCAATGAATCTTAGATATTCACCTACTTATCTCTCCCTCATTTACACCTACCAAAGGATCAAGGTTCTTACTGCTTGAGTATAATTTAACTAATTGAGGTTTGTTTATAAAAAAAAAAACTTTGTATTATTCATTCTCATTCATTTGTTTTAGTGCTATGATTTTTACTTGAATGTTATTAATTTTTTTTTTTTTTTCAAAAATTTATGAACAAAGAGTTAGGGCGGGTGAAAACTTTAAGCCTCGAGTGAAATTTATTGAATATGTTTTCCGTCCGCATCAAATCTACTAGGAACCTATGCAATTGAATATTTCATGATAGGCATTAGAAATTTGGAATAAAAAAACTCAAAAAATCAAATAAAAAAAATTATCATAAACATACCATAGATTGGATTACTTCCCTCCTCCCCTAATGATTGAATTCTTCCTCTTTGGCTCTCTTCCTGGCTAATCCATCTCTCTCCAATTGTATTCAATTTATTGGATTACCTTCATGCATGTTCTGAAAATCAATGAAACTGGTTAGAAAAAACAAGAAAAAAATCGAAATTACAGCATTTCCTTAAGCTACCTTTGATCTTCTGCATATATTTTAAGAAGACCATTGAAATACTATTTAGAGCAAACAAATTTAGAAAAAAAATCTAATTACATTCAGCTTCATGGATGAGAAAGTTGTAGTATTTAGCCTGGGGTAACCTCCTCCAAAACAATAAGAAATTGCATTAATGAAATAATAAAATAATAAAAACTCTTTAATATGATATAAAATATGCCATCAAACTACAATGTTCAGAGCTATTGAAATGGAGATAGGAGCTATTAAATCAACAACATGGGGAGGGCAGAGCAACTAAGCATCAAAGAAACCGTATGTAGTGAATGCATTTAAGGAGGAAATAATAGTATATATTAAAATAATGGTAGATATTATTGGAATTGATTCTAATTTTAATATAATGTTTCTAATTTATTTTTAGTTTTTGTTATTTTATTTTATGATGTTTATTTTTTAAATATTAATATGTTTTTTAAATATTATTTATTATTGGAATTGTTTCTAATTTTTAATTTAGTGTTTTTACTTTGTTTATATGATATTTTTTTTACTAGTGTTTGTTGCATTTGCATTGTTTAACATTTTTTAAATTATGTTTAGTATTTTTAGTATTTGTTATTTTATTTTATGATGTTTCTTTTTTAAATATTAACATGTTGATGTTTCTTTTTTAAATATTAACATCTGTTTTATATTATATTTATTATTTTTAGTTTTTGTTATTTTGTTTTATGATGTTTTTTTTAAATATTTTTAAAATATTTAGTAAGTAGGGAATTGAATAATTATTTTGTTTTATTTTTTTTCTTAATTTGTAATTTGTTTTTTATTTTAATATTTAGTCTGTAGGTTAAAATAGATTTTGGTTTAGAATCTATATATACAATAATATTAATGTTTTTTATATTAAGATAAAAAAAAATTGAAACAGGTGATTTTAAACTATCTATATATTTTGGCTTGTGATATTATGTATTAAGTGTTTCATAAGTTTTGTTCTTTTTTGAAAATATTGATTTATTGCTAACTATTGTTATATAATTTGTTTTTATTGTTATTTTACTTTTTCACTCTTTTTTTAATGTTTCTTTTAGGATTGTTTGGTATAGAAGTGAAGTGTTATTGTGTGCTGGTTTTATGTATGTAATTATCATAACAATTTTAATATGACTATATATATTAAATATTGAATCTACTATAATAAATAAATAGTTAAAAATTAGTCTAGTGGGGTAGCTCAGTTGGTTAGAGATTATGTGGCCAAGATGTTACTAGGTTGAGGTTAACACTTTAATTCTCTATCCCTTCTGGGGACAAGTTCCCAAAACAGATGCTTACAGGGTGAGGTCCCTTTGGGTGGGCCCCTTGAAATTCTTTCCATGAAGCTATGGTGCAACAAACCACATAAAAAAACAATAAAAATAAAATAAAATAGTTAAATGGTAATTATCAAAGGTATCAACAAATCTATGTAATAAATTATTGATCCACATACATATGAAACTCAATAATCGAACTTAGAATAAACAAAATACATATAAAAAGAAAAAAATACTAGCTTATATTAGATGAAGGCTTCATAACATTTTGATATGATTACATGCATGTCCACATTTGACAAGTCAAAATGTTAACCATTATTTAATAATATACCTAACTAATTAACCAATCTAATTTGATAATGGGGTGTGAACCAAATCCAAACATCATATTGTGATGGATGGGCCTCCCATTCATACCAATTCCTCCTAATTGAAGGGGAAAGGATCCCTTCTTTCTTCCTCTAAGGTGAAATGTGAGAAAACTAAAACCAAGTCTAAAATGATAATTGTTGAGTTGTGCTGCAAAATAAGAATACATTGAAGAGTGTGTTGGTTCAGACTAAAGCAGGTAACTACATAGACTAAGGTGGGAGGGTGTTCCTCCAAAGGAAGTTGACTCCTGAGCAAGTGCCTACATCAACCGAGGTGGGAGGGCATGTCTCCAAATGAACCCAATCAAGATGTTTTCATGAAGAATTGTTGAACTAAGCAGGTGCCTACACAGAACAGGGTGGGAAGGAACACCTCCAAATGAACCCAATATGGATGTTGTTGTGAGGTGTTGAGCAGAAGTAGGAAGTAGGGTGCAATTCCTCGTGCTAACCCTGGCTCAATATGGTGCTAATCTTGATGCTATTCTGGACATTTTTTTGGAAGCTATTCTGGGCGTTATATGGGATGCTATTTTGGACACTAATTGGGATGCTAATTGGCATCCAAAATAGCGTCAAATTTTAAAAAGGGACGCTAATAATGCCATTAAAAGTGCCATCCCATGTAAAAGCATCCACTTTTTCCAAAAAATGATGAAAAATACACTAAAAGTGATAGTGGACGCTAAAAAGGATGCTAAAAAAGACGCTAACCATAGGGTTTTGTTATAGTGTTCTATCACTATTCGTGTTAACCTTTATACCTTTTCCTTTTCTTGCATAAGATGCAAGTGCTTTATTTTCTTTGTCATTCGTCTTTTTCATCTTGGAGATCAACCTTGCCTCTTATTCAATGCAATATGACCATAACTTATAAAACTTGGGTAGCTTTTTCCTTGCAAAAATACCTTGAACAAACAAGTCTCAAGAAGAGGGAAAACCATTCAATTTTTTCAAAATGAGCTATTTATCTTCTATATGATCTCCAATGGCTGCTAGTTGATTCTTGATCCGAGAAACCCTTGTAAAGTGGGAGGACATTGTATCTGACGTGTGCTTCATCACATTCCTTAAATGGTGTGTTAACAATAAATTTCTACTTGTATTACTTCTTTCAGATAATCTTGTCAAGGCCTCAAACATTTTCTTAGGATTTTTCAATTCTAACAGATGAGGGATCAAGTGGTCCTTGATTGAATTAGATAGAAATATTCTTTCTTTGAACATATTCTTCTTGTACTTTACTTTATCCTCCTCTTATTCTCGTTTGTGGGTAGCTTATGTGACATAACTAATAGATCATTCTCTTCTAGAATTATAAGTATCCTATGCTTCCAAGATTTGAAGTTATCTACTCCATTTAATCTATCAACAACCCTTATACTGGTTCAAATAATGCATAGGACTTAAGAAATCCCAAAATTTTGTTGGAACTAGGTTCACATTAGAGGAAATTTCAACTCAAAATGGGCCTTTTAACTTTAACTAAAATTCCATGTCATCATGTGTATAGGTCTTAAACACTTTTTTAATATAAATTTGGGGATAGGTATCATAAAAAAAACTACTTTTTTGTTTGTATTTTCGACATATCTCCCCGTGTTTTTACTCAAATTTCGATCAAGAGAGCTTGTTGGATGCGGAATTAAATTCCGCATCCAATGAGTACCCACTTGGCATACTTGGGTAGCGGGGTCTATCAAAAGTATGCCAAGTGGGTACTCGTTGGATGCGGAATTTAATTCTGTTTTTGATGGGCCCCGCTTCCCCAAAAACAAGAAATACCTGAAAAAATGTGATAATGATGTCATCATCACATTTTTCAGGTATTTCTTGTTTTTTGGGTAGTGGGGTCCGTCAAAAGTATGCCAAGTGGGTACTCGTTGGATGCGGAATTTAATTCCACATCCAACGATCTCTCCCAATTTAAATTTGAGTAAAAACATGGGGAGATATGTCGAAAATACAAACAAAAAGTAGTTTTTTTCTTTTCTTCCTCCAAAATTAATAAATATTATTTTATTATTTTAACTATTATTTTATTAATTTTTTTTAGGAGGCCCATTTTGAGTTGAAATTTCCTCTAATGTACTCTTCCATATTTTCTTTTTCAAATCTTCTTTTTTGAATATTCCTTTTTAGACTGCTACCTTGAGCTGCTTTTTTGGATATGCTTTTTCAAACTACTTTTTGGAACTGCTTTTATGGATCTGTGTTTTTGGTCTACTTTTTCAGATCTTCTTTTCTGGACTTCTCTTTTGGTCTACTTTTTTGGGATTCTTTTGGAAGCTACTTTTTCATACTATTTTTTGTATGCTTTTTCAAACTATGTAGTGGCCTCTTTAAGAACAACTCTGATTCCATCTTATTTTTTCTTAGTAGCTAAAGGTTTTTAACTTTTTAACACATTTCTATCATAAAAATAAACTGCATGCATATAAGGATCACTGAAATAAACACATCCATAGCAACCACAATTTTTACCGTGGGAAAACCTTCTCACAAGTAAATCTCAACAACTTCTCTAGATAACATTCTCCAATAAGATACAATGCCAAATAAAGGTTCCATCACTAGTTACAGAAACAAAATAATGATATACAAGAAATATACAAAATGACCTATGAGTAGGTGTTCCTAGAGAGAGAGAGAGAGAGAGAGAGTAAGATAGCCTCAAATATTATGCTTCTTGTGTTCCTCACTTGTCCCCCTAGAGAAGTGTAAACCAATTTAGAGAGAGAGATGTTCTTACTTGATGATAAAATGAGGTGTGGAAACACTTTATTTATATTCTTCTTTTCACTAGAAGTTTCCACAGTTAGGTTGACATGACTTTTATTTATTCTTTAATTTATCTTTTATTTACCTTTCAAGCCAACTTGTCATTTTTCCTTCTAGGGTCAATTTACCCATTTCATTAGATCAGTTATGCTGTTAATTTCTTTCCATTTTCTCTTGGACTTCTTAAGGATATATTTCTATGCTACATAGAAATCATCACTCCTTCTTAGCGAGGAATGTATTATTCTTACATGATCTTCAACACTGAGCATTGGCCTTCTAGAAGTTCATCTTCAATGTTCTTTTAGACTGTTATTATTTTTCCTTTTATTCTTCTCTTTCTATTGACTTCTAGAATTTCTTATGACCTAGAGAATTTCTTTGTGATGTTTCCATATTTCGTGATGTTCTCCAGGGCCTAACCACTTCCAAGTGGATTCTTTCCTCTTCTTAATGTCATTATACCTCACTAGCCAAGTATATGGATATCTGATCTCTCTAAGAGGTTTGACTATTCTACAGTAGTACTAACTATAACTGAATCAAGTATCTGGAAGTCATTGACAGTATATGAGACCTAAGTTGACTATTGAAAGATAGTCATTTGAGCTCTTGACTATGTATATGCTCATGTGGGTGCACTCCATAAGAAATACTACAACCCCTAGCTATCTGATTCATGTACCATGACTTACCAGTATATGAGCCATATACCATTGCATGAAGTACCAATGTTTGATTAAGGTATTACTGGATGACTTATTAGTGTCTGAGCCATGTACCATTGCATGAATTATCGATGGGGAAAATTCCTGAGTCATGAACCACATGAATAACTTGTGGGTGAGAGAATGCCTATTTGTTGGTTCCTATGGAGAAATATCAATAGAATACATCAGGTTGCTTCAGTGTAGGATACACAGATGTAGAGAATGTAGGATACTCAAATGTAGAGAGTCTAGATGTAGAGGGAGTAGGATACTTAGGTGTAGAGGGAGTACAGTGATCCCACATAGAGGGAGTAGTTGTAGCACAAATTGTTGATGGTGAAGGAAGTGCCCCAATATCTTCCTCAATCAAAGGGAGTACAAAGTTGATATCCTAAGAGACTCAGTATGATGAAGTACAAGTCCATGTCTATACCTATGAAGGCAGATCTAGAGAAGTTGAGTGATTCAAATTTGGTGATGTATAGGAATTTTATTAGATCCTTGATGAGATATTTACTTTGGAGTTATCAGTACCCTGATCTAGTTTATGGTTGAGCCAAGACTCTTCCATTCGTTTGTGGTAAGGAAAGAGATGAGGTACCTGTGTGGTACAATTGGATATGGTCTAAGAAACATATCAAGTGATGAAGTGAAGTTGTAGAGATATACAAATTTTGACTCGGTGGAGCACAATGGAGAAAAAGAGAACCCTGGGGTGTTTCTTCAACTTGTATTTGTTATGATTAGTGAGAAGTAGGAAATTTTGGCACTCAGTACAATAGAAGTAGAGTATATTGCAGCCAATGTCACAAGAATATTTGATCTAGAGATAAAATATCACTTCATCCAAGACCTGGTGTAGAATGAATTAGTAAATATTTCATATATATATTTTCACAAAAGTAGGAATTGGGCACAAATTCATTGTCAAAGATTGATTCATATCGATAAATGTGAATGGATAATATAGAGTGTTGATGAATCTACAGATTAATGACAAATATTGACAAGATATAGATTTTTTGTATAGGGAATACATTCACTTATGGGGCTATGCTAGTGGTGAATGGCCTAGACATACAAATGAGCAATAGATGGATGTCTTCAGCTCAGAGGGTCATGTGATTTGAATAGTGATTGATGGTTCTATAAATGAGCACTCTTGGGTGACTTCCACTCATAGGGTCACAGATTTGGCTAGTGATGGATATCTCTATATCCTTGGGAGACATTCACTCATGAGGTCATATATTTGACTATTCATGGATGTCTTGATAGATGTGCAATAATGGGTGACTTCCATTCACAGGAAATGGCCTTGTATTGGTTAGTGGAGTACCACGAGGTCATTTGAATTGGCTAGTGGACCACCACGGGACCATCTGAATTGGATAATGATGGATGGATCTACAACATTGGGAAAACGTTCTACTAGAGGACATGACCCTTGTGTCACTGGAGTACCATAGGGTAATGGATTTGGCTAGTGGACTACCATAGGACCATGTATTCTAGTTAGTTGAGTACTATTGGGCCATATTATTTAGCTAGTAGACTACCACATGACCATGTGATTTGGATAGTGGAGAATGATACACTAACTCATGGGAAATGACCATGTGCTCATGGTTAGTGGTGAATAGCCTTGGTGTAGCCTTACTTAGACCATGGCTAATTGAAGAAGGCTCGAGCTTCTGGCACAATCTATGATTTGGCTAGGAGTATGTGACTCCAAATACAAACATTCTCACCAAGTGTGATGTATAATTTTTCCCTCTCTGAGAGGGAGTGTTGATTTTTTCTCCAGTAGGAAGCATTGGGTAGGAATTCATTATGCATGGGGCTAGACTGAATAGAACAACTTTCATAAGGTGAAACTCTCTCTCCTCCCTCTCTGAAATAAATTAGGGTTTCTGCAAAGCTTGGAATTTGGAAGATTTTCTTACATAGAAAGTTGTGCCTCCCTATAACACATATATTGATCCCAGGATCAAAGTTTTTGGATGTTTGTATCTTCAATAAATCCAAACCCTATTTTGGCCCTAAATAAGAAAACTGCAAAAAAACCAGAACCAGAAATTCTGCAGAAGTTGCGACCTCGCAAGAAAGTTTTGAAGGGTGAAGATTTGGGATCTCTAGAAACCAAGTGGACCAACCAAATCACCTCGGTCAAGTGCATCTCCTGGTAAGGTCAACTTTTCTTTTGAGAAATTTCAATTTTGAGTGACCTCCTGGATAATATGGCCCAAAGCGCTAATCTTGAGGATAAACTGGAAGGCATAGAAAAATTCCCATCATGGAAGTATAGGATAGGTCTAATTCTCAAAGAGAATTTCCTTAAGAAGTACATCAAGGATGAAGTTACAGAACCTAAAGAAGATGAAGCTAAGGAGAAGTATGAACATGACCTAATCAAGGCAATGAGGATCATTGTTGATTCTATTAAATATAAGAAGACACTAAAGAAAATGTATGATGCACTTTCCAGAATGTATGAGGGAAGTAACATCAATAGAAAGATGAATCTGAGAGCTCAACTGAAGGGAACCAAGATGAGCAAAGCATAATCAATTCAATATTACTTCACATAGGTATCCCAGTTCAAAGAACAACTAAGTGCCATTGAAGACACTCTTGATGAGGATTAAGTAGTTATGACTGCTCTCAATGGTCTCACTATGCCTTGGGACTCATTCATACAGACACTGTGTGCCAAAAAAGAAAGTATGAAGTTTGACATAGTATGGGAAGATTGCATTCAAGAATAAGCTAGAGTAGCTAATAGAGAATCTCTACTCAGAGAAGATGATCAAGCTCTAGCAATCCATACTAAAGGAAGAAAACAATCAAACTTCAAGAAAAGTAACCATAAACCTTCAAAGAATAAGTTTCAAAAGAAAAAGAAGGATTACTCAAAGTATCAATGCTTCAATTATCATATCATAGGACACCTTTCCAGAGAGTTTCCATCACCAAAGAAGAACAACAACAATAAGAGACATCATGCTCATCGAGATGAAGATGAGGATGAGGAAGAAAGACCTCAAAGAGACTAACAAAACAAGAATATGTAGATGAATATGTATTATTCTTTGCACTCTCTAGTTCTGTAACACCTGGAGAAGATACATGGCTTAATGATAATGGTGCTTCAAATTTCATGACAGGGAATAAGAAAAACCTATCAAGACTTGAAGAAAATAACTCTCCTCAAGAGATATCATTGGCAGATGACTATCGATATCCCATCAAATGTATTGGTGAATCAAGCTACAAGCTTGACTCTGGGAATTCCATTAAGATGAAGGAAGTAATATATGTACCAGGTTTGAAAAATAATATACTTTCCATCTCATCTCTAAATAAGAAAGGATATAGAGTTTATTTTATAGATGGACAAGTATTTATGTGGTCCAAAGGAAAGACACTTGAAGATGTTGTGGTCATTGGTGAAGAAGAAGGAGGAATGTACAAACTCAAAGGAAATCTAGAGACAACCCTTGTCCATGAGACTACCATCTAAAGTGAACTGTGGCATAGGAGGATTTCTCACATCAACTACAAAGCACTACCCTATGTGAGCAAGGTGGTAACAGGGTTACCAGATCTGAAGATTGATCACAAGGAACTTGCAAATGACGTTAAAGAGGAAAGAACATCAAGAATACCTTTCCTAAAATTGAAACAAAGACTAAAGGTACATTATAACTAATTCATTCTGATGTATGTGGTCCTATTCCCTCCATATCATTAAGTGGATATGAATATTATGTCACATTTATTGATGACTATTCAAGAAATACATGGATATACTTCTTGAAGAACAAGAGTGAAGTGTTCGGGAAATTTAAGGAATTAAAAGCCTTGATAGAGAACCATTTAGAAAAGAGAATCAAGACACTGAGATCAGATAATGATGGAGAATACACTTCAAAGGAATTTGAAGCATTATGTAAGGAGGCAGGAATCAAGAGGGAACTAACCACTCCCTATAATCCCCAACATAATAGTGTCATAGAAAGAAATAATAGAACCATTATGGAAGTAGTAAAGACCATGATTCATGACCAAGACCTCCCCATGCACCTATAAGCTGAAGCATCAAGGACAACTATGTATGTGCATAATATATTATCTCACATCTCTCTTGGATTCAAGACTCATGAAGAAATGTATACAGGAAAAAAACCTGAAGTGAGCCATCTCAAGATATTTGGTTTTCGAGTATGTGTGCATATTCCGAAAGAGAAAAGAACCAAGTTGGATCCTTATAGAAATAAGGGAATATTTGTTGGATACCGTGGAGTCTCCAAATCCTTCATAATATACATTTAAGGATTATATCATATCGAGATTAGTAGGGATCTAACATTTGATGAAGAGACATCTCTCAATAAATATATAAGGTGTCGACTTGAAGAAGTACATGAAGAGGATGTACCTCCAAGAATGGTAGAAGATTAACCCTCTCCTGAAATAGTATCATCTAAAGATCATGATATGCTAGAACCTCAGGAACCCCCTACTATGGATATCTCTCGAAAGAGAAAACCTTATTGTGTAAGAGAAATCATAGAAGAATCCGAGAAGTATGGAGATCTAGAAGGCTCCACAAGAACAAGAAAAAGATCAAATCCATACTCCAGTTATGTAGCTTTGATGTGTGACCTTGTATATCAAGAACCCACCAACTACAAGGAAGCTATCTAGAAGAAAGAGTGGGTTGAAGAAATGAAGGAAGAATACCAGTCAATAATGAAGAATGATGTTTGTGATATAGTAGCCAAACCATAAAACAAGAGTGTGGTATCTTTGAAATGGATCTACAAGATAAAACACGCTACTGATGGAAGTATTGAAAAGTAGAAGGAAATATTTGTGGCTAGAGGATTCTCTCCGAAAGAGGGGATTGATTATGAAGATACTTTTGCTCGAGTAGAAAGGTACACTTCCATCAGAACCATCATGGGACTTGCTTCCATGATGAAGTGGGATCTACACCAAATGGATGTAAATATATCCTTCCTGAATGGTGTGATTGAGGAAGAGGTTTACAACAAACAACCACACGGATTTGAACTCGAAGACAGAGTGACTCATGTGTGTAAGTTGAAAAAGGCTCTGTATGGAATGAAGTAAGCTCCTAGAGGTTGGTATGGTAGAATAGATAGATTCTTGACAATATTGGGCTTTACCAAAAGTAAAGATGATCCTAACCTTTACATGAATATTATGGATGATTGTTTGTAGGAATACTTCAACCAATGCGGACATTTCTTGTTCCTCTAGCATGTATGGTAAAAGTCTATAACAAAAAGTCACAACAACATATCATTTCCCCAGATAACTAATCTACTTGAATGAACAACTTTTTTACCTCGTATCTGAAGGTTTTTTGTCTTTGTTTCACTGACCTTGATGCAATTTATTGTACCTACAAAAAAACACCAGAAACAACACAAGGGATAAGAGTAACAAGATAGATCAATAATCTATATTAGTGATAAAGGAATCTAATAATAAATGATTTATATTCACACAAATCATATATGGGAAAGGGAAACACTTTTTGCATCGAAGAGGTACATTCTACATCCCAGTAAGGGAGACTTGTGTAATTCATTCTGTACTCATCTTAGAGTTGACATGTGTCTTTTCTAAAAAATAATAAAAATTTATTAAAAATAACTTGTTGGCTTAAATTAAATTTAACCTATTTAGAATTGTATATATATATATATATATATATATATATATATATATATATAAACATAAATTAGATCAACTAAAACCATAAAAAATATATTACACATTTCCACTCTAAGAAAGGGTTTGCATCTTGAGAGATTTGATCCCTCTCGATGCTTGGTAGATCCCCTTTTAGATGGATCTATGCTGGTGTATTAATTAATGAAAATAGAAATTTATCCATGCCTAGGTACATGTTATCATCAACATTCTTCATGTTATTCATTTATCAACTATCACTTTTTTTATTATCTCACATTCTTCTAGTTATCTTCCATGAACTCTCAATTATCCATTTATAACCTATGAGTTATCCATGAATCGCTACTAGTTATCCATTCATCATCTACTAGTTATTTTTTATATAATTGTTTATTTCAAAATTTGAATGATTGCCATAGAATTAATCTCGACAATGCACTTGTCTCATCCTCATTCGTTGATGAAAAAGCATAGATAGTAGTCCACCCCAAATCTCAAGCAAAAATGTCTATCGACATAATTAATTATATTATTTATATAATAATACTGAAAAAAGTATAAATATAATAATAATATTTATTAAAGTTGTTAATATAAAATATAAAATATTTAAATTAATATTTATGTTAAATATTACAATTTTTTTGATTTGGAGGAGTGGCCTTTGGATTAAGAAATCATGACTTGGCCCAAAAGCATCTAAGCCCTCAAAATCACTAAGAGAGAGATTGCACTTTGATCATGAAAAATTCCTAAAAGTTAAGACAAATTTACTCCGCATGCTTTCAGCTTTATTTGATTTAAGCCAATACTATCAAACAAAAAATTTAAAAAAAATTAATAATATAAAATTCATATAATGCCACCTCATCCAAGGAAACTTATTCAAATATATTTGTGTTTATTTAAATAATGAAGATTTTCAATTTATTAAACATTTTAATATATTTTAATCATTATTTTTATAAGTGGTGAGATATTAGTTAAAACTTTCTATGGATATTATTAAGTGATTTAAGTAGTTGATATTTATAAAGAAAAATATAAAATTATACTAGCATAATTATTTTAATAATAATATGATTTAGATATATCGGTGACATTATTTAAGGTAGGGAAAACAAAAATAATGTCACCTATAGGTATAGGTGTATATCAAGGATATTATTATTACTATAGTTATGCTAATTCATGATCATTACCAGACATCAAACTTCTTATTATATTATACTTTTTCTTTAATCAATATTCTTATAAGAGTGAATTATTAGTAAAACTTTGAATAAATATTATTAAGTGAGTTAAGTAATTAATCTTTGTTAACCAAAATATAAAATTATACTAGCATAATCATCTCAATAATAATATGGTGATATAAGTCTAACATTATTAAGGTAAGAAAAATACTAATCGATGACCGACTTTAAAACAATAAAACAATTAATACATTATAAATTAACAAAATATAAAATTATACTAGCATAATCATCTTAATAATAATATGGTGATATAAGTCTAACATTATTAAGGTAAGAAAAATACTAATTGATGACCGACTTTAAAACAATAAAACAATTAATACATTATAAATTAAATTAAATTATAAATAATAAATTTTTTTATATTATTTATATAATAATTTTGAAAAAAATATAAAAATAAAAATTATTATTGTTTATTAGTATTAACCAATTAAACTATCTATATTAATAATCTTATGAAATATTACTTATTTTTCATTAATTATTATTATTTATATAATATTTGGTAAAAATGTTCTTGAGTGGAGGCATTGAAATTATCTTGCTAAATAGACGCATATCTAACTCAATGAGCTAACGATAATTGACTATTTATATAATAAAAATAAAATAAAGATATATGCATAATATTAAAATAATTATAATTATTTTAATATAAAATTTAAAAAAATAATATTAATATTAATATTATTATGATTAACGTATAATTATAAAAAATTAATGTTTGGATATGAAAATAATAAAACTTTAAGATTATTTCATATTGAATAATGTTGGGCCAGGAAAAGGGCCAAGTAAAGTGCACAAGGAAGAAGCACGCGCACAAGCAATAAACGGAAAAAGGCACATGCGACATAAGGGAAAAGCTGGCTAAAAGGAATCGGCGCAGATAAGATGAAAACATGCGTGCAATGAAGAAAGAACAGGGGGAAAGCTACGATAGGATAGCTGCGACAAGGAAGGCATATCTGAGTTGGTGGAAGAGGAGGGTGGAGAAGTTAAAGCTAGAAGGAGGAAGTCAAGGAAGACTGTAGAAGGAAAGCTAGCAGAAGAAGGAATGACAGTTTTGCAGCTAGTTATGACTGGTACAGATGAGTTGAAAGACATTTCCACGGCTAGTTAAAGTTGTGGTTAATTTCTTCCAGGACTTTCACGGCTAGGTATGGGCCGACATTTGTGTAACATAAGATATTTTGTAAGTTATCGAGTCTGTAATAACTGAGCTGTACTGAGTCGACCCTATGAGGTCCTGTAAATATTATAAATAGGAGGAACCCACTCATTATAAGGGTTCAGCGATATAGATAAGTCACAATTAAAGAGTCAGTTAGAATCCACTAGATTTCGGTAAGATTGAGTAGAAGTAGGAGGCTATTGAGCCGCAAATCTTGCAGCTATGTGCGCAGACTACTAGAAGTAGAAGGAATCTATAGCTGAGTACATAGATAGTAGGATAGAAGAGTCGATCCAGGATGTGTGCATTCAGTAGGAGTAGATAGAATAATAAACCAGAGAGCATGAGAGAAAGAAGATGGAGTCAAAGACATATCTTAAGAACAATCTGTAGGTCGCAGACTGCAAGGTGCTATATCCAATTCTCATGCCATATGAAGAGCACCTTGGTGGTTTTTCCCATATGGGTTTCCACGTTATTCCTTGTGTATATGAATGAATATTATTGAATGGTGAATGCTTACATGAATATTTTCTTATTGCCTGTTGTTATAGTTACTAGTGAATGTATGTCATAATATGGTTTATCTATGAATGAATGGTTAAGTGTTGGTTGCAATGGTATGTATGAATCATGGTTAAGTTGTTAAGTCCAAATATAGTAGCGCACTGTCTAATTGAGTATAAGGGATCAGTTGTGTTGCATTTTCGCACCAGCTGTAGGGTTATAAGGATGAGGTTGGGTCGCGTGCACGTCGCGACGCCTCTTAATACTGTTGACGCGTTGCCATAGGACTCTAGCTTGTCACCTTTTTCAAGCGCCTTGGCCCCGTACCAAGGGACTATACTCCCTCACCAACTACAGAAACATGGTTCTGGCAGTTACCCATTAGATATCTCGGGTGAGACTGCGCCTGCCTCATAGGCATTGCCGATTGAGCTTGCTCTGTCAGGTCGATGTCTTGTGGTTTATTGTTGGTATTGTGGTGTTGTTGAACCGTGATTCAAGACAAGAAGAGGAAAGAGGACAAAAAATGGTTTCGTTGCTGGGACCAATCATTTGAGTTGAGGGAAACGTTGTGGCATCTGACAAAAAACGAGATAGAGGGCTGGTTGGAGTCTAAGATGCTAGTATTCATGCAAGAAGAGAGCGCAGGATCTTAGTTAAGCACAAAAAACTGGGTATACCGGTACATATAATCTAATGTTCACGAGGTATTCTTTGCACAGTTCCCTATTATACTGCATGAGTGGTTTTCCAGGTTGGAAAGAAGACAAACCAATTTCTAGAGAAGAGAAATAGTCGAGTAGAATGAGCAATTGGTTCATGAGGTAACTGGTGTAAGTAACAGCATCTCTAAAGCTATTGATTTTTGGGTTGACAGTATTTCGCAAGGATATATTACTAAGTTTGCAGTATAGGTTATAACCTCATACAGTGGGGCAGAAAGAAATTTTTTCCAAGTACCACGAAGAAGGTATTTGTTATCTATCAACACATGGATTAAGATGCTCATTTATGAGAAGGGTATCCTATAGTTGAGTAGTTGAGTTGCATACCACAGAGGAAGGCTATGTCACAGACGACCTGTCAAGAAAATGGGAAATTGTGAGTTGAGATGTTCCCAGGAAGTATAGAACCTGAACTAGAGACTAGATTCCTAAGGAGTGGAAGGATATTCAGATCTGGGTAGAGGAGAAATATAGAGGAAGGTCGATGAAGTCCTAGTTTGTTCAAGGAAAGCGAACACGAACTTTAGTTGTAGGTATACAAAGGATATTGCAATGAAGAGGAGGAATACAGCTTGATTTTAGAAGGAGAAGAAGACTCTGAGGAGTTGCCAAGTCACCAAGGTCAGGACATAGCTACATCACACCAGGAGTATCCCTAGAGGCAAGGTCTATAGCCTCATCTCTTGAAAGAGCTATTAATATTAATAGTTCTAGTACTGCGACTAACACCCAAGAAGGAACACCTCCTTTAAACCCGTTACCAAAAAATATCGACACTGGCTCAATGGTCGGGCATGATATTCGGTTACCTTCCTTCAATGGAAATGGATCAGAGGATCTAGAACATCATTGGTTCATCTGTGAAGATGTATGGATGGTTTCTTTTAGTTCAAAATGCAGACTTAAAGAAAGCGCAAATGATCACGACTCTAAGAGGTCGTGCACTAGACTAGTTTATGAAGTACTACATAGTACCATTAGGAGCACTGCAGAAGACCCTTGAGGAGATAAGGGTTGCGATGATCTATGAGTTTAGAGAACCTAAATCTGAGTCATAGTGTATCACTGAGATCAAGGGGATAAAACAAGCATTGGCAGAGACAGTATGGGACTTTGACCAAAGATTTAAAACTTTTATGGCCAAAGTTAGTTTCCAGATGTCGTATTTTCAGCATAAAGAGTGGTTCATTGCTATGATGTTACCACACATATGAGGGCCATTGATGCATCAAAATATCGAGTCACAGAACAAAGCACTGGAATTGGAAATGAAGCCAAAGGCCTCACCAATCAGCGATGGTGCCGTAGGGATGGTGTAGATCCAGTAACAGTTGGATAATCTGACGATAAAACTTCAGGATATCAAAAGGGGCAAGGAAGCACAAGAATATTTATGGTGCACGAAATGTAGAACAGAAAGACACACCAAAGATAATTGTCTAACCTTCATGAATTATATCTCATCCGGTGCATCGAACCCATTAAAAGGCCATGGAATACCTTGGTGTTGCATATGCCAGTCTAGAGGACATCATGACGAGGAGTGTTTATATTTTCAAAAGGTAGTAAGTACCCCAAAAAACCTCTTTTGTAAATTTTGTAAGTCAGTAGGACATGAAGAGAAAGATTGCATAGCATACCAACTCTTGAAGGAAAAAACTATAGACACATACTTGATGAAGAATGGGGGGCAGGCTTAGGCTGAACCCGCGTAGGCATCATATCAGCTTGTGCATTTTCCACCTGCACAGTATGAGAACTAGTATCATCTTCAGTATGCACCACAACAACCATACACACAACAAAATCACTACCATCCTCACTATTATTTTAAAAGTTATTATGAAGCTTTATGTTGTTGAACAAGGATGGTCAAAGATGACTATAATTGAATATTTTATTATTAAATAATTAAAAGAAGATACTGCACCTACCCAAAGAGGAATATTGAAGAGTGTTCACTGACCCACTAGGAGGAATGATCTGTTGTAGAAGGAAAAAATGACAAATGGAAACAACAACACTCACTTTCTAACTGTTGCAGGAGACAACTTCCCTATAATTGTGGTCATGTTCCCAAGAAAGGAGGAACTAAGCATGTGGCTCATTCAATTGCAAAAATGACCCAAAGACTGAGAAAAGCTTATATATACCATTGAATGAGAAGGAAGCTCACTACATTATAGGATATTACAACCTTGTGGTTTTGTTGGAAACTGAAAAGTTAGGCACATAAGAGGAATTCGATGAGGGGAAAGATAAAGTGAGTTTCTAGAGTGTTGACTGTGAATGTGTCTATTAATTTGCAGAGGGAACTGATTAGGATTCTACATAGTATCTTCATTTTGGTGGTTTAGTGAACAGGCTCAGGGGTCCTAAAGGAAGTACTCTTGGCTACTTTTAGAAGACGATTGGGAGGAACGGTCTTCTTAGGGTGTTTGTCGACTTTAAAAGTTAACAGGTTCTAAGTTGTTCGGGTTAATATCTTTAAATTTATTTTATATTTATATCTCTAGGATTTTATGAATGTTAAATCTTTTCCAAAACAATTATTGTTACTGTAATAAATTAGGAGAATATTTTATTCCCTATAAAATTATTAATTAATGAATGCTATCGTTTACACAAAATTTTCATAGTAAAATTAGTAGGCTATCTTATATTTCTCATTTAGAAACAATATCATATTTTCATATATAGTTTCTTATAGTATTACATAGATAATGAACAATTAGTATTCCTCTAGTTCTTCTTTTATACCCTTGCAGAAATAACTAAAAGGTTAAAAACAATGCTATCATCGGTTAACTAAACAATGAACTAACTTTATAGTTAGGGTTTTCTTAGTTTGAACACAGTAATCCCTCTTTTCAAACAATCTCTAATCTAAAAACATGATGGATTCCATCCAAGGTTGAAGACCCATAATAATATTAATAACTTATTCAATATAAAAATTTATACAACCGAAAGGATTTTAACTCATTATCAAACTCACACAGTTGAAAGGCTCATGTTTTCATTATGTTTTACTAGAATACAACTTTCTTACAGGTGAGAGGCAAATCTTCTTTTACAAAATCAACTTAGGGTAAACACTCCATATTAATGAATTTAAAAGAATCAATATAACTGTAAAAACAAACAAATATCTCCTTTATAATCTCGGTTAACACAAATCAAAGGTTCAAAACCTATAAGGTAAAATTATCATTAATAGTTTACTCATTATTAAGTTTACAGCTGAAAGGCTTGTCATTTTTCCAAAAAGTGATATTAGGGTTCAACAAAACAGTTTAATGAAGTAGATAACCATAGTAAATAATAAAACTTCCTCAATTAAGAAATTAATATAGGTTGGGAGTTCAAGGCTCGTAAGGGTTAATCCTTTTCAGGAAATTTGATAACAAAAACTACAATAGTACAACCTAAAAACATTTAGGAAAGAATGGGCTGTAAATATTTTAAACCAAAATGATCTTCTTTTTTAGACACATAAATCATAACTCGGTAACATTCTTTTCTTTCACTGAATGTTAAATAAAACATCAATGTTGTAACAGAGTAACAATAAATAGATTATCCTTTACACATAGCAACTTTCCAAAGGAAAGAAATGACTCAAACAATTTACAGAGTAGTATTGCAGTACTATATTATAAACAAAAAACCCAGATAGCAACGAAAAACGTAGTATTGCAGTACTATATTATAAACATTGGAAAATTAAAATTTAAGAGTTTTCAAAGGACTCAAAATATATCTCCCCACAAACTCCACGGCCTATAACAAAAAGGGTTTTTAATATATTAACCTTGCATTAACCCCAACGAAGCCATAGGATTTGGAAAACAATTAAAATCCCCGTCATTTAAATGCCATAAAGGAAAAACATAGAAGTGTTTACAATTTCAACTGAAGGGCTCGTCCAATCCAAACAAAGATAAACCCAACTAACAACTCTATTCCATGTTTCCCATACCATCAAGGACTGTAGGTTTTAAGTTTGTAAGGTCATACCTGATCCTTTCAAGGTCATCCACCCTCAACTCGAACCCTTTCAAAACCAGGCCTTGCAGGAAAATGACTGTCGCAACCACTTGCAAATCAAATAATGACTAAGGGTTAAAACCATTCAAAGTATTTTGGCATTGTAAATTTATTTATTTTTAAACTGAAAGTAATATGATGATGCATGAGAAAAATTACCCTTAGCTCAGAGTCACAGCAAAGGAAATTGTGGTGACAACTCTAAGGTAGGAACCAATAGCAGGTCGAAACCATGAACTTGTAAATTTTTTGTAAACCACTGCCATGGCTAAGAGCACCAGAGATGATATAACAATGGAGTTAGACATTGGAGATGCGGATATGGAAGTGTTGGGATATTGGAGGTCCTAGAGACAAAGGGCCGAGACCCCTCGAATATACTCATAGGCCAACAATTCAGAATGACCAAAACCCTAGGATTATTGATAAGGGTTTAAACTATTAACTCCTTTACAGCTGGAAGTCACCACTTCACATGGGTTCTTTTACTTTCACCTCCACGTGGAATGATCTATTTTCATACCCAATTTTCCTATAGTTGCAAAGTAGACCTGTCATTTCCCTTAGTTTTCGAAAAGTCACCTTAATGCTTATAAATTAGGTTCATTAGTAGTTTACGGTTGCATGAGATGGGGATAAATCCTTTTCACTAGACATACTTGCATAAATACAATATTTTAAACATGCATTAGCTCGTATAAATCTAAGTAATACCTTTAGCCCGTAAACCCAACAATGAAATAGAATTAGTAAGCAGAGAGTTAGAATATAAAAAAACATGAAGAATTAAGCATACAAACTGTAAACTACAACAAGCAGGATTGACACTTATATCTTCACGATAAAATAAGAAAATATGTTTTCGATTATAGCGATGTATGTTTCATAATTTTTTTGTCGCAATTGAGTTGTTATTTTTGAATTGTTAAGTCATAATCTTAAGATATATCCTAAGATGAAAGTGGATGTAGGATTTACCATGAGCCATGTGAAACTAGATCGTATATTGATCTAAAACCCCGCATTATTATTTTTTTACTTATGGAATTTTGGAGTTGTTACATGTGGTATTAGAGCGAGGTTTTCAAACACTAGGTTTAAAGTTGGCTTAACTCGCGTACAAACACATGAAAACAAAAATACTAACTATGTTTAAAAATTGTTTATGTAGAGAACTATAAATTTTTATTTTGCAGGAAATGGGAGTAGAGGCATCTGTTGAAGATGGATCACATCATAATAATCTAGATAATATATATGCGGAACTAAATAAAAAACCATTTGAATTACTTCAAGCTGCAAAAGACTTAAAAGATGAATTACAAAATGTTAAGGAAGATAATGAAATAATCCTAAGAGCACGTGAATAATTAAATCATATATTGCTGGATAAATTACATAATGAAGGAAATGATAAAAGAAAAGAACACGAATATGAATATGGAACTATGTCCTACAAGCATAAAGGTAATAAGTTAAAATTATCTGATAATGAAAGTAAATCCTTTACAGGAATTAAGGTCAGATCACACAGAGAGAAACATAAATATTCTAGTGAAAGTAGTGATAGAGACAATAGTCCTAAAAAGAGAAAATATAAACCTTACGAAGAAAATTCAGTAGAGTTTAATAATATAAAACCCCCTATGTTTAATGCTGAGGTGGAAAAAGGGGAAAAAGCTAAGGCATGGATATCTGGTATAAAAAAATATTTTCAAATCTATAATTACTCATATAGGCTGAAAGCTACAATGGATATATATAACTTAACTAGAAAAGCTGATATATGGTGGAAGGATATAAAAGAGAGAAACAAATTAAAGAAAAGTATGTGACTTGGAGGACTTCTAAAAAATACTTTAAATTTTTTTTGTCTGAACAATATTATGAAGAAAGGGATAAGGAATTTTACGATCTTAAGCTAGGTTCAATGTCTATGAAGGAACTAAGTAGTAAAATTTTAAGTTTATTACGATACGTACCTTATATCATTGATGAAAATCCTAAGATACAGAGGTTTCTGAGTTGTTTACCTCTTAGCTTCAAGGACATATTTTTTTTACAACAATCCAAAAACCATTGAGGAGGAAAAGAGGAAAGATAATTTCTATTATGAAGAAAGAAAAAATAAAACAAAATTCTTACCTAACTGGAAGGGTAAAAGAAATAATAACTTTGAACAAAGAAGAAAAGGCTTTAAGTCCAACAGAAATTTTGGAAATAATTCCCAAAACTATTATATGAATACTTACCAAGGGACAGACTTTAAAAGTAAAACACAATAGAATCTTATAGCACCAAAGAACAGAGACATACCTAACAATTATGTTAAAAATAATGAACAAAGAGAACCTGTAAAATGTTGGGAATGTTAGGGAACTCATTATGCGAAGGACTGTCCAAAATGAAAGAGGAATTTCAACAATATTCATACAATACAGGAAGAAGCAACTGTTGCTGACATAGAAAAAGAGATGCCCAGGATTAATGCATATTTGGAGTATTGACAAGATGATCACCAAACATCCATGGTGGAAATAGAAGGTATGATAAAGAATAAACCCATTTCTATTTTGATAGACCCAGGTGCTAGTTTAAGCTATGTGTCACCTAGTATAGGAGAAATTTGTAACTTGCATTTGAAAAAGTTTGAAAAATATTGGCTGGTTCAGTTGGCTACATGAACTAAGATAAAGGTAGTTAGCTATGTTGAAGATTGTGAAATATTTATGAGTCAATTAAAATCTCAAGTGAAATTAAATGTACTACCTCTAGGGTCATATGATGTTTCAATAGGTATGGACTGGTTGGAAAAACACAGAGTAGTTTTAAATTTCTTTGAGAAAATATTTACATGCTTAGATGAAAAAGGAGAAAACGTTATAGTGAAAGGAATAACCTAGAAAAGTTTCTATTAGACTGATTTTAGCTTTGCAAATGAAAAAGTATGTACATAAAGGTTGTAAAGTAATTGTTGTGCATGTAATGAATGATGAACACATGAATAAAGAAGATAAATTAAAATTTGATGATATACCAATTTTAAAATAATTTTCAGATGTATTCCTAGAAGATATTCCAGGATTACCTTTGAAAAGAGAATTGGATTTTACTATTGAATTAGTACCGGGAGCTGTACCCAACTCAAAGGCTCCTTACCGGATGAATTTCTAGAACTTGATGAATTAAAAATGCAACTACAAGAGTTAATAGATAAGAATTACCGAAGACCAATTCTATCCCCTTGGGGAGCACCTGTCCTATTTGTTAAAAATAAAGACAATACCTTACGTTTATGTATAGATTACCGTCAGTTAAATGCGATGACAATTAAAAACAGATATCCATTGCCCCACATAGATGATTTGTTCAATTAGATATGCGGAGAAACAGTATTCTCAAAAATAGACTTGAAATATGGACATCATCAAGTTAGAATTAAAGATGAATATACATTTAAAACTACATTTAGAACCCATTACGAGAATTATGGGTGTGTAGTTATGTCATTTGGGATAACGAATGCTCCAACATCTTTTATGTGTTTAATGAACAATATCTTAAGTAAGTATTTGGATAAATTCGTAGTTGTCTTCATAGATGACATACTAATTTATTCAAAAACCAAAGAAGAACATGATGAACATATACAAATAATATTACAAGTTCTAAGAGAACACAAATGGTACGCTAAATTCAATAAATGCAAATTCTTTAAGGATAAAATAGAGTATCTAGGCCATGTGATATCCAAGGAAGAAATATCAGTGGATCCTGATAAGATACAAGTAATAATGGAATGTCTTGGTTCAAAGGATGTATAGGATGTACAATCATTCATGGGGATTACAGGTTATTATCAAAAATTCATAAAAGGATTCTCAAAGATTGTGAATCCCATAACATCCTTACACAAAGAGGGAAAAATATTTGTATGGGATTGAAAATTTGAAGAAATATTTAACAAATTAAAAGAAGTATTAACCACTACACCTATCTTAAAAATAACAGATCCAAATAAGGACTTTGGTGTATGCATTGATGCATGCAATGAGGACCTAGGTGGAGTGTTAACGCAAGAAGGTCATGTAATAACTATGAGTCAAGAAAGTTAAAAATACATGAAAATAATTATGCTACATATGATTTAGAGTTGGTTTCCATAATACATGCCTTGAAAATGTGACACCCTCATCTAATCAGTAGAAGATATTTATTAATGTCTGACAACATAAGTTTGAAATATTTGTTTGATCAACAAAATTTGAACGCAAGGCAAGCAAGATGGTTAGCTTTCATTAGAGAATATGATTTCGAGGTCAAACATATAAAAGGAAAGGAGAATGAGGTGGTTGATGCCATAAGTAAAAATGTAAATCTGAATTACATAGCCTTTGTTAGAAGCTATAAAACATAATTAGACGATAAGTTTGAAGATGGAGTGAAAATGGACAAAGATGATCAAAATTTAAGAGAAAAAGTTACAGAAAATGTATCTAAAAATGTAAAAATAGATTTTAGTTTGAATGAAAAAGGTTTAATGTTGTATAAAATCATATTATACGTACCTAATGTATTAGAAATTAAATTTCTGATCTTAAACGAAGTACATAAGAGTCCTTACTCAGGACATCCTGGTTACTAGAAAGTGATGACAATGCTAAGAAATTATTATTTTTGGCTTAATATGAAAAATGAAGTCGTTGAATACATAGATAGGTGTATAGAATGCTAGCAGATTAAAGTTGAGCATCGACACCCAGTAGGTATTTTGCAACCATTACCAATTCTAGATTAGAAATGGGAAATTATCAGCCTTGATTTCATAACGAGACTGCCTAAAAATCAAAAGCAAAATGATTCCGTGATGGTAATGGTAGAAAAAATTAGGAAAGAATCTCATTTTATACCTATCAAAACTACTTAAGGTTGCTAATATTGCCGATATTTTTATGAAGGAAAATTTTTGATTGCATGGAATTCCTAAGATGATAATTTTTGATAGGGATCCTAAGTTTACTGGTAATTTCTAGAGGTCATTGTTTAAAGGATTGGACACTAAATTAAATTTTAGTACCGCTTATCATCTGTAAATGGATGGAAAAACAGAAAGAGTAAATCGAGTTTTAGAAGATATGCTAAGGATGTATGTTAGGGATCATCCAAATAAATGGGAGGAATAACTGCACTTAGTTGAGTTTTCTTATAACAATAATTATCAAGCTTCAACTAAACTTAGTCCTTTTGAAATACTGTATGGTAGGAAATGTAAATACTCCCATTTCATGGAATAATCTAGTTGACAGATTAATGTTAGGACATGTCTTATTAAAATAAATGGAACTAACAGTGAAATAGGTACAAAGCAATATGAAAATTGCACAGGACATACAAACGAGTTATGCATACCTTAAAAGAACTCAGAAATAATTCCAAGTAGGTGAGCATGTTTTTGTCAAGGTAAAACCTAGAAAATTATCCTTTAAGTTGGGGAGTTGTGTTAAATTAGAACCCAGGTATTGTGGACCATTTGAGATATTGTCAAGAGTTGGACCAGTGGCTTATCAGTTAGCTTTGCAACCTAATTTCAAAATACATAACGTATTTCATATTTCTATATTGAAAAAGTATGTGCATGATGCTACTCATGTAATGGATTGGAAAGTTATTTAGGTAGAACCAGAAGGAGATTTTTAGGTGGAACCAGATTGTATCCTTGACAAAAGAGAACTTTTTCTCCAAAATCACACCATTCGACAAGTAAAGGTGCAATGGAAGCACCTTAGTCCAGATGAAGCAACCTCGGAATTGGACAATCATATGCGGGATTCATATACAATTTTGTTCCAGGAAGACTTAGATGATACTTAAGAAGCATCGAGGAAAATGTTGAACTTAATATGGGGTGTTTGTAACCATCGTAGAATTGAAAACATTTTATTTTTGTGAAAAGACATTACTTTAAAAGTTATTGTAAAGTTTTATGTTGTTGACCAAGGATTCTCAAAGATGACTATAATTGAATATTTTATTATTAAATAATTAAAAGAAGAGACACCTACCCAAAGAGGACCGTTGAAGAGTTTTCACTAACCCACTAGGAGGAATGATCTATTGTAGAAGGAAAAAATGACAAATGACAGCAACAACATTCACTTTCTAGTTGTTGCAGAAGGAAAATTTCCTATAATTGTGGCCATGTTCCCAAGAAATGAGGAACTAAGAAGGTGGCTCATTTAATTGCAAAACTGACCCAAATACCTAGGGAATCTTATATATAACTTCAAATGAGTAGGAGGATCACTACATTTTAAGAGATTAGAACCATGTGGTTTGCTGGAAATTGAAAAGTTAGGCACACAAGAGGAATTTGATCAAGGGAAATCTAAAGTGAGTTTCTAGAGTGTTGAATGCGAATGCGAATGTGAATGCTAAGTTACAAAGGGGACTGATTAGGCTTCTACACAATATCTTCGCTTTGGTGTTTCAGTGAACAAGATCGAGGGTCCTAAAGCAAGCAATCTTGGCTTCTTTCAGGAGACAGTTGGGAGGAACGATCGTCTTTGGGTGTTTGTCCACTTTTAAAGTTAACAGGTTCTAAGTTGTTTTGGTTACTATCTTTAAATTTATTTTATATTTATATCTGTAGGATTTAATGAATGTTAAATATTTTCCAAAACTATTATTCGTTTCTGTAATAAAGTAGGAAAATATTTTATTCCCTGTAAAATTATCAGTTAATGAATGCTACTATTTACACAAAAATTTCATAGTAAAATTAGTAGGCTATCTTATATTTGTCATTTAGAAACAATATCATATTTTCATATATAGTTTCTTATATTATTACATAGATAATGAATAGTTAGTATTCCTCTAGTTCTTCTTTTATGCCCTTGCAGAAATAACTGAAAGGTTAAAAATAATACCATCATCGGTTAACTAAACAATGAACTGCTTTTACAGTTAGGGTTTGCTCAGTTTGAACACATTAATCCCTCTTTTCAAACAAAATCTAATCTAAAAACATGATTCCTTCCAGCCAGGGTTCAAGACCCATAAGAATATTAATAACATATTCAAGATAGAAATTTATACAATCTAAAGGATTTTTACTCATTTTCAAACTCACACAGTCGAAAGGCTCACATTTTCATTATGTTTTACCAGAATACAACTTACTTACAACAGAGAGACACATCTTCTTTTACAAAATTGAATTAGGCTAAACACTCCATATTAACAAATTTAAAGGAATCAATATAACTGTAAAAAGAAACAAATATCTCCTTTATAAGATCGGTTAACACAAATCAAAGGTTCTAAACCTATAAGGTAAAATATATGTTAATGATTTACTCATTATCAAGTTTACAATCGAAAGGATTGTCGTTTTTCCAAAAAAAATATTAGGGTTCAACATAACAGTTTAATGAAATATATAACCATTGTAAATAATGAAACTTCCTCAATTAAGAAATTAATATAGGTCGGGAGTTCAAGTCCGATAAGGGTTAATATTTTTTCAGGAAATTCTATAACGAAACCTACATCAGTACAAACTAAAAACATTTATCAAAGAATGGGCTATAAATATTTTAAACCAGAATGATCTTCTTCTCAGACACATAAATCATAATGTGATAATATTATTTTCTTTCACTGGATTTTAAATAAAATATCAATTTTATAACAGATTAATAATAAACAGATTATCCTTTACCCATAGTAGTTTCCTGAAGGCAATAAATGATTGAAACAACTTACAGAGTAATATTGATATTTGATATATCAGTCATGTTGATGTATTTGTAACTTCGAAAGATATTCTGATGTATATTATCATTGTATGTTGTTGTACCAAATTGGGGATGTGTGTTACCCCTTTATGAGATGTCTAAATTATGTCTATAACTTGAGGTACAACCTCCATTGTAAGTTGGGGAAATAGTCCCCAGTGTAACATCATGTAATATATAATTGTGGTTTCTCTAGGAGAAGTGGACCCCAATTGAGATGACAGGTAGGCTCGAGTCTTATATTTAGTCAGTGACTTGAAAGGGTATAAATAGGGAGATGCTCTCTCTCATTTATGCACACCTCACATTCTCTCTAAAGCACATGAGAGAGAGAGGGGTAGTCAACGGAGGAGATAAATATAGCTACTGAACATTTCTTATTACTGCTTTTGATCATCTTACTATTCTGAAGAAGTTTGTGGGGTTTTCTCATTTATGGTTTCCCTGATGAAAATATTTGTTTCTTGTGTATATTTTATATCTTAGGAATTTAGTTGTACTTGTTATTCTTTTAGATATATATCCAATATAATATAATCATATCTTAAGAAAACATAGCATGGTATCAGAGCCTCTCTGAAAGAAGGCACTGTGCAGTTGCGAGATCTAGGGCTTCCTAGTTGAAGGCATTCTCTCCACAGACCATCAAGGAAGGAGGGATAGGATAAATCACCTCACTAGGGCTCATCTATTGGTGGTATTAGTTTCTAAATCAGATAATTTTCACTGTACAATCGAAATACAACTACAATGGGAGCTAAAGGAAATTAGGGTTTCATGCCTGAAAACCTTAGAAGATTGAATTTAGTAATACTAGAACTCTTGCTATAACATAATATTAGAGAAGGATCAGAAGCCAAAAATTTTATAGGCCAAATCAAAATTTGTGCTGTACACTGTGTAAAAGTTTCAACCTCTAATTCTCTATACTTTAGGAGATATGGTTCCTGCAAATCATGGTTCCAACATCCTCAAGAATATAGTCATAAACAAGTGAGCTAGGAATATTTGCTATATTGTGGGCTAGGAAGGTCCAAATGAAATTTAGAAATATTTTTAATGTAGGGAATAGACTATAGTTTCTATGGTACATTTTTCATACCCATAACGTGAAACAATGAGACGTGACATTTCGTACAATTTCACTATGTTGAACTTTCCCCAAAATAGTCACCTTGGGAAAATCCGCATAAGTCCCACTTGGAGAATCCATTTCTTCTCTAACCTATGAGGTTGGAAAGAAGGAATATCATTCTATCTCAGCGTGAATATTCAAAATTTAAGGATCAGAAACTTTGGAGATACAACATAATCAATATCAGTCATTTCTGTAGAAGAAATTGGAAAACTAGGGCTTCCTGTTCCAGGAGCTTCCCTCCATTGCTTTTAGAAAAGGAGTACATTGGACATATCACCTTGAAAATTCCCATATTTCTATCTAATCAGAAGTTTGAACTTCCAAGTTTTGGAAATTAGGGTTTCTCTGACAAACCCTAGATCAACCAGCTCTGGAACTAGGACAGACACCTCAAATTGGTAAGATCTAACTTTTTGCTATTTACATTTGAGGTTCTCATTTCAAAATGACTAATCACGCCAGCTTGATGAAAATCTTGGTGAAGCTGACAAATTTCGAGTATGGAAGTATAAGACCTTTGTGATCCTTGAATAAAATGACATGGATCAGTATTTCTGTAAGGAAGTTCTAAGAGCCAGAGGGAGATGAGGTTAAGGATAGAGACAAGAGAATCATTGAAGATTCTATTAAATATCATCTCATGCCTCGTGTGTCATCCTTGAAGAAACCAAAAGGAATTGTTTGATTCTATGATGAAGTAATCGAAGAAGAATAAGATATTGTTATAACCACCTTAATTGGACTCCCAAGATTATGGGATTCATTCATTCGAGGAATGTGTTCCAGAAGGAAGTGATTACCTTCAACAGATGAAGGGAAGGGTGCACATAAGAAGAAGCTCAACTCATAATAAGAAAAGAGAATATGGGAGAAATTGAATATCAAGCTCTCGTGATTCAAAGAAGATCCTTCAATCGATGAGGAATATGAAGGACTTGATTCTTGAAGAACCTCTTATCCATCTTAGCATTTTGATAATAAATGATGTTGTTATGAATGAAGAAGGTGATGAAGTTGAAGGCTTAAGAAGGAGTGTACCCACGAAACAAATAGAGATAAGTATTCAATTGTCATTTCATGATATTGTTTGATTATGCATTTGTTTATATTCAGTTGATGTGTTATGCATGTTTGAGTATTTGCATTTATACTACTGAATTGCACATGATGGGTAAGAAGTAAATGATGTTGTACAACATTCCATTACTTCTTATCTAGAATGAAACCTATTTGCTCACATATTAGGAGTAGTACACACTCTTAATAACATTAGGGTAGAATGCATCTAGAAGTTATTGTATGTATACATGATATGGATGAATGTTGTAGCATTGGATAAAATAATTGCCTAGCTATGTGACATATATTTGTCACTATTAATATGTTTTGGAAATTATGATATGTTTCTAATCATGCAAATGAATTTGAATTGTTAATCATTCCAAAGAAAAAGTAACGACATTTCAGAATATGAACTTGAAGCTTCCTAGGTCAAAGACACCATAGCGAAAGAAAAATCTTCTGAAGACTATAAAGATAATGGTAGATCCAACTCAAGAGATGAATACCACCTTGGGCACAAGAAATAATCCAACATGAAGAATAGTATGAAGGTACTTTGAAAGAAAGAAAGAGGCCTCATACACACTCTAGTTATGTGACACTATTGAGTGACATCATTGATGTAGAGCCTTCCAACTACGAAGAAGTAGACAAGAAGAAAGGGAAGGAGACAATGATCAAAGAGTACCAGTTCAAGAAGAATGATGTCTAAGGGAAGTTTGTAGTGTCTTCCATATGGATCTACAAGATACAACATGCAGTAGATGGAAAAATTGTGGGATAAAAGGTGTTAACCCAAAAAATCCCTCACTCAGCTCTACATGGCCTACACCACCCAAGGAAATTGATACATGATCCTCATTTGACCCCATTTGACCCCCACACCCTCAAAAAGGCTCAAAAATATGCAAAAGGGCTTAAAATCCCTTAAAAAGAGCCAAAATAGCTCTCATAGGGGTGAAATCCTCCAAAAAGGGGCTAAAACCCCTCAAAGGAGCCTAAAACCCCCAAAAGAGCTAAATGTTGAGTGAAGGGGGCTAAAATCCCCAAAAAGGGGCTAAAGCCCTGACCATAGGCTTAGAACCCTAAAAAAGATATAAATAGACGGGTGGGGGTCACTCTCAAATCATTCCTTCCTTGCATACTGTTATGATACCCAAGTGAGTGCCTTGAGACCATTTGCCTCTCAAGCCATTCACCCTCCCTCTCATCCATCCTCCCATTGAGCCATAGCTCCCCCATTCTCAAGAGAGGTGCTTCTCCAAGCTAGCACATGGTGGTCCATTTCCACCCATAGAAGGTATAATTTCTATTTTGTGTTGTTTGTTTTAGTTTTTCTAACATATTTTTGGCTACAGGTTTTATGGCCTACCATGTTCTTGCAGGTCTCCATTATTGTATGCAGGGTCTTGGAGCTTAACCCATAACCTTGTGTGTAGACGGGTTTTTTTTGTATTTCTATTCTATTCCATTTCTATTTTGTTTTTCTTGAAAAACCATTTGGAACCCTACCCTTCCATCCTATAGATGAAAGGTAGCCCTTCCTACTCTGTAGTAAGGCAGAAATCCTTGCTACAGAACTGGCGACCATACAAGGTCGATCCCACAGGATCCTTGGATTGTTTTTACAAGTTTCAGTTTTTAATTCTATTTTCTTAAGCTAGTTTAAATTTCTGTCAAATATAGCTTGGATCTCTATTTTTCTGCATTTCTAGTTACTGTCAAGCCTCCTCAAGGCCAATCCGAGCCCATTTGGCCACAGTACAGGTTACTGATAGCTAGATTTGGATCAAGATCAGAAAAAATTCACCTTTTGATGCAGGTCTCTCTTATCAAGCTAAAAGGTGTGACCAAGTCACTCATTTAGGCCCAAAAGGTGCGACCAGGTCACCCATTTTACCCTGAAAGGTGTGACCCCCTCCCAGAAGTTAGGACGCTTCTATCTGTAGGTTATGAGCGACCCCCTCGCCTGTTTTTGGGAAACTTTGGCAACCCCCTCACCACATTTGACCCGAAAAGAGTGATCTGTCTCTTAGATTCTATTTTTTTAAAATTAAGGACTGCTAGTGCATCTCAGCCACCTCTGTCCATCAAATCTGTTTATGTTTCTGTTTAGTATTTTTTCATTTTATTTGCAGCATGTGTAAATCAATGGTAAATGAAATGGTTAATGGATTAATTAACATGATCAAAGCTTGATTAAAAATTACTGTAATTAAAATCAACATCTTTCCTAACCTTTCCTCCTCTACCCAGTCATCACCCTTCAGGTTATTCTGGGATAAGAAGAAGGGTGAAGCTCGTATAGTAATAGGCACTTCACCTATCATTTTTCAAAGCCACTAAAAATGGGTGACTTGGAAGGTAGAGGGGGTAGAGGAGGAAGGGTTTCTCATGGCACTCAGCGTCCTCCCTGTTGACCGACCTTGCATCCAGAGGGTGACCTGTGGATCTATGGATGGGCTTAGTCCCATTGTGTTGAGATCCCAACATCTTTTTCTGGTTGAAGAGAAATATAGGTGCAAGGTAGTCACCTAGTTAGGCTATCATAGTTCAGATTCACAAATGGTACATGTGTAAAATTTTTGATTATCATTTACTCCATGGAATGTTATGAACTTCGCAAAATATTCATAAACCATTTAAGTAGCTACTAATGGTAACAGAAATACAAAAGACATACACACAAACCATACCATATAAACCAACCCAACTCAGTTCATGACGTTGAGTGAGCCATTAAAATTTATAATTTACACTAAGTCAAACATCTGCAGTATTTGAGGACATAAGTCCATGACTTCCTTAACCATGCTAAGTACTTGGGATCATCCCAGAAAATCATTGTGAGGATTACTACGGGAACCCCAAAGTAGTTGGCCGCTGAGAGGAATTGCCAAGCAAAATGGGCAATGAGCCCCACTGACTGACTAACACTCCCATGAGGAAAAATCCAACAGATGTCTTTTGGCAGTCTTGGTGGCCAAGTGACCACCTGAAACAAATAGGAAGCCATTAAAACCGGGGTCCAAAAATCATCACCATATTTCACCATTTTGACATACAAATAAGACATGATTGATCCCCCACGTTCTTCCTCACGTGTGAAAGGAGACCCACCACAGTTCAGGTCCTTGAACCAACATCATCAAGACCATTCTCAATGACCCTCTACACCATCAAAAGGCCACACAACCTTTGATTCAGACTTAGAATCATACCAATCTAAGACAGACTTGCATACTACACCATCAAGCCCCATGGCTGGTGCAAACCCGAATCCATTTTATAGCGTAGTAATTGGTAGTGGACCCATGTCCACACCCCACACCACCACCAACACATCTGCTGGTGGCCCCAGCATGGTCATGCAAACCATCATAAGCCAGCTATCACCACCCACATTAACTAGTCAAGTTGTCCCACCTGTAACACATGGGGGCAGTATGCCTTCCACCCACCTTGTCTGACTTGGGACACATGGGGGAAATGGCCTTTCCACCTACACTGCCCCTCCTACCACACTTGGCGGCACTGGCCTATCCACAATGGTACCACAAGTACCCCCAGTTATGCAGGGGCATCATGTCTCTGCAAACCCCACCACCATAGCTGCCCAATCTAACATCAACCTTGGGTCAAACCTTCCTTTCATGTCACATCTCAACTTACCTGACTTGGATCATTTAACAAATGACCCTATCCACCATCAAACTTTTTGGCCTCCTATGCCAACCAAACTTCCCTTGAACATTCCCAAGTTTGAAGGGAAGGAAAGGGAGTGCCCCCAAAACCACATCATGATGTTTCATCTATGGTGCTCATTAAACAGCATTGTAGATGATTCAATTAGACTTCAACTATGCCAATGCACCCTCACAGGTGTTGCAGCCAAGTGGTACATTGAGCTACCACAAGCCAAGTACCTGGATTTCAAGTCCCTGGATTTCATGTTCCTGCAATATTTCCAACTCCCTGTTAGATATGACAAAGGGGTGGAGATCTTGTTATCTTGCCGCCATAATACTATGAACCACATAAGCGACCACATCCATGAGTGGTGGCGACGTTGTAGTTTGTGTAAGATCCAACTTGATGACAGGATCTTCTTGGATTGGTTCCTAAAACCTTTGCTACCACCAATACCAAAGGACGTCGTATTTGAACTTCCCCAATATGAAGAGGAGGCCATCTTGAAAGCCCAACAGTTTGATCTTATCTATGCATGGTCTAGATACCTTTACACTGTCATTCCATATGCTCCCAATGTAGGTACCTCCTACCGGGATGCACCAGGGGCATCCCATGCCATAGATGGAATCATAGGTTCTGTCTCCCACCAACAATGGCACCATCCAACACCACCTGCAATACCACCACAACCAAGAAACACCCCTAGTGTTGTGTACCAAAACCAAACTTTGGACTAAGCAAGAATGATGTCCTAGTCCGGAGCCACAACTTCTTATGCACAACCTACACCACCACAGCAGGCCCAGGCATTAGCTTGGATGACACAACAATACGTAGGACAAATACCCACATTTGTGGCATCGACACCTACCCAAGTGTACTATGCACCATTGGTGCAAGCTATTCAAGCCCCTGCCTCTGCTCCACCTACTCTATTGGGACAGGTGTTTGCACAGCAAAACCATCCCAACCAGCCAACCCCCAATAACCAACAAGGACAAGCCAAGAATAACCAACCCCAGAACCAAGGAAAAAATCAACTGTAGGGAGGTGGTCGACAACCAAATCCTTTGAACAATGTCGATGAACCGACCAGCCCAAAATCATCAACAATCAAATGCAGCAACATGCAGCGCTCCATTGCATACAAATCAATCATGCACACTATGAAAGGTCTACAGGAACTACACATACGAGTGTCCCTTCATGGGTCACACTAAGCAGGCCCATAGAAACAAGGTTCAACATGCCACCAATACAATAGGCCAAGCCCAACCCAACCTGGCACCACTAGGACCTTCTCCTATGGTGCTCCAAAACCCATTACTAGTCCAAGTATTGGTGGCAACTACACCCCCTCCTAAACCCAAACCCAATGCTCTGGGGGCACCTCCGACGGCAGAAATAGGTGTCCACCACCTGCTAGCTATGAAAACTGAAGAGGTCAATTTACAAACCAGATAGAATCAATATGAAAGCAACACCGAACTTGATGACACATCAGGGAAATCTATGTCTAAAACAACCAATGCACCTCTTCAGCTACCCCCTTTCCCGCACCCCCCATATGCCGAGTTGCCAACAATGACACGGCTAGAGCTGCTGTAAGCTACAACATCGTGGATGATTTGTCCCAAATGCCTACTGCCATGTCCGCTCTTGAGGTACTCAAAACTTACCCAATGGCCTGAAAAATATTGAGCCATATTCCAGCATGCCATGACATATTGTTTCCTTGATCTAATCCATATCATCTTGGTCTACTTGAACAAACTTACTGCTCGATCACCAAAATGAGCACAACATATGGATGACTTGTGACAAGTCTTTTTATGTTGCAGCAAGTATAAAATTCACTTGAATCCCCTAAAGTGTGTTTTTTGTTTCCGAGCAGGACGTCTACTTAGATTCATCGTATCCCAGAAAGGGATAACAGTAGACCCCCTCAAAATTTAGGCTATCCTTGATATTGCTTCACCAAAAACTCGACACCAACTACAGAGCCTCCAAGGCAAGGCCAACTTCCTTCGCCGCTTTGTACTAGAGTATGCAACAAAATCCTATGGATTCATCCACCTGCTCTGCACAAAAATCCCCTTTGTTTGGGATCAGCCAGCGCAAGAATCATTTGATGCACTCAAGCAAGCCCTTGCTTTTGCACCATTACTCTCAGCACCAGACTTCACCTGAGACTTCATTCTCTATGTATCATCCTCAGACAATGCCATTTCTAGAGTCTTGGTCCAAGAAGACGATGCACACCATGAGCACATGATTTATTACATTAGTCAGAAGCTGACAAGTCCCCCAATATGATATTCACCCGAGGAGAAATTGTCCCTCGCCATCATCTTCTCGGCTCAGAAGTTGCACCACTACATCATTGCAAACCATACATGTGTAGTGGCTGATTCAAACCCAATGCAGTACTTCTTAAGCCATCGCCTTCTACAAGGTCGCACGGTTAACTGGGTAGTTGTCCTCCAATAATTCGACTTAGAATTAGTTTCCCCAAAAAGCACAAAGGAACTCATGCTGGCCACGCTCATGACCGACCTACCCCCATTAACTCTATCATCACCACCTAAGGATAACCTCCCTGATGATTTTCTATTCATCATATCTATGGAGGACCCATGGTATGGGGACATCCTTCTATATTTACGAACATAGAAGAATGCATCGCACTTAAATCGTGAGGATAGGCGACCCATCCGACATCAAGCCATTCACCACCTGTTGATTGGAGATGTTCTATATCATCGAGGCATTGATACCATCCTACATCATTGCCTCACCCATGACGAGGCCGAGACCATCCTCAACGACTGTCATAGTGCAGCCTGTGGTGGCCACCTTTCAGGTCTGGAAACCACCCAGAATATTTTACATTCCGACTACTTCTAGCCTTCCATATTTGCTAATTGCATAGAGGAAGTCAATCACTGTCACATCTATCATCTCTTTGCCCCAAAGGCAAGAACCCCCCTTGCACCATTACACCTCATAGTCACAGTTGAGCCCTTCTGCAAATGTGAAATCAACTTCATGACAATCAACCCTGCCTCAGCTAACAGTCATAAGTACATCATTATGGAAGTCAATTACTTCACTAAGTGGGATGAGACGATTCCCACATTTGATTACAAAAGTGAAGCAGTGGCATGCTTCTTCTTCAACCATGTTATTTCATGATTTGGTGTTCCTAAACAATTGGTCTTAGACCATGGTACACAATTTGAAGACGTTGTTTGTGTTGAGCTGTCAACCATGTTGAAATTTGAACAGTAGTACTCGTCTTCCTACTACCCCCAGGGCAACAGCCCAGTTGAAGCAGTCAACAAAATCATCAAAACAATGCTCCAAAGGATGGTAGGAAACCATAAAACCAACTGGCATCACATGCTATTCTCTGACCTATGGGTTTATCGCACGTGCACAAAAACCGTAACCAGTTTCACCCCTTTCTGCCTAGTACATGGCATTGAATAAGTACTCCTTATAGAAATCCAAATCCCATCCCTCCGCCTCATGGTAGAACTCCTCCCTGATACTTTTCCTTTATAAGAACGACTCCTCAAACTCAAGAAAACCATAGAAGACCATCGAGTTGCGCTCCAAGCCATCGAAGCTGTGAAAATGCAGTTAAAGGGCCACTATGACTCCCATGTCCACCCTCACACCTTCAGCGAAGGCGATATGGTTCTATTCTACAACCAACCCAATGACAAGTTGGGAAAAGGAAATTTTGAATCAATGTGGTATGGCCCATACGTCATCCACCGTTGCCTTGGAAAAGGGGCATACACCCTTATTGAATCTGATGGAAGACTCTTACAGAACCCCCGCAATGGGCTCTACCTCAAGAGATTTTATGCGTAAAATCACCAATGACTCACTTTGTTTTCTTTTCTTGTTTTTCAATGTTTTTACCACAAGCCAGGGCAGTACTATTAGATACTAATCCAAAGTCACCCAAAACCTGTTCGAGACACCTCTCACACCTTCGAGTTGTAACACCCCGGTTTTTGACCCCGTTTGCATTAAATATACATGATACATATATTGTAAATAATCATGGTGCAGAGCCAAAGGCAAAGGCGCCACCATCAATTTGATTATGTTATGTTTCGGATAGAAATCATCACCAATGGTATATCGGGACATACGACATATATTAAAGTTGTGGCATCATGTATCTATACATTTTAATTAAATAACCCTAACCAGCTATGTTCATTGCAACCAAATTGAGAAGGGACATGATTCCTAAGGATAAGGAAGGGGAATGTTGAATCTTGAGCCATGGGGGAAAGGCCATGTGTCACCACTCTTTTTTCTCACCCTCCCTTGTCTCATCAAACGACCATCTTAATTGTTCTGCTAGTGGTTGGATCCGTTAATGCTAGCAGTGGAGTGTGGTAGGACTGTCATGCCTTTCCCACATACACACTCCACCAAGATGACCCTTTACACTGACAGAAAGACCACTATGCCCACAATCCCACTCTCCCATGATGGCACTCCCTCCCTCGTAGACGATTCAGTTTCCTCACACGGACTGAGCTAAAAGGATCCACAATCCATTGTGTGAGGGTTGGCCCTTTCCTATCTCACATTGATTTGCTGACTGGGGGTTATGTTCTTCTTTCTATTCATGCATAGAATCAAATTTCCCCTGGACATTATTGGACTATGTTTCCTCCACACATTGTCGACTGTGTTTTTCCTTTACAATGTGGTAATTGCCGTAGATTGCTATGGTTTTCCCTGTGGTTCATTACCTGTTGTTTCCCCACTCTTATTGGCTAAGTTGCCCTTGCAATTTGGGGCTGCTGTAGGTTTCCATGGGATCATTTTGGCCATGATAGGTTCAAGAATGATCCAGGGAATTCCATATCCCCTGTCAAATATTTAATAGCTGGTTCCTCCATGCATGCAGTGGTTTTGTCCTCGGACTGCATTGGAGTGGTGAATGAGGGCCTGATGTGCTTAATAAACCTGGTGTGTTGGGAACCACACAGGAAAAGCTACTGGGCTGGTTTTCTTCTCCAAAATCCATGAATAGCATTGGAAGGGGGATCAAGGTCTGAGGGACTATGTTGTAGAGAAAGGACTGATTTCCTTGTGTTGGGTGTGTGTGGGTGTTCTAGAAGCCAGGTTGGTTTTGGTGTCAGTGTCCGTATCTCTTCAATGAGCTCACCATCTTAGCATATAACCTTTCCCAGCTCCTGGATGGCCTGATAAACCCAACTTGATTGGCTTGGATGATCTGTTGTTCTCCTGATAAACCCAACTATGTCGGCTTGGCTGAATTGTGTACCCTTGCGGTATTGTTATCCTTGGCTATTTGTAATCCTATTAGTTCCTTATTCCTTGGGGAATCATGCTCAGCTCGGGGGTGGCAGCATTGCTGAGAGATTAAAGAGCACGCAGGCCTATGGTTGGGTGGAACGTTGCAGCAATGTAGCTGGTTGTGGAACAAGTTCTCTATAAGATAAGTATTCTTGTCTATTTTACTTCTGTAGTATGGTTACGGTTAATGAATTATGATGAACATGTATATGAATGAATACTGTTTTTCTTCTGATGAATATATGTGTGATTATGCATCTTAGTATGTTTATGTTTTCAGCATTTTGCATTAGCATTATATGTATGTATATGTTCACGGGGCTAGATGCTCGGATGTTTGGTGTATGGTAGCATCGTCTTCACCGGTCAGAGGGTCGAGGATGTTACAATATGGTATCAGAGCTCTAGTTGTAGCATGGGATTGAATGGGCCATGAAGATGCAGTGACAAAGCTTATGTTTCAACATTTGGGCCTCAGAGGGCCATGAGAAACAGGAAACAGAGGCAAGATTTCCTACTGCCAGAAGAAACCAGGAGAAATGGGTGATGACAAGAAAATTCACAAGTGCCAGAATTATCAGCTCATCAAAAAACTTAGTGAATTATGTCATGTTTCATATAGAAATAATCACCAATGGTATATCGGGACATATGACATATATTAAAGTTGTGGAATCATGTAGCTATACATTTTAATTAAATAACCCCAACTAGCTATGTTCATTGCAACCAAATTGAGAAGGGGCATGATTTCTAAGGATAAGGAGGGGGAATGCTGAATCTTGAGCCATGGGGGAAAGGCCATGTGTCACCACTCTTTTTTCTCACCCTCCCTTGTCTCATCAAACGGCCATCTTAATTGTTCTGCTAGTGGTTGGAGCCATTAATGCTGACAGTGGAGTGTGGCAGGACTGCCATGCCTTTCCCACATGCACACTCCACTAGGATGACCCTTTACATTGACAAAAATACCACTACACCCATGATCCCACTCTCCCACAATGGCACTCCCTCCCTCGCAGATGATTCAGTTTCCTCATGTGGACTGAGCTAAAAGGATCCACAATCCATTATGTGAGGGTTGGCCCTTTCCTATCTCACATTGATTTGTCGACTGGGGATTATGTTCTTCTTTCTATTCACATAGAGAATTGAATTTCCCCTGGACATTATTGGACTGTGTTTCCTCCACGCATTATCAACTGTGTTTTTCCTTTACAATGTGGTAATTGCCGTAGATTGCTATGGTTTTCCCTGTGGTTCGTTAGCTGTTGTTTCCCCACTCTTATTGGCTAAGTTGCCCTTGCAATTTGGGGCTGTTGTAGGTTGCCGTGGGATCATTTTGGCCATGATAGGGCCAAGAATGATCCAGGGAGTTGCATATCCCCTATCAAAGCTTTAATAGCTGGTTCCTGCATGCATGCAGTGGTTTTGTCCTCGGACTGCATTGGAGTGGTGAATGAGGGCCTGATGTGCTTGATAAACCTGGTGGGTTAGGAACCACGTAGATAGAGCTAGTGGGATGGTTTTTTTCTCCACAATCCATGAATAGCATTGGAAGGGGGATCAAGGTCTGAGGGACTGCGTTGTAGAGAAAGGACTGATTTCCTTGTGTTGGGTGTGTGTGGGTGTTCTAGAAGCCAGGCTGGTTCTAGTGTCGGTGTCCGTAGCTCTTCAATGAACTCACCAGCTTAGCATATAACCTTTCCTAGCTCTTGGATGGCTTGATAAACCCAACTTGATTGGCTTGGATGATCTGTTGTTCACCTGATAAACCCAACTATGTTGGCTTGGATGGACTGTGTACCCTTGCAGTATTGTTATCCTTGGCTATGTGTAATCCTGTTAGTTCCTTATTCCTTGGGGAATCATGCTCAGCTCGAGGGTGGCAGCATTGCTGAGAGATTAAAGAGCACGCGGGCCTATGGTTGGGTGGAACGTTGCAACGACGTAGCTGGTTGTGGAACAAGTTCTCTATAAGATAAGTATTCTTGTCTATTTTACTTCTACAGTATGGTTACGGTTGATGAATTATGATGAACATGTATATGAATGAATATTGTTTTGCTTCCGATGAATATATGTGTGATTATGCATCTTAGTATGTTTATGTTTTCAGCATTTTGCGTCAGCATTATATGTATGTATATGTTCACGGGGCTAGATGCCAATGTAACGAACATAAAATATATAAATATTAAAAATAATATTAATAGATAATTAATAATTAATAATTAATAATTATCAAAGAGTCATGACTGTAGGTTGGAAAGTCACGAATGGACATATATAAGTCCGACCATTGTAAATGTATCATATCAATTCATATCATCAATTTAATAATATATTATTATGGCTTATCTCATTTACCAAGTTTTTTGGTAATATTATTTCTACAAGCGAATAAATATTCGCTTTAGTGGTATCAGAGCCTCGTTGGCTAGATCCCAGCCTTTGGCCATATTTTTTGGCTTTTAGCCATCACCCAGATTTCCCCAAATTTTTGGGTTTCCCAAAAAATAGGACTTTGTCCTTAAAAAAATAAAAAAAAAGGGTAAAAGTAACTCCCCCCCAAAAAAGAGAGTTAAAAAAAAAAGTGAAGAAAAAAGTAAAAACAAAGGGTTTCCCAAAAAAATAGGACTTGTCCTTAAAAATAATAAAATCAAAAGGGTAAAAGTAACTCCCCCCCAAAAAAGAGAGTTAAAAAAAAAGGTGAAAAAAAGAGTAAAAACAAAAACAAAAAAAACTAAAAGAATGAGCCAAAAAAAGGGAAAGAAAAAAAGGTAAAAAAAAAAGGGGAAAGAAAAAAAAGGTTAGAAAATAAAATATAAAAGAAAAAAGTACATAATAATATAAAAGGTGCATAATAATAACTATTAAAAGAAGCAAGTGAGATTTGAACTTGGGTGGGGAAGTTAACAATCATTCCTCCCAACCACCCAATCTACTCACATTTTACAAAACTTAAGGCAAATAAAATATCAAAAAGGTGCGTAATAATTGATACTAAAAAGTAAGTGAGATTGAACTTAGGTGGGGAAGTCAAAGGAAAAACAAAATTGAAGATCATCATCATCCAGTGTGGAAGAAATCAGATATCATGGAATCTGGTTTGCAAGCACAAATAGAGAAATTAGAAGCCAAATTAAAGCAATATCGAAGAGAGAATGAAGAATTACTAGACAAAAATATGAAATCAGAAATATTGATTAAATTTCGTGAGATGACAAAAGAGCGCAAGGAACAAATAATTTCTGATCAGAACAATCATATAGAAAAATTGTATGCCCAAATTAAGAAATTAAAAGACAAAAGTGATTTCAATCAGAGACGAACAAATCAAGATATAAAGAAAGAAATAAATAATTACGAAGTAGAAACAATCCGCTTGAACAAAATCATTAACAACAAGGATGAAGAACTGATGCACATACGACAGAAATTTACTGATCAAGAATCAGTGGTCGACCAGTATCAACAACAGATAAAAGTTCTTCAACAACAAAATAGCGATTCTAAAAAAGAACACAAGCTAGAGATCGCAAAGAGTAATAAAATAATATCCAACAATTCTGAAGAAATTTTCAGATTAAGAAATCACAACAAAACCCTAATTACAAAAATTGAAAAATTGAAAAACAATAGCAAGAGGGGACAATCCGGTGAAGACCTAGAAGGGAAATTACTGGAAAAGCAAGAAGAAAACCAGTGTTTAAATAATAGTAATAAGGAACCACATAACCAAATCAAGGAGCTACAAATTAAAAAAAAGTTGCAAGAGGAAGGAATCGAAAAGATTCAGAATCGTAACAATCTACTAGATAACCAAGAAGCACAAATCGAGGAAGTGAAGAAAGTCTTCATCACAATCCAAAAGAAAGAAGAACAAACAACACCTACAGCTTACCAACATCCTAATTATAATCATCATTGTGACCAACGACAAGTTCAAAATGAATATTCACAAAAGACTTATGTGGACATGCAAAAATATTGACATAACAAGCAACACTTGAGACGAGTTGTCCCACAAAAATATCTCAGAGCTACGATAAAAATAGATCTGGGATGGACCACAGCAGATACGATGCGACAATTCTCCTGGGGAATCCGTAATTCGTATCGGCTCATCTCCTCAAATGTCGCAAATACAAAATGGAAAGAATTCCAAGATGACAGATTAAAATAAATCAGACATTAATGTCAAATACATCTTTGAGGACAAAGATTCCCTTAAGGGGAAGGCAATGTAACAAACATAAAATATATAAATATTAAAAATAATATTAATAGATAATTATTAATTAATAATTAATAATTATCAAAGAGTCATGACTGTAGGTTGGAAAGTCACGAATGGACATATATAAGTCCGACCATTGTAAATGTATCATATCAATTCATATCATCAATTTAATAATATATTATTATGGCTTATCTCATTTACCAAGTTTTTTGGTAATATTATTTCTACAAGCGAATAAATATTCACTTCAGCCAGGATGTTTGGTGTATGGTAGCATCGTCTTCACCGGTCAGAGGGTCGAGGACGTTACAATATGGTATCAGAGCTCTGGTTGCAGCATGGGACTGAATGGGCCGTGAAGATGCAGTGACAGAGCTTATGTTGCAGCATTTGGGCCTCAGAGGGCCATGAGAAACAACCAACAGAGGCAGGATTTCCTATTGCTAGAAGAAACTAGGAGAAATGGGTGATGACAAGAAAATTCACAAGTGCCAGAATTGTCAACTCATTGAAAAACTTAGTAACAAGTTCTTCCGATGCAGTGGAGCACTTAGTGGGAAGGCCACTCGATGGATGGTAATCAAAAGGAATTTGAGGAAAGTTTGCATCCGTCGGCCGTTAGCTCATCGGAGGAATAAGGGAGAAGGTCCTCTGACACAATGGAACTTATATTTTGAAGCTCAGCTGACACCATAGAAGTGTTAGTCTGAATATTACCCGCAGTGGGAGAAATTTAAAAAATTTGATGAAGTAATGAAATCATCGGCAATCGGCGATGATTAGTTGATCGCATTGCTGATGCTTAGCTGATTGTGCACCGCCATTGCGAAAGGATAGAGGACTATTCTTCAGATGAATAGATCCTCCGACCATTGATGCCACAAAGGAAAGATGTTTCGACAGCCGACGCAGTGAAATATTTTCAAAAATATTTCTAAGGAATGAAATCATTGGTGATCGGAAAAGAATAGTTGATGACATCTTCGATGAATAGTGGAAGAAGAAAAATTCAAAAAATTATCTAAGGCATGAGATCATCGGCCATCGAAAGAAGCTAGTGGTTCATGCAACCACTGTGGCGGAAACCTAGGGCACTAATCCTCCGATGGATACAGGTTCCATTTGCTGATGCCATGATGGTTGATGTGTAGGGGATGCTTTCACTGACATGAAAGGAAGAAGAAATTTTTTTGAAAATTTGTTTAAGTGTGGAAACCCATGAGTGATCAATGAAATATAGATGATTGGAGCACCGATCGGCAGAAATTAGTTGTTTGAGCGTCCACCGTTGCATCTGGTTAGTGAACTATCCTGCTGATGCATTAGTCTTTCTACTTTTCGATGTCACAAGGATTAGCTACCCCAATCGCCGACAAAGCTGTGATCCACGAAAGTTTTAAAGGGATCATTAGCCACCATTGCGGAAGCCCTGACAACTAGTCACCTGATGTCATAGCTTCTAGTCACTCCAACTACCGATCGGAAAGGATTAACGGATGGCGGGCCATCGTTGTAGCTGCCCATGGAGCTAACCACCCGATGTCGTAACAATTAGCATTCTGATTTTTGAGATGCCACCATCAGGAAAATATTAAGGGTTGAAACCATCAACACAATGGATCCATACTGGTTAAACCATCAGACACTGCAGACACTAATTGCTCCGACTGCCGATAGGACTGTGGCCATGGAAGACTCAGAAAGTTCATTGGCCGCTGTTGCAGAATCCTAGAGAACTAGCTGGCTGATGCACAGTACACCCGACTGCCAATGCAGTTCAGAAGTTTAGATGGTTGAAGGTCTAAAATAGAAAAAAATGTTAGTTGTTTGACCACCCATGGACATCCCTTAGCACCACCGATCAAATCCAGAAACCTAGACCACTACAGGTCTGATACGCCAAAGAAATATAGATGAATAGATCATCGAAGTGCAATGAAGAAAATTAGTGGTCTTGGCCACCGAAACATTGGAACGTTAGTTGGGATGAGACCGGACCTTGTACAAAGGAAATTTTGGGGTTTTTCAAAGAGATTTTCTCAACAAATTTCAACTATTTTTCAAGGAAATTTTCAGTAGACTGTCAGTGGATTACAAGGTTGAAGAAATAAAATTTTGTATTTTGAGCAAAATTGTTATTTTATGAATTTCTAGAAGAGGAAGGTAAGTAGTTTTGATTTATTTTAATGACATGCATCTAACAGTTTGCTACTAACATGTTTGCAGAATTATAGACACCTCCAAGAGCAGTATTCCAGGTAGAACAGTGTGATAGAGAAAGATGTGGTTCAGTCATGAGAAGCCATGATGGGTATGATGCTCGGGATTCCTACGAACGTGCGAGAGATGCCATGGGAGAAAATTTTTGTAATGGAAATGATGACATAGATTCTAATGGAAGAAGACTCCAAGAGACACCATTAGATGTTGCAGCCACCATGAGAAGCTTGATTAAAGCCCAAGAAAAGCAGCATCACTTGAATGCTGCCATGTTGCAGAGTTTGACAGATTTGCAGAGAAATATAGATTTTGGATGAGGTACATCAAGACCAGAAGGTAGTAAGAGTAGCACTAGGAGGAGGAGAAGGACTTCCAGTGGATCATCTGACTCTGAAGAATCTAGCGGAGAAACAAGTTCATCCTCTCAAAAAAGGAAAATAAGAAGACACCATAGGGATCACTCTCGGGATGAATTTAAGAAAGCTAAACCTCCTACATTTGATGGTGAAATAAAGACTAGACAAGAGGCTGAAGCTTGGCTTCTTGGGATAAAGAAGTACTTTCAAGTGCAGGATTATTCGGGAAACATGAAGGCAAGAGTTGCCATATTCAATCTGAATGGAAGAGCATCCATTTGGTGGGAACACTTCAAGCAAGTAAATAGGATCAGTGAAAGGAGATTGAAGTGGAAACAATTCAAGAAGTATTTCAAACAAAAATACCTCTCTAATAGGTATTATGATGACAAGATTAAAGAGTTCCATGATATGAGATTGGGATAGTAGACCATGGATGAATATGAAAACAAGTTCTTGGAATTGTTGAGGTATGTCCGGTACATCAGAGATGAAAAAGTCAAGTTCCAGCGGTTTCTGAGTGGATTGCCTCAAGCCTACAAAGATAGAATTGAGTTTTATGAACTGAGAAATCTTGAAGAAGTGATAAGGAAGGCTAAGTATTGCCATGATCAAATAAAATGAAAACTTGATTACCATAAGGCATGGAAGGACAAGAAGAATGAGAAGTTTGACCAAATAAGGAAAGGTTTCAAACCTTCTAGATTCAGGAATCAGCAGAAGCAACCATCCCAAGCTGGGAGTAATCTAATTGGAGTGACAGGTGGAAAGCCTAAAGATCCACCACAGAATAAAGGTCCACTCAAATGTTGGAAATGTGAAGGACCCCACTTGCGCATATATTGTCCACTTGAGAATGAAAGTGCAAGGCCAACTTATAAAATTTAGGAAGTAGAAACAGTGGGTCAAGTAGCAAGGGCAGTCCCTAGAATTTATGCAGCACTGGAGGAACACCAGGCAGATCACCAGTCAGCTGTGGTTGAAGTTGCAGGTAAGATTGTTGAACAATTTGTTTCTATTTTGATTGACCCTGGTTCTACTCACAGTTACATTACTCCTAGAGTAGTGGAGATTTGTGCTTTTAATAAGGTAAAGCATAGAAAATCTTGGTTAGTTCAGCTAGCCACTGGAACTAAGAGAAAGGTCAATGAATTGGTAGAGAAATGTCCATTGATTATGAATGGATTGATCACTTGTGTGGATCTAAATGTTCTACCTCTTGGTTCCTATGATGTTCTCATTGGAATGGATTGGTTAGAAGTTCATAGAGTAAAGCTTGACTATTACAACAAGAATTTTGAATGCACGGATGAAGAAGGAAACCAAGTAGTTGTGAAAGGTATTCCAAAGGTAATTTTAGTAAGATAGATTTCAGCAATGCAGCTGAAGAAGTTATGTAGGAAAGGTTTCCTGTTGTATGCAGCTCATATTCTAGAACCAACAGGAGACGAAACTCCTAGGTTGGAAGACTATCAGGTGTTACAAGAATTCAAGGATGTATTTCCCGATGAGATTCCAGGGCTTCCTTGAAAGAGGGACATTGATTTCACCATTGAACTAGTGCCAGGAGTGGCACCAGTGTCTAAAACACCCTACAAGATGAGTACACTGGAGATGCTAGAGTTGAAGATGCAACTGCAAGAGTTGTTGGCAAGGAAGTACATCCAACCGAGCATGTCTCCTTGGGGAGCACTAGTTCTATTTGTAAAGAAAAAAGATCATACACTCAGGATATGTATTGATTACAGATAGTTGAACAAGGTTACTATGAAGAAAAAATATCCTTTGCTTAGGATTGATGACCTCTTTGATCAAATGAGAGGAGCAAAGGTATTTTCCAAGATTGACTTGAGGTCTGGTTACCATCAGGTGAGAATCAAGGATGAAGACATTCATAAGACAACCTTCAAGACAAGGTATGGGCATTATGAGTTTGTAGTGGTACCATTTGGTCTCACAAATGCACCAGCTACATTTATGTGCCTTATGAATAGTGTCTTCAGTAGGTATTTGGACAAGTTTGTTCTTGTTTTTCTTGATGACATTCTTGTTTATTCTAAGAATGAGGAAGAGCATGCAGAGCATTTGAGGTTGACATTGCAATTGGTCAAGGAGCATCAACTGTATGAAAAATTGAGCAAGTGTGACATCTACAGAGATAGAATTCAGTATTTGGGTCACATTATCTTAGAAGAGGGTATATCAATGGACCCTAAGAAGATTGAAGCCATTATGAATTGGCCTACTCCAAGAAATGTGATGGATGTAAGATCTTTTATGGGACATGCAGATTACTATAGGAGATTCATTGAAGGATTCTCCAAGGTTGCACATGCTATCACTTCTTTGCAAAAGAAGGGAACAAATTTTGAATGGAATTTAAAGTGTGAAGAAAGCTTCCAGCAGTTGAAGAATCTTCTCACCAGTGCCTCGGTATTGAAGGTTGTAGATCCAGAGAAAGATTTTTTGGTGTGTATCGATGTATGCAGACAAGGACTTGGAGAAGTCCTTATGCAAGACAACCACATGATATTTAATGAGTCAAGAAAGCTAAAATAGCATGAGAAGAACTATGCCACTCATGATCAAGAGCTTACAACCATAGTACATGCTCTCAAGATGTGGAGACATTATTTAATGGGTAGAAGATTTGAGCTCAAGACAGACCATTGTGGTCTGAAGTATTTATTTGATCAGCCTACTCTGAATGCTAGGCAAGTGAGATGGCTGGAATTTTTATGTGAGTTTGATTTCGAAATCAAGCACATAAAGGGAAAAGAAAACAAGGTAGCTGATGCGCTCAACAGGAAGGTATAGGAAATGCATGTGGCATCTCTTAGTATTTTCCAATCAGATTTAAGGTAGTAGATTGTTAATCATGTTGCTGGAGATGAATTGTATGAGCAGGTTGTAGAAATTTAGGCTAGCAGTAGATTAATTTTACCCACAACAATTATCAATTGATCATGCAAAATTGCTAACAATGGAGACTGAATACGGAGCTGTAACACAAAATTATATTAA
>LPNX010350634.1:194929-223624 GCA_001517045.1 Pseudotsuga menziesii
TGAAAGACAAATTGCAGCAGCAAGGTCTTGAGAAGAGGTATGAGGGATATAAATTGGAAGAAGATGTACTTCTTACTTATAAAGGCAGAAATTATATTCCATATTTAATAGATTTGAGGAGGGTTTTTATGGATGAAATCGATCAAGCTCTGTATTCTGGTCACCCAGGATATCAGAAGACAATTGCTATAGCTAGAAAGTAGTACTTTTGGACAAGAATGAAAAAGGACATGGCTGAATACATTTCAAGGTGCATGAAATGTCAACAGGTAAAAGTTGAGCATCAACATCCAGCAGGCTTGTTCCAGCCTTTACCAGTTTCAAAATGGAAATGGGAAGTTATTTCCATAGATTTTATTACAGGATTTCTGATGACTTGGAGACAACATGATTCCATCATGGTTGTGGTAGACAAGTTGACAAAGGCAGCACATATTATACCGGTGAAGTCTACGCATAAGACTGATGACATTGTAAAGATCTTCATGAAGGAGATTTTCAAATTGCATGGATTACTGAAGGAAACAGTCTCTGACAGAGATGTAAAGTTCACTTCCAATTTTTGGAAGGGATTGTTTGCATATTTGGGTACAAAGCTAAACTTCAGCACTGCCTACCATACTCAAACAGATGGGCAGACAGAAAGAGTTAATCAGGTGCTTGAAGATATGCTTTGCATGTATGTGATGGACAAACCAACCAAGTGGGAAGATTACTTGCACTTGGTAGAGTTTGCTTATAATAATGGACAACAGGAATCCTTGGGGATGAGTCCATACGAAGCTTTGAATGGAAGAAGGTGTAGAACATGAGTGACTTGGGATAACCCAGTGAACAAAGTTGTGCTTGGACCAGAGTTGCTCAAGGAAATGGAGCAAGAGGTTGTAAAGATCAGGCAAAATCTGAAAGCAGCATAGGACAGACAGAAAAGCTATGCTGATAAGCATAGGATGAACATAGAGTTCAGTGTTTGGGATCATGATTACCTCAGAGTGAAAGCAAAGAAGAGTTCCTTGAAGCTTGGAAGTTGTGCCAAGCTGTCACCTAGATATTGTGGGCCGTTTGAAGTGCTTAAAAGAATAGGGCCTGTTGTATATAGACTTGCATTTCCTACTAGTACTAGAGCTCATAATGTTTTTCATGTTTCTTTGCTTAAGAAATATGTACATGATCCTAACCATGTGATAAATTGGGATGTGATTCAGGTGGAACCTGAGGGAGAGTTCCAAATCGAGCCAATGCACATCCTCGATAGGGAGGTCACAATACTCCAGACCTGAAGATGCTAAAGGGAAGGTAAAGGTAAAGGTGCAATGGGAGCACTACAGACCTAAAGATGCTACATGGGAGCTGGAGGATGCCATGAGACTGGCACATCCATTTTTGTTCAATTCTATGGAACACTGAGGCGGTACCAGTGTAGCATTTTGTTCAAATTTTGTAAAGCATTGAGGACAGTGCTATTGAAGGGGGAGGAGAATGTAACACCCCAGTTTTTGACCCCATTTGCATTAAATATACATGATACATATATTGTAAATAATCATGGTGCGGAGCCAAAGGAAAAAGCCCCACCATCGATTTGATTATGTTATGTTCCGGATAGAAATCGTCACCGATGGTATATTGGGACATACGACATATATTAAAGTTGTGGCATCATGTAGCTATGCATTTTACTTAAATAACCCCAACCTGCTATGTTCACTACAACCAAATTGAGAAGGGGCATGATTCCTAAGGATAAGGAGGGAGAATGATGAATCTTGAACCATGGGGGAAAGGCCATGTGTCACCACTCTTTTTGCTCACCTTCCCTTGTCTCATCAAACGGCCATCTTAATTGTTCTACTAGTGGCTGGAGCCATTAATGCTGGTAGTGGAGTGTGGCAGGACTTCCATGGCTTGCCCACATGCACAATCCACTAGCCTGACCCTTTAAACTGACAGAAATACCACTACACCACAATCTCACTCTCCCACGATGGCACTCCCTCCCTTGTGGATGATTCAGTTTCCTCACACAGGCTGAGCTAAAAGGATCCACGATCCATTGTGTGAGGGTTGGCCCTTTCCTCTCTCACACTGATTTTCCGACTAGGGGTTATGTTCTTCTTTCTATTCATGCAGAGAATCGAATTTCCCCTGGACATTATTGGACTGTGTTTTCTCCATGCATTGTCGACTGTGTTTTTCCTTTACAATGTGGTATTTTCCATGGATTGCTGTGGTTTTCCCTGTGGTTCATTAGCTGTTGTTTCACCACTCTTATTGGCTAAGTTTCCCTTGCGATTTGGGGCTATTGTAGGTTGTTGTGGGATCGTTTTGGCCATGATAGGGCCGAGAACGATCCAGGAAGTTGCATATCCCCTGTCAAAGCTTTAATAGTTGGTTGCTGCATGCACACAATGGTTTTTTCCTTGGACTGCATTGGAGTGGTGAATGAGGGCCTGATGTGCTTGATAAAATTGGTGGGTTAGGAACCACACAGACAGAGCTAGTGGGATGGTTTTCTTCTCCACAATCCCTGAATAGCACTGGAAGGGGGATCAGGGTCTAAGGGACTGCGTTGCAGAGAAAGGACTGATTTCCTTGTGTTGGGTGTGTGTGGGTGTTCTAGAAGCCAGGATGGTTCTTGTATCGGTGTCTGTAGCTCTTCAATGAGCTCACCAGCTTAGCATATAGCCTTTCCCAGCTCCTGGATGGCCTGATAAACCCAACTTGATTGGCTTGGTTGATCTATTGCTCCCCTAATAAACCCAACTGTGTTGGCTTGGCTAAACTGTGTACCCTTGTGCTATTGTTATCCTTGGCTATGTGCAAGCCTGTTAGTTCCTTATTCCTTGGGGAATCATGCCCGACTCAAGGGTGGCAACGTTGCTGAAAGATTAAAGAGCATGCGGGCCTATGGTTGGGTGGAACATTGCAATGACATAGCTGGTTGCGAAACAAGTTATCTATAAGATAAGTATTCTTCTCTATTTTACTTCTACAATATGGTTACAGTTAATGAATTATGATGTACATGATTATGAATGAATATTGTTTTGCTTCCGCTGAATATATGTGTGATTATGCATCTTAGTATGTTTTTGTTTTCAGCATTTTGCTTCAGCATTATATGTATGTATATGTTCACGGGGCTAGATTCTTGTATTTTTGGTGTATGTTGGCATCCTCTTCGCCGGTCGGAGGGTCGAGGATATTACACGGGCCCAAATTTCCACCTTCTTATGAGACCATCATCTCATGTTTAATAAGTAATTTTTGGAACTGCTCCCCAAAAGTTACCTCGATTTACGAGCCATATCATGGTGATACAAGTGTCTTTGGACCCGTACTTGCATCACACTTGCCTACCGCCACTCATACGGGGTATTGGGCCACCACCTGTAAGGCACATCATTTTGATTTTTGACACATAGCTGTCTACTTCGTGCACCGCACCTTATGTGGATCTCCGGACCATCGTCCGGAAGACGGATCATTTCCTTTGCATGCATTTGGAATATAACTACCTCTGGACTTGCACTCACATCACATGTAGTCAAGTTCATCCACCACAACTCACACATGAGTCTTCTGATCTCTTTCCAAGATCCACCTCGGTTTGCATGCCTCTGCTGCATTGACTCACGTGCCTCTGCTGTGATATATCCCATGCATGTATTGGTATGTCTAAGAGCCACCTGCTCCATCCATACTGCATAGATGAACTTTGGACCACTATCCACTATCCCGACATGGGCACTGCCTATGCCACCGCAATCGGTTGACCATACTAGAGTTTCTTTTAAGCTCTTTTCTTACTCCTAAAAGAATGAAAAGATAGCTCAGCACAGTTGCTTTCTTTACCGCTCGTTAAAGTATAGGAAAGGGCGTCTACATAATCTTGTTTATCTCCTTTTGAGGACTATTTAGACCATCAAATGAAAAGGACCACCTTGGCACATTCAAGCCAAGACCGTTCCCCTTTGCATACTTTTATGCTTTCTCGGGAAGAGGGGCTGACCTTTACTAAAAAGCTCACCATGGCTTGTCCTTAAGCTCTTCTCTAGCCTTCTCAATAAGAGAATATTGCCAAGAAAACTTGGTTTTTTTCATGCTCATAAAAGTATCTAAATTACCGTCTAGTCAGTATAGGTTTAACCTTTTCTGGACTGAATGGACTACAAACTGTAAAGAAGTCTCCCATCCCCTAAAAGGATGGGCAAGCTCTCCTGTGTATACTTTTATCCTTTTTTGGGCATAGGAGACTACCAATGAAAAACCCCACTGGAGTCTTCTTCATGCTTTCAGACTCTCTAAAATTGAAAGCACCATTGAGCATTTACTTTTGCAGGCTCACCAAAAATCCATGAGATCGTACCACAACGGTGTCTCTAGACATCACCCCATAGATAATAGTTTGGCAGCATTCCTACTTTGGGTTGCCTTTTTTTAGAGTACTCTATAATGTGTCTTCCTTGGATCCCATCGGTACCAAAAGTATCTACCTCCCCCAAGTATTTCCCATCTATAGTGACATTCCCGGTATTATAGCTATGATCCTAGTCCCATGAGTCAGTTTCATTTACTACCTGGTCCGTCCTGCCATCATACTTTGAACAAAGGAATTTTGAGTCTACCACACTCCCTCTACCCCTGTTCAAATCTTTCCCTCCCCCCCCTGCAATTCAGTGGTTCAGTCCTCATATTGTCTCACATCTTTTGGTTATCTCCCTCATGCTTCTGGTCAAGGAAACACCATGGCCTTGACTAAGGGCAGGTCTCCCTCTATCGACGAAAACACACATATTCTAGAGGATAGACCCAGAGGTCCCTATATCTTGGTTTCATTAACCTCATTGATGAGTTCCTTGGACCACTTGAGAAGAGTCCTTAATGCCTCTCGGGATGGTTGTTTCTCGCGTGCTCGACTCCAACTACATCATCGCACCATTGAGATTCATACAGGGTATTGGTCCATGCAGTATTTGGATGAAGACCTCAAATTTCACCTGACTCTAACACATTGATGAGTCTATTCGAGGGACCTAAACAGGTTTATGTCCCTTGTGATTTCTGGGTTGCGTTGGAGACAGTGTTTAGAAACCCCAGTAGTGCTTCTATATAGATTTATGATTAATGCAGCATGCTTGTACCACAGAGACTCTAACTCTCCATCAATGAGTCCATATAGCTATGTACCATTCTAGATCCAGTAAGCTATCAGTCATGAATATATAGCATTCCATGAGAATTCCATGGGTGCAATGTGGCAGTTCTTTAGATCAGTATTGTATTCAACCTCTCATTGAGGCAACCACTATGTATCATGAGTTGTACATGATCGACTCTTTTATTATAGAGAATAGATCACATTATTCTTTTGACATTGTTAGGAGCATGGGGATTCCTGCCTTGTCCATATACATGTCACACATTATTTGTATCTCACCCATTGATGGGAACCATATTTGTAGCAGGGATTTCTCCCTACTACAGGGGCAAGAATGGCTCCCTTATGTCTATAGGACAGAAGGGTAGGTTCCTAGCGGTGGGTAAATGCACAAAATAAAACGTAATGTAAATAATAGAAATGAAAGCTAAGCCAAGAACAAAAATAAGATAGAAGCAATGGTGAACCCCTCTACAAACACAAGTTAGGGTTCCACCTCCAAAGACCTGCAAACAAAGATTAGGCTACAATAACCTGCAAATGAAATAAGGGTTAGAAAGCAAAGAAAACTAAGAAACTAAGAAACAAAACATGAAACATGGTTATACCTTCTCTTGGGTGGAAATAGGCCACCATGCCCTAGCTTATGGAAGCCCCTCTCTTGGATGGGGAGCTTTGGCTGAATGGAAATGGAGGAGAGGGAGTGTGCGTAGCTTGAGAGGCAAAGGTCTCAAGGCATCCACAGGTAGCATAACAATATGCAAGGGAGAAGTTGTTTGAGAGTGACCCCCCCACCCTCATTTTATAGTTTTTTCAAGGATTTTTAGGGTTTTAAGCCCTTGGTCAGGGCTTTACCCCCTTTTTTGGGATTTTAGCCCCTTTCGCCCTAACTTTAGCTCCTTTTAGGGTTTTAGCCCCTTTTTGGGGCCTTTAGCTCCTAGGAGACTATTTTGGGCTCCTTTCTGTGGTTTTTAAGCACTTTTCTTCATCCTTTAGCTATTTTGAGGGTGTGGAGGTCTAATGGACGGATATGAGGGTCCTGAGATGGTGTCCTTGGGTGGTGTAGGCCATTGAGAGATAAGTGGTGGAGTTTTGGGTTAACAGATTGCCCCTTAATGTGTGAGGGCAGGAGCTCAACGTATGGCCGATGGACATCATAGGATTTGCTGCGTAGAGGTGGTGCTTCATGGGCTGGGGCATGGTGGCTTTTGGTTTTTGTATTAATATGGTTCCCATCAATGGGTGAGATACAAATAATATGTGACATGTATATGGATGAGGCAAGCATCCCCATGCTCGTGACAATGTCAAAAGAATAATTTGATCTATGCTCTAAAATACAAGAGCCAATCATATACAACGGATGTTATAATAGTGGTTTCCTCCATGTGAGACTGAATACAATGCTGATGTGGTACATTGGACCTATGGCATTCTCATGGAGTGCTATATCTTCATGATTGACGGTCTGCTGGATCTGGAATGGTACATAGCTGTATGGACTCGCTAATTGAGAGTCAGGGTCTCTGTGGTACAAGTATTCTACATCAATCATAAAGGTATATTGAAGCATTATTGGGGCTTCTGATCACTGTCTCCAACGCAACCCGAAAATCACAAGGGACATAACTTGTTTAGGTCCCTCAAGTAGACTCATCCATGTGCTAGAGTCAGGTGACATCCAGGGTCTTCGACCAAGTACTGTGGATACCAACCTTGTATGAATCTGAATGGTGCGATGATGTAGTTGGAGTCGAGCACATGAGAAACAACCATCTCGAGAGGCACTAAGGACTCCTCTCAAGTGGTCCAAGGAACTCATAAATGATGTTAATGAAACCAAGGTACAGGGACCTCTGGGTCTATCCTATGGAATATGTGTGTTGGCGTTGACAAAGGGAGACCTACCCCTAGCCAAGGAAATGATATTTCCTTGACTAGGAGCATGAGGGAGATAATTGGAAGGTGTGAAGCAATCTGTGGATTGACTCACTGAATAGGGAGAGGGGGGAAGGGAAATATTTGAACAGGGATAGGGGGAGGGAGACACAAACTTCCTTTGTTCAGAGTATGACAGTAGGGTGGACCAGGTAGCAAATGAAACTGACTCATGAGAATGGGATCATAGCTGTAATACTGGGGATGTCACTGCAGATGGGAAATATTTAGAGAAGGTGGACACTTTTGAAATTGATGGAATCCAAGGAAGACACATTGTAGAGTACTCTGAAAAAAGGTGACCCAATTTGGGGATGCTTCCAAACTTTTTTCTGTGGCGTGGTGTCTAGGGACACCATTGTGGTACAATCTCGTGGATTTTTGGCGAGCCGAAGAAGGTAAATTCTCGATGGTTCTTTCAATTTTAGAGAGTCTGAAAGCACGAAGGAGACTCCAATGGGGGCTATTTTTCATTGGTAGTCTCCTGTGCCCAAAAAAGGATAAAAGTATACATAGGAGAGCTCACCCATCCTGTAGGGGATGAGAGACTTCTTTACCATTGGTTGTCCAATCAGGCCGAAAAAGGTTAAACCTATACTGACTAGACGGTCATTCAGATACTTTTACAAGCATGAACGAAACCAAGTTTGCTCGAAAATATTTTCTTGATGAGACAGTTGGAAAAGAGCTTAATGACAACCGGTGGTGAGCTTTTTCGTAAAGTGCTTCCCCTCTACCCGTTAAAGCGTAAAAGTATGTAGAGGGGAATGGTCTTGTCTTAAGTGTGCCAAGGAGGTCCTTTTCAATTGATGGTCTACATGGTCCACAAAAGGAGGTAAATGAGATGATGTAGACGCCCTTTCCTATACTTTAGTGAGCAGGAAAGGAAGCAGCTGCGCTCGACTATCTTTTCATTGTTTTAAGAAGTCATAAAAGAGCTTAAACAAAAATCCAGTATGGTCAACTGATTGTGGTGGCACATGCAGTGCCCCATGTCAAGATGGTGGACAGAGGTCCATAGGTCATCCACGTAGTATGGATAGAGTAGAAGGCTCTCAAACATAACAATACATGCATGGGATATATCGCAGCAGAGGCCTGCGAGTTGATGCGGCAATGGCACACAAATCGAGGTGGCTCTTGAACAGAGGTCAGGAGAGAGTGTGTGTGTGTTGTGGTGGGCAGACTTAACTACATGCAATTTAAGTGCCAATCCGAGGCACTTATATGCCAAATACATGCAAGAAAAATAAAGGATTTTGTGGATGATGGTCCAAATGTCCGCATAAGGTGCAGTGGAAAAGACAATTATAAATACAAAAATAAAAGTAAAATTACATTCCTTAACAGGTGGTGGCTCGAGCACTCGCATGAGTAGCGATCGAGAAGTGTGATACAAGTACAAGTCGGTAGACACTTGCATCGTCATGTCATGGCCCGTAAATCGAGGTGACTTGTAGGAAATGGTCCCAAAATTGACTTATTAAACATGAGATGATGGTCTCATAAAGAGATAGAGGGCGGAATTACGAAACCAGTGGTGTAAACAGTGTCTCAAATGGAGTCCATATGGTCATGTTATGTCGATCAAAAGAAATTAGGTCAAATGGGGCCTATAAAATGGGGAGGGGTCCACATGGTGAAGTGTCATTGTCACTGTTCATTGTGGAGTTGGAGAGGTGGGCCCTAATTCTTCATTTGTTCACTTCTCTTAATCTGACCGACGGTTTTGCGTGCCACGACTTGCAGGTAAAAGCTCTCACTAAATCTCATCATTTTGGTGTTTTATTTGTTGGATTTGGTCACCTGGAGGCCCCCCATGAGCAGTTTGGGGTTTCATGGGGGCCAAGTCACACCTTTCGAAGGAAAAGGTGCACCCTGGGTGAACTTGTGGGGAAATTGTGAGTGCCCTGGGCGCTCCTTTTTCCCAAATAGGTGCACCCTAGCCTCTTTTGGGTGATTTATTAATGATGGCAATGGATCACATCATGGTTTTTGGTTATGCAGGATGGTGGAGATCAAGTGGAGAGAGAGAAACTGCAAGAGTGTCAGGGATGCATCCTTACATGATGGGAATGTCAGAGATACATTATCGCATTGTGGATTGCTGAAATTTATGAGGATACCCCTCATGAGGAGCTTGGGTTTGCTGATGCAAACACTGATAGGTTTCTGGGATGTTGATGAGGAGGTGTTCCTCTTTCAGGGCCAGTGTATTGAGATTACATTGGTAGATGTATACTTCATTACTAGGATCCCTATGTTGGGAGTGGTTGGTGACTTGGTACTTGTGCTCTCTCGAGGGGAGACATTGGAGGATATGTGTGATTGGCACTGTTATGCTACAGCATACGTGCGTGGTTCGTACATCCTGATGTGTGACATTGAGGATTTGTCCACACAGACGGTGGGGACCTTCCACGGGGAGCCACAAGATTTTTGGTGGTCAGCTGCAGCTAGTAGAGCATGCTATAGGTGGCACGTATTATGCATGGGGTCAGATGTATCTACAGGATATTCGACTTTAGCTGAACAGTTCAAAGAATACTGGTGCTGGTTTTTGTTTTGGCTCCTTCTTGTGTGCTTTCTTCTTTGAGAAAGTACCTACACTTCGTCCTCATTGGGCTGTGCAAGATAGTGGTCTGCGGGAGCTGAGGATGTATAGATGGTGCCAGATGATGATCTGCGAGGGTGGGGGCAGAGTGGGCTGCTTTTTTACAAAGGATTTGTTGGAGTAGTGGCTCCAGCTTCCTGTGGTGATCAAGGAGTACCCGTATGTGGGTATGGATTTCTAGGGAGACAATGAGATGCCCCGAACTCCTAGCTAGACATGGGGACCAACTGGTATGTATGTGTGATGTTTTTATGTTCATCTTTATACATAGTGTAGTGGAGTTGGTTGGTAGTTTGCATATTGATATCTGTGGACTAATGGTGTCCTTGTTTGTATGTGCAGATGTTGGTCCTTGCCCACCGCCCGGGCATCGGAGGTGGGTTGTTACCGTGGCTCTTGCAGTGGTTCCTATCAGGAGTTCCCACAGGTAGCAACGGGATATGGATGGACTGGTGCCATATATGGAGGAGGTTGTTGTTGGATTGTCAGATGATGGCTAGAAGCACCTGAGTACTAACATTATTTCCGCTATTCACAACCTTCCTCCTGAGTTGACTGGTGTGATGAGGAAGATGGCGGTGGCTTGTGATAAATTTCGTCGGGCAGTGAGAGGTGATATTCCTGCAGAGGATGAGTCCTCTTTAGAAGATGATGACCCCGAGTCAGATGATGAGTCTGAGTTGGATTAGTAGCCTAGTGGGGATATCCCTAGTGCGTTGGTGCACTTAGGGTTTTTTGTGTCACTTATGTATATCCTGTTGAGAAAGCATATGTGGGTTCTCTTTTTTGTATTGGACATGTTTTGGACATGCGACTGACCGATTTATATATATATATATATTTTGACGCACGTGGATGCAATTTTATGGTTTTATTATGTGAGTCTTTTTATGATGTTGTGGAATGCAAATGTCTATGTGATGTATTATTACAATGTGTGTGTATTTTAGACATAGTTATGCATGATGTTATGGTTGTATGTTTCCTATATGCGGCTGTGGATGTGCCAATTTAGAATATCATTGGCCATTTGATCTATGGCACTATTGAGGTTTCTGGGAACATGTGTGAATGTGATGGATTAAAAAGTTGTAACCATCTATTTAGTGCGCAAGTACTTCCTAAAGAGGCAGGGATCCCATACTCGATAGTGGTTGTTCAACTGAGAAACAAGCAGCTGGGAGTCTAAGAAGACATCAAGATGGTTAATGCCTATCTGAAGAGAAGAGGCCAAGAGGCCATTGAAACCATCATATTCTGCCTGGTTGTTGGTTGTGGTGCCCACGTATATTCTGTCAATGTGGATCAACTCGTGCTATGGGGAGTAGATTACCCATGTAGCCGAGGCAAGGTTCGAAGACCATCTTCTTGCTCCATCTGCGAATCCCATATACCGGTTTGAGGTGTTCTCCATCTGAAGCAATGTGAGGAAATGATACATAAGACTCAATTTTGAAAAAATGTGTAAAACAAAAAATGGAAAGTCTGTAATACAAGTTGTAACGTTGTCACTCAAAGGGGTGACGTTAGAGGGAAATTCGTTTGGACTTTCCAAGGATCAGCAGTCATTTCTTTATGTGACATGATGAATCCTTGTAGACGGCCTGTGGGGACATAGAAAACACACTTGGATGGGTTCAAGTGAATTCTACAATGGAGACATCATATGAAGAATTGTCACAAGTAATCTATGTGTTGTGTTCACTTCTGTGACCGCGCAATGAGGTTGTCGAAACAAGCCGACATGATGTGAGCGAGGTTGCAGAAGCATTGTGTCATGGCACACTGGAAGGTGGCTCCATCATTTTTTAGGCCAAAGGGCATGACTCGGTACACAAATGTGCCCCATGGAGTTGTGAATGTTTTCTTGTAACAGTCTTCTTTCTGGATTTGGATTTGGTTGTATCTGAAAAAACCATCCATGAAGGAAAAGGATTCATGTCCGGCGCATTCATCGATGATTTAGTCGATGAAAGGTGTGGGGAGTTTGTCTTTGGAACATGCCCCATTGCGGAAGTCTGTGTAAACATGAATGGTAGCCTGTTTTTTATTCAGGAGAACAGGATTAGAAACCCAAGTGGTGTATGCAATGGGATAAATGAAGCTAGCTGTATGCAGCTTCTCTATCTCGGCTTTCACCGCAGCCACTTTGGATGGATGGATGGGCCATTGCTTTTGGCGCATAAGTGCCACATCATGCCATGTGTCGATGTGGTGTTCCATGATGGATGGATCTAGGCCAGGATTTTTGTGTAAGACCAGGCGAAGATGTCGTGGAATTCTTGGAAGAGAGCTTTGTAGGAATCGACCTCTTCTGGGGAGAAAGATGCCACCAACATGATTTCTTCAATGATCTTAGAGTTGGTTGACATGTTGATTTTAATGGTTGGAAAAATGTTCACCATATTTCCTTCTTCGAAGGAATCTAGTGTTGGGATGGGGTTCTTGAACCAGTTGACCTTCCCATGGATGAAATCTTTGGTCTCCATGGAAAACTGGTCAGACTGCGACATCAGTTCTTCCGGGAGGAAGAACGAGCGATGGTGCATGTCATCCCATGGGTATTCTGGGGTGGTCAGAGCTTCAAGTATCTCCTCATCATTGCTGAAGCAATGAAGAGAGAGGTATGATGGACCATTGGTGGAGGAGGAGATGAGCAGGTCGGTGGAACTGGACATCATGTAAATGGACATGGTGTCTAAAGAAGGAGGTGGTGGGTGAACTTATTCGATCAAGGTGATCTCAGACTCAAGGGAATGGTGATGGAGGTCAGTGAGAGCCATTCAAAATTTGGGAAAATCTTGGCAATGGTGGGAGTAATGTCCATACAAGTTGAAAAGGACACAAGCATGGTTTGTCCTCAATGCCTTGTTCCTAACTACTGGTGCGGTTGGGAGTTCAACCACGAGGATGTCTTCGTTTGTATCCATGGCATCTAAGTGCGCATAGATCACTGGGATTTCAAGGAAATTCTGAGTTGGATGGCCCTGTTGCTCGCAGACGGCACAAGGTGGGACTTGTCATGGCTCTGCGGTGGCTTTGGAATTCTTGACCCTGGCTCTTTTGGGTTGGGACGATGCAGGTGCATGTGTGGCGGTTGGCTTGTGCAGACTGGGTGGAGGGTGAGACTTGACTGTGATGGGTTGCACCAGGGTTAAAACAACCTGGGGCATTGCTAGTTGAGTTGATGGATCAAGATACCACATCGGGATTTCCAATGTAAAGTTGGGTAGGATTAAGGTGGCCATGACCGGCTTGCTCATGACACCAGGTGGGGAGAAGAGGAAGGGAATCGTATGGAATGGGGATGAGCCCAAATAACTCCCTGATGGTTGCATGTGGGGATGCGGCTGTGGTTGTGGCTATGTGTAATGCTACTGCTACGAGTGATGTTATAGCTACAGATGATGTTGTCGTTGTGGTTGGGGCTGTGGCTGCGGTTATTGTTTCGGTGCAGCAGTGCTTGATGAGACCATGCACAAGTCCGTAGTTTCATTTTGTGTTGGTGGTGGTGGCACTAACAGGAAAGGAGCCGTCATCGTAGGATCGATAAACAACCCAAGGCCCACATTCAACGGTGGGGAGGCTGGTGTGTTTTCAACCATGGTGTTGATTGCAGGGACGACATTGGCATGTGTGGTCACCCCTTGCGCCTCAGTGGTGGTGATGGTAGGGATAATGTTGGCAGTTGCCATTAGCCCTTGCGGATCATGATAAGTGAGCTGATCAACTGTCACAATCTTCCCTTCATGGGGGAACATCATGAGATGGAAAATAGTTGATGCGACTGCTTGCATGGCATACATGTAACTTCTTCTGAGGAGGAGGTTGTACTCCAGTTGAGCGTTGATGACTTCTATGTCGATCAGCACTATCTTCTTGGCTAATGTGAAGGGGACATGGGAGAGGATTCTTTGGGATTTAGTGGGATGTCCATCATAAGCCCATAGAGCTGTGGACGATGGTTGCAGAATTGGTGATTCAAGTTTCTGCCAAACCAAGGTAGACATAACGCACATGGATGCCCCCTCATCCACTATGCACTGATGCACAACCAAATTCCAGATGGACACCAGGATTTGGAAGGTGATGGTCAAGGGCATGCTCGGTTCCTTGTTCTCTGTGTCAAATGTGATCAACTTGGAGTTAGAGGGCTATACTGCCCCTAGGGCGGCTAGTAAGGATTTCCGCTGTGTTGGGCACATTTTAGGTACCTTAAGAGGGGACATGGCGGTTGGTGTTTGGGACAAATCATCCACAATGCTATAGCTAACTGCAGCTCTAGCTATGGCATTATTGGCGACTCTATGTACGGAGGGGTGCAGGAATAGGGGTAACTAAAGAGGCAGGTTGTCTGTCTTAGATGTGGATGTTGCTGATGAGTCAACAAGTTTGGTGGTGGTACTGTACTGATTCCGTTGGGTTTGCAAGTTGACTTCTTCAGTTGTCATGGCTAGCAAGTGGTGAACACCTGTTTCAACCATGGGAGGTGCCCTAGGAGCATTGGGGTTGGGTTGGGGAGGGGGTGTGGTTGCCACCAATCCTTGCACTGGCAGTGGGTTTTGAAGCACCATGGGGGAAGGTCCTTGTGGTGCTAGGTTGGGTTGGGATTGATTTGCCACGTTGGTAGCCTATTGGGCCTTGTTTTGAATGGCCTGCTTAGCACGAGCCATGAGGGGACACTCAAATGTGTAGTGCCCATAAACGTCATAGAGTGTGCATGGTTGGTTTGTGCACAACGGGGCGTTGCGTCTTGGTGCGTTCTATCGTGGGGGGTTTTGGGCTGGCTAGTTTGCCGTGGCATTGTTGGGAGGGTTTGGTTGTTGACCACCTCCTTGTGGTTGGTTGTTTCCTTGGTTGTGGGGCCGGTTATTTTGAGCTTTCCCTTGTTGATTGTTGGGGGTAGGCTGGTTGGGATATTTTTGCTGTGCAAACACTTGTCCCAACGGAGCGAGTGGAGCGGGGGCGGGGGCTTGAACTGGTTGCACTGGCAGTGCATAGTAGATTTGTGGGGGTGATGGTGCCACAAATGTGGGAATTTACCCCACATACTACTATGTTGGCCAAGCCATGGCCTAAGCCTGCTGTGGTGGCACAGGCTGTGTGTAGGAAGTTGTTGCTCCAGATTGGGACATCATTCTGGCATAGTCCAGAGCTTGGTTTTGGTAAGAAACACTAGTAGTTTAGCTTGGTTGTGGTGTAATGGTAGGTGGTGTCGATCGAGGCTGTGACTGTTGGGAGACCGATCCTATGATGTCGTCTGTAGCATGGGATGCCCCCGATGCATCGCAGTAGGAGGTGCTTGGACGAGGGGCGTCTAGAATGATAGTATACAGGTATCCATACTGAGCATAGATAAGGTCAAATTGTTGGGCCTTTAGTATGGCCTCTTCTTCGAATTGGGGACGTCTATATGCGATGTCCTTTTCTATGGGTGGGAGAAAGGTCTTAAGGAACCAATCCAATAAGATCCTATCATCAAGTTAGATTTTGAATAGGCTACGGCATCGCCGCCACTCATGGATATGGTCAGTTATATGAGTGGCAGTGCTTTGATGGTAGGATAGCAGGATCTTCACCCCCTCATCATATCTGACAAGGATTTGGAAATATTGTAGGAACATGAAGGCTAGGGAGTTGAAGTCCAGATACTTGGCTTGTGGTAGCTCAATGTACCATTTGGCTGCAGCACCTGTAAGGGTGCATTGGAATAGCCTCAGCCAGATGGATTAGTCTATGATGTTGTTGGATGAGCACCATAGATGGAATGTCATTATGTGGTTTTGGGGACATTCCCCTGCGTTGCCTTCAAACTTGGGGATGTCTGATGGCAGCTTAGTTGGCATTGCAGGACAAAAGCTTGATGGCAGATAGGTTCGTTTGTTAATCTAGCCAGGTCAGGCAGGTTCAAACGAGCCATGAAAGGTAAATTTGACCCTAGGTTGATGTGGGATGGATCTGTGATGGTGGTGGGGTTTGTAGGTGCATAATCCATCTGTACAGCTGGGGGTGCTTGCCGTGGCACCATTGCGGATGGGCCAATGCCCCCAAGTGTTGTGGGTGGGATAGTATGAGTGGCAGGGATATTGCCCCCATGTATGACAGTAGGGGCAATGTAAGTGGATGGTTCATTGCCCCCCTGTGTGGCAGGAGGGGCAGTGTGTGTGGAAGGGCCACTGCCCCTGTGTGCTGCAAGTGGGCTAGCTTGGATGGTTACTATTGGCGGTGGCAGCTGACTAATGATAGTCTGGATGACTATGCTTGGGCCACTTGCCAGGTTGTGGGTGACAGGTTGTGGTGTGGACATGGGTCCACTTGCTAAGGTTAGGCCAAACAATGGATCCAGATTTGCACCAGCCATGGGGCTTGATGGTGCAGTATGGAGGTCTAGTTAAGACTTATATGGGTTTGAATCAGAATCAGAGGCTCTGTGGCCCTCTCATGGTGTGGGAGATCATTGAGAATGGTTTTGACGATGTCGATTGAGTGTTCCAAATTTTGGTGGTTCACCTCTTAGGCGTGAGGAAGAGTGTGAGGGATCAATTGTGTTAAATTTTATCAAATTGATGGGAATGATATTTGGACCCCAGTTTCAGTGTATTCCTATTGGTTGTAGGTGGTCACTTGACCACCAAGACTGCCAAAAGACAACACTTGGCTTGTTCCTCACAAGTGTTTCTACTCAATCGGAAGGGGTCATTGCCTGTTTCGCTTGGCAATTCCTCTCAGTGGCTAGCTACTTTGGGGTTCCTGTGGTACTCCTCTCAATGCATTTCTAGGCAGATCCCAAGTACTTCCCATAGTTGAAGCAGTCAAGGAATTATGTCCTCAAAGACTACAAATTGGTTTATACTTAATGTAAATTAGTAAATTTTAAGGCTCACTTAGCGTCATGAACTGATTTGGGTTAATTAGTTGGTATGGTGTATTTGTTTTTTTTTTTGGGGTATTCGGTTGCTGCAAATGGTTTATGAAGTCATCATGGTAGAGTTCATGTCATTTTGTATGCATGAATTGAATGAAATTGTGAACAAATACAGTGATTAACCTTGAATTTTTGATGGCCTAACTAGATGTCTACCTCTCACTGATATTCCTCTTCAACCGATATAAGGTGCTGGGCTCTCAACACAATGGGACTAAGCCCATCTGTAGATCCTCAGGTCACCTCCTAGATGCAAGGTTGGTCAACAGGGAGGATGCTTAGCACTGTGAGAAGCCCTCCTTCTCTACCCTCTATACCTTCTAGGTCATTCGGTTTTAGTGGTTTGGAACAATATAGTGGAGTGCCTAGATCTATATGAGCTTTCCCTTTGTCATATCCTAGAATACCCTGGAGGGTGATGACTGGGTAGAGGAGGAAGGGGAAGCAAGACAGTTAATTTTAGGTTGATTTTAGTTAGGCTAGGTTCATTTGATTAATCCATTTAACATTTACTTGGTATCTACACATTGTTTATAAAAGAAATTGTAGAAAATGAAAACAGAAACTGAAATTGACTTGCAGTGCTGGACAGAGGTGGCTAAGCTACACTGACAGTCCTATAAAACTAAAATTTAACTGTTATTAAACTAAAATTAAAGCTCTATTTGACAGGACGCACATTTATGATCAAATCTAGTGAGGGGGCCACAAGATTTTTTTAGAAACAGGTGAGGGGGTTGTAAAGAATGTGGAAACAGTCACAGACTGAGTTTCTGGGTTGAAGTCGTACTTATCAGGGGATTAAGTGTACCCTGGGTGCACCTGTTTGCCCATTAGGTGCACCACAGTCTCACTTTTGGCCCTGATAAGAGCGCCCTACTCCGAATTGGGGGTTTTTTGTGAGACAGAGTCATATCTGGATGACATTAACTTGTACAGTGGTCAACCTGACTTGGTTTTGCCTAACAGAGGCTTCAGCAGTACTGAAAATAGGAAATAAACTAAATTTAAGATGGATTTAATAGAATTTTTTTTAAACTAGGGAAAAAAATTTAAAAACTTGAAAATAAAAAATTTGGACCAGGGATCCCATGGGATCGACCTGGTATGGTCGCCATTTCTGTAGCAAGGATTTCTCCCTACTACAGGGGCAGGAAAGGCTCCCTTCTATCTATAGGACAGAAGGGTAGGTTCCTGCTAGTGGGTAAATGCAGAAAATAAAACGTAATGTAAATAACAAAAATGAAAGCTAAGCTAAGAACAGAAAGAAGATAGAAGCAATGGTGAACCCCTTTGCAAACACAAGTTAGGGTTCCACCTCCAAATACCTGCAAACAAAGATTAGGATACAATAACCTACAAAACAATGTTAAAAATAAAACTACAAATGAAATAAGGGTTAGAAAGAAAAGACAATTAAGAAACTAAGAAACAAAACATGAAACATGGTTATACCTTCTCTTGGGTGGAAATGGGCCACCATGCCCTAGCTTATGGAAGCACCTCTCTTGGATGGGGAGCTTTGGCTCAATGGAAATGGAGGAGAGGGAGTGTGGGTGGCTTGAGAGGCAAAGGTATCAAGGCATCCACAGGCAACATAACAATATGTAAGGGAGAAGTTGTTTGAGAGTGACCCCCCCGCCCTCATTTTATAGCTTTTTCAAGGAGTTTTAGGGTTTTAAGCCCTTGGTCAGGGATTTAGCCCCTTTTTTGGGCTTTTAGCCCCTTTCACCCTAAATTTAGCTCCTTTTACAGTTTTAGCCCCTTTTTGGGGGCTTTATCTCTGAGGAGACTATTTTGGGCTCCTTTTTGGGGTTTTTAAGCCCTTTTCTTCATCCTTTAGCTATTTTGAGGGTGTGGGGGTCTAATGGAGGGATATGAGGGTCGTGAGATGGTTTCCTTGGGTGGTGTAGGCCATTGAAAGCTGAGTGGGGGATTTTTGGGTTAACAATACTAATACAAAAAAGAAAAAGCCACCATGCCCCAGCCCAGGAAGCACCACCTCTCCACTAAAAATCCTATGATGTTCATGGGCCATACAATGAGCTCCCGCCCTCACACATCAGGGGGCAATTTGTTAACCTAAAAAATCCCTCACTCAGCTCTACATGTCCTATACCACCCAAGGACACCCATACACGACCCTCATTTGATCCCATTTGACCCCCACACCCTCAAAAAGGCTAAAAAATATGCAAAAGGGCTTAAAACCCCCTAAAAAGAGCCAAAATAGCTCTCATAGGGGCTAAAGACTCTAAAAAAGGGATAAAACCCCTCAAAGGAGCCTAAAACCCCCAAAAGAGCTAAGGGTTGAGTGAAAGAGGATAAAATCCCAAGAAAAGGGCTAAAGCCCTGACTAGGGGCTTAGAACCCTAAAAAAGCTATAAATAGAGGGGTGGGGGTCACTCTCAAATCATTCCTTCCTTGCATACTATTATGCTACCTGAGTGAGTGCCTTGAGGTCATTTTCCTCTCAATCCATCCTCCCATTGAGCCATAGCTCCCCCATTCTCAAGAGAGGTGCTTCTCCAAGCTGGGGCATGGTGGCCCATTTCCACCCATAGAAGGTATACCTTATATTTTGTGTTGTTTGTTTTAGTTTTTCTAACATATTTTTGCTTGCAGGTTTTATCTCCTAACATGTTCTTGCAGGTCTCTATTGTTGTATGCATGGTCTTGGAGCTTAACCCATAACCTTGTGTGCAGAGTATTTTTCTTTGTATTTATGTTCTATTCCATTTTTCTTACAAAACCATAAGGAACCCTGCCCTTCCATCCTATAGACAGAAGGTAGCCATTCCTGCTCTGTATTAAGGGAGAAATCCTTGCTACACAAGGTAAGAAAGAAGGCATAGACTATGAAGAGACATTTGCACCAGTGGCGAGTCAAGTATACATAGAGCAGCCAATAGGAGTTGAGACACATGACTGACATACTCATGTGTGAAAATTAAATAAGGCCTTGTACAAGATCACAAGGCACCCATGGGATAGAGCATACAGTTACATAAGGAGCTTGAATATCATCTAGAGTGATGAAGATCTTAACCTTTGCTACAAGGTTGAAGATGAAAGCCTATATAGGAGGACAAGCTCACAGATGGGTGCGAGAAGAAATTTTGAACAAAGTTCAAGTTAGAGGATCTTGGTAAACAATGAACCCATATGGATACACAAAATATCAATAGCAGAGGAAGCTACTTGTCACTCCATTACATATTGTTTCAATACATAGAGTATGAAAGGTAGCGGGAGAATGATGCTCCACTTCAGAGGGGGTGACTACAGAAGAACTTGAGGTTTGAGATGGTATGACAGGATGGAAAGCTTACTGATGGATCTAGGATTTACTAAGAGTAAAATGGATTCCAACCTTTACTTCAAGGTCGAAGGAGGAAGACCAGCGATGCTCCTATTATATGTCGATGACCTGTTCCTAACGGGAAAAGAGGAACTCATGAAATATGCAAGAAGGAGACTTGTTTCCAAGTTCGAGATGAAGGACTTGGGTATGATGCACTACTTTCTAGGCATGGAGGTGTGGAAAATTATGGATGGAATCTCCCTTGGACAAGGGAACTATGCAGTGGAGATACTGAAAGAGGTTTGGTATCATGGGCTGCAAGGCCATGCCCACACCTATGGCATCAAACTTGAAGCTATTGAGTGATGCTTGATCAGAGATGGTTGATGCCAGGATGTATCATTAGATTATTTTTTCACTAATTTTCTTAACAAATACAAGACCAAACACATGCTTTGTTGTGAACAACCTGAGCCAGTTCCTGAAAGATCCGAGACATGCTCACCTGGTTGCAAAGCATGCAGTGAGGTACCTAAAGGGTACATTTGAGTATGGGATCAAGTATGATATGAATAAAAATACTAACCCACATGTTTATGTTGATTCAGATTGGTAGTACCATCGAGAAGAAGAGAACCTTGGGTTGCTTCTTCAGTTTGAGATCTAGTATGGGCTACTGCTTTGGCAGGATGCAGTCCTGCATGGTGCTGAGTCCAACTAAGGCAAAATATGTTGCCACTTGATAAACTATTTGTGAGGTAGTATGTTTCTTTTGAAAGCTACTATTTTGATTTGATTTGACTTGCATTTTTGTATGATGCAGAGAGTGGTAGTGAAGCTCCAGTATGTGATCCAGACCGAGATCTCTTGAAAGAGGGAATGATGAGTTCTAGCATAGCTGATGAGATAGGTTATCTAAGCATAAAATCCAGGTGAATCTTGTAGTTTTCTTAGACATAATTAGTCATATAGGTTGTCCTCAGATGTAATCAGTCCTGGAGAAGGTTGTAGGTTATCCTTGGACATAATCAGTCCTGATGTGATTATATGCTATAAATGTTTAGAGTGAAGTTTGAATACTTTAGAGAAAATCTTGGTGTACCTCAGATTGAGGTTCCTTCCAAGGGGAAGTGATGAGTCCAAAAGACATAGATACACATAAGCCTTTCTGACATGGTGGTAGGCTAGGCCTCCCATGGTCGTTGATGTAAGTACTGAGACCCTTTCCGACATGGTGGTAGGTTGGGCCTCCCATGGTCATTGATGTAAGTGCTAAGAGCCTTTTTGACATGGTGGTAGGATGGGCCTCCCATGGTCGTTGATGTAAGGGCTATGTTATTTGTATCTAGGATGTGCTTCATGTGACAATGAGATGATCTGAAGATGAAGATGTAATAGTAGGGTACACAGGTGTTGCAAGGCATGTAATTAGTCTAGGGATTCTCCTTCATGTTTTCCTGTGGAATATAATCAGTCTTGGGATATCTTGCAGGTTTTGCAAGAGGCATATAATAGGTCTTGAGATGTACCTACTTGATGTCTTGCTCGTAGAGATGATGAAGACCTGGAATAGGGCTAGGCCTACATCCAACATGAAAAATGGCTAACACTATAGATGAAGACTTGGTAGAGGGATAGGCCTACATCTAACATGAAAAAGGGTTGGCATTGTAGATGAAGTCCTGGAAGAGGACTAGGACTACATCCAGCATGAAAAAGGGATGGCACTATAGATGAAGACCTGGCATAGGACTAGGCCTATATCTAGCATGAAAAAGGGTTGGCACTGTAGAAACTTCTGATGACAAATACAATGGGATGATGATCAAATTATAAGAAGATGATGGAAACAATTATGATGAAGACTCTATGACTCCGTGATGATGATGATGCGATGAAGACCTGACCAGGTGTGTTGATGACTATGTAGAGAGAGAATACCTTCCTATTTAAGAGGGAGTGTTGATGTATTTGTAACTTCGAAAGATATTCTGATGTATATTATAATTGTATGTTGTTGTACCCCTATTGGGGATGCTTGTTACCCCTTTCTAGGATGTCTAAATTGTGTCTAGACCTTTGGGTACAACCTCCATTGTAAGTCAGGGAAATAGTCCATAGTGTAACATCATGTAATATGTAATTGTGGTATCTCTAGGATAAGTGGGCCCCATGTGATATGACATGTAGGATCGAGTCTTATATTTGGTCAGTGACTTGAAAGGGTATAAATAGGGAGGCACTCTCCCTCATTTATACACACCTCACATACTCTCTAAGGTGCATGAGAGAGAGAGACAGTCAGAGGAGGAGAGAAATATAGTTGTTGAACATTTCTTATTACTGGTTTTGATCATCTTACTATTCTAAATACGTTTTTGGGGTTTTCTCCTTCATGGTTTCCCCAATGAAAAGTTTTGTTTCTTCTGTATATTTTATATCTTATGCATTTTGTTGTACTTTTTATTCTTTCAAATAAAGATCCTAGATAATCTAATTAGATCTTAAGAAAATCTAACAATTCATAGAGTAAACCAAGAGAAAATAACGAAGAATAAAAACCCACATAGCAACGAAAAACGTAGAATCACAGTACTATATTATAAACATCGACAAAATTTACTTTAAGAGTTTTCAAAGGATTGAAAATATATCTCCACACAGACTTCATGGTCTGTAAGAAAAAGGGGTTTCAATATATTAAATTTTCATAAACCCCAATGAAGCCGTAGGATTTGGAAAACAATTAAAATCCATGTCATTTAAACACCATAAAGGAAAAACACAGAAGTGTTTACCATTTTAACTGAAGGGATCATACAATCCAAACAAAGATAAACCCAAGAGATAACATTGTTCCATCTTTTCCATACCTTCAAGGACCGTAGGATTTTAGGCTATAGTGTCTTAACCGATCCTTTCATCCGAGGAATGGCCCAACACTCACATCTGACCATGGGAGGATTGCATCCAACAACCATGTCAGAAAGGCTCTCCACTTACATTTGACCATGGGAGGAACACATCTAACAACCATGTTAGAAAGGCTCTACACTTACATCTGACCATGGGAGGAACACATCCAACAACCATGTCATAAAGGATCTACACTTACATCTGACCATGGGAGGAACACATCCAACAACCATGTCAGAAAGGCTTTGCACTTGCATCTGACCATGGGAGGAACACATCCAACAACCATGTCAGAAAGGATCTACACTTACATCTGACCATGGGAGGAACACATCCAACAACCATGTCAGAAAGGATCTACACTTACATATGACCATGGTACGAACACATCCAACAACCATGTCAGAAACGGTCTACACTCACATTTGACCATGGGAGGAACACATCCAATAACCATGTCAGAAAGGCTCTACACTTACATCTAACCATGGGAGGAACACATCCAACAACCATGTCAGAAAGGATCTGCACTTACATTTGATCATGGGAGGAACACATTCAAAAACCATGTCAAAAAGGATCTACACTTACATTTGACCATGGGAGGAACACATCCAACAACCATGTCAGAAAGGAACACAGACTCATCACTTCCCCTTAGAGGGAACCTCAATTTAGAGAACACCAAGCTTTTCCCTGAAGTACTCAAACTTCACTTTGGCTAATGGTTTGGTCAACACATCAGCTATCTTCTTGTCCGTCGCAACATACTAGAGCTTCACTGCTCCTCTCTACACCATATCCCTGATATAGTGATATTTGATCTCGATATGCTTTGACTTGTCATGGAACACCAGATTCTCAGACAACTTCACACAACTCTGGTTGTCGCAATATATACAAGTAGCATCCAACTAGAGATCAAACAAATCAGATAATAGCTTCCTCAGCCACAATGCCTCACAACTAGCCAAACAAGCTACGATATACTTTGCTTCGACTGTACTCAGTGCCATGTAGGATTGCTTCCTGCTAAACCAAGAGATCACACCTAATCCCATACTGAAGCAACACCCCAAAGTGCTCTTCCTATCAATGGCACTTCCTTCCCAATCTGAATCCACATAACCTTCCAGGTTAATCTTCTGATTCAACTCATACTTGATCCCATAATCAACTGTACCCTTCAAGTACCTCAGAATATGCTTTGCAGCAATCAAGTGAACATGTCTAAGATCTGTCAGGACCTGGCTCAATGTGTTCACATCAAAGCAAATGTCTAGTCTCATATTCATCAAGTGCATCAAGGAACCAATCATGTGATGATACATCGTAGCATCAACTGACTCTGATGAAGCATCACTCAATAGCTTCAAGTTCGATGCCATAGGTGTGGTCATGGCCTTGCAAACCATAATCCTGAACCTCTTCAGGATCTCTACTACATACTTCCCTTGTTCGATGGATATTCCATCCGCATCCTACCACACCTCCATGCCTAGAAAGTAATGCATCATACCCAATTCCTTCATCTTGAACTCAACAACAAGCTTCCTCTTCATGTTAGCAATCAACCCATCCTCACCTATTGCAAACAGGTCCTCTACATATAGTAAGAATATCACTAGTTTCCCTTCCTCAACCTTGTAGTAAAGGTTGGAATCTACTTTACTTTTAGTAAATACCAAACTAGTCAGGAGGCTGTCAATTTTTCCATACCATGTCCTCGGTTCCTATTTCAAACCGTACATGGCCTTCTTCAATTTGCACACATGAGTCTCCCTGTCATGTGTCTCAAAACTGAGTGGCTTCTCCACATACACTTCCTCTTCTACTACACCATTCAAGAAAGCCATCTTAACATCCATTTGGTGTATCTTCCATTTCATTACTGTAGACAGAGCAAGTACTGATCTGATGGAAGTGTATCTAGATATAGGTGCAAAAGTCTCTTCATAATCTATTCCTCCTTTCTGGGAGAAGCCACGAGCCACAAATGTTGCTTTATATTTCTCTATGCTACCATATGTAGCATGATTGATCTTTTAGATCCACTTGGAAGTCACAACAGACTTCCCCTCTGGTCTTGGGACAACATCTGAGACATCATTCTTCATGATCGACTGGTATTCCTCAATCATAGCATCCTTCCATTCATTCTTCTCTATTGCTTCTTCATAGTTGGAAGGTTCTTTATCAATGATGTCACATAATAGGGCTACATAACTGGAGTATGATCTAGTTCTCTTCCTTTCTCTATGCATTTATTCCGGAGCCCCATATCCCTCTGTACCTTGAATAGCCTCTCGTACCCATGCAGGTTTCCTTTTATGAGGATTCTTCTCTTGAGGTGGATCTACAGGTTCTTGAGATTCTTCCATTTATTGATCTTCTTCTGGAGTTGTTTCGTTCATAGTTGTGTCTTGGATTCTGGGTACTTCTTCTTCTTCAAGGTCTTCAAAAGTTCTCTTTCTAGGGTTGTTGTAAGTTGAGTCTTCATCAAATGTTACATCTTTGCTGATGTCGCTCTTCTTGAATCCTAGGAAGTATATTCTGTAAGCCTTCAATCTTTCACTATATCCCACAAATATACCCTTCTTTCTTGAAGGATCTAACTTTGTCTTCTTTTATTTTGGAATGTGTATGTACACTGGACAACCAAATATTCTGAGATGACTGACTTTTGGCTTCTTTCCGAAGAAGACTTCTTCAGGTGTCTTTTTTTCAAGTAATCTATGCAGAGTATGGTTATGACGTACATACACAGCTATTCTAGTTGCTTCTGCCCATAGATGCATGGGGATATCTTGATCATGGCACATTTCCCTTGCAGCTTCCATGATCATTCTGTTCTTTCTTTCTGCAACCCAATTCTGTTGTGGATTATATGGAGTGGTCAACTCCCTCTTAATCCCTAAATCTCTGCATAATTCTTTGAATTCATTTGATGTGAATTCTCCTCCATTATCTGATCGAAAGTCCTGATTTTATTTTTTGTGTGGTTTTCGATCAAGGCTTTGAATTCTTTGAAATTGCTGAATACTTCATCCTTGCTTTCCAAGAAGTATATCCATGTCTTCCTAGAAAAATCATCAATGAAAGAAACATAATATACATACCCGCTTAATGAACTAGATGACATCAGACCACATATATCGGAGTGGATGATTTCCAAGATTCCTTTTTCCTTACTCTTGCTACTTGGAAATGTCTTCTTTGTGTTCTTTCCTTTCGCACATCCCTTGGAAACACCTTTATGTTTTGCTTGTATTTTTGAAAGACCTTCAACAAATTTTCTTGCAAGTGGTAGTGCCTTATAGTGCACATGTGCAAGCCTTCTATACCAAAATTCATTTGGCTCTATCGAGTCATGGAAAAAGGCTTGTTCTGGTTGGCCCTTCAATTTTTATAGTCCTCCCTCTTGCTCTCCAATTACTACTGCATCATCTATAGTATTTTCTTTTGGCCACATAAGAACTTGGCCATCTATAAATGAAACTCTCTTGCCTTTTGAATCTAATGCCGAGATGGAGAGAAGATTCTTCTTTAGTCCTGGTACAAACAAGACATCCTTCATTTTCATAGACATTCCAGAGTCTAGTTTATAGGAGGATTCACCACTGCCTTTTATGGGATACTGGTAGTCATCCCAAAGGTTTACTTTGTGGGTGATTCATGTTTGAATAGTTTCACAAAAGATTTCTTGAATCCTGTAATGTGTTTGGAAGCCCCACTATCTATAATCCAATCATTGCTTCCATGTGTGACAGTTCCCCTGAGGGAAGAGATAAAAAAATATTCTCCATCACTTGAGGAATCATCACTTTCTTATTTGATTTTATTCTTGGGAGGTTTATCATCCTCTGCAGTGTGAGGATGTTGTCTTTTCTTGTTTTCCTTCTTCTTGTGAGAGCCATTTTTGTTTCTAGGACAATCTCTGGAAAAGTGTCCTCTTTCATCACATGTATAGCATCTAAAGTTAGGTATATTTTCGTTAGATCTTATAGGGCTATCTTTCTGGTGAGAGTGCTTACCTTTGTGATAGTCTGTTCTGCTTTTCCTGGATTGTACTATGAGAGCTTGATCTTCATTTCCTATCTTTTCTTCTCAAGCTACTATTTGAGCTTCTTCCTGTGAGCATTCTTCCCACAACCTAATAAACTTGATTTGCTTCTTTTCTGGCACAGATCCCTTGAATGAAGGAATCTCGTGACCTAGGGAGACCATTCAAGGTCATCATCACAATTTCTCCATTCTCTACTTCTTCATCTACTGCTTCAAGTTGTTTGTTGATTTTAGAAACCCTTGTAAAGTATGACTGTATGGTCTCTTCATTCTATATCATTACATTCTTCGATTGGTTCCTCAAATTCATCTTCCGATTAATGTTCTTCCCTTCAAATAGCTTGGTCAAGGAATGAAACATCTCTTTAGATGTCTTTAGGGAAGAAACATGTGGTATAAGGTGATCCTTGATTGAATCAACAATAATCATCTTGGCCTTGACCAAGTTCCTTTTGTGTAATGCCTTAGCCTCATCTTCCTTTGGAACTGGAACCTGTCCAATTATGTAAGAGTCTAATTCATTTTCTTCTAGGACCAGGGAGATCCTATACTTCCAGGCTCAGAAGTTGTCATATCGCTCAATATTTTCATCAATCTTGGTGTGATGAGACATATTAATAGAGAACCTCAAATGGAAATACAAAATATTTAGATCTTACCAATTTAAGAATTTGAGAACTGGATTTGGAGCTGATCTTTTGCAGTGCTAGTTTTTTGGTTCCAGGGAAAATTAAGGTTTGACTTTCCCATAGTTCTACACAACCAAAAACCTCTATTTTTGTCTCTAAACTTCAATTTTGATGAGGATATCAATCCTAGGATGGGTTCACTCAAAAATTCCACTTCTGTGAAAAGCCCTAATTTCCTGATGTAGTGGTAGGTAAAAAACTGAAAAAGCTTAGAATCAGATTCTGCTTCGACAAAAAGATGTGCCCTTCAATGGAGAGTCATCCTAGCCTTATTTTGCTGATGGATTGTGGAGAGAGACCCAAAAAGTAGGAAGCCCTAACTTATGTAGCTACACAATGTATTCTTCTCAGGTTATCTCTAATACCATGTTAGATCTTTATCATTTGAGCAATATGATATTTAGGATCTTAGCTGAGAGAATAACATGCATAGCAATCAATCACAAGAGACAATAGACACAAATATTTTCCCTGGGGAAACCATAAAGGAGAAAACCCTGCAACTTCCTTAGAGATAGAATGAGCACCAAAAGTAAAACCCAAAGATACAAAGATGATCTACGACAGCTGATCTCTCTCTCTCTCTCTCTCTCTCTCTAATCCCAGCTTCTTCTTTCTCACTCATGCACTACAACTGAGTGTGAGTGTGTGTGTTATAAATAGAGAGGCTTACTCTCTATTTATACTAGTTTCTGACTTGACATTAACTCACCAGGGCCAACTTCTCTAGAAGAGTCTAATAAACCTAGTGCCCCACAACTGTGGGGACTTTTCCCCCTAATCAACAAGGAGGGTTAACCTTTATGACTTTACATCAGTTGTTTACAGTAATGATTCTCCCGATAGGAACATCGGGGACCAATCAAATACAATATATGAAATACACAAGTGAATGCATTCTGAAGTTACAAATACATCAACATTCTCCACTCTCTCTCACTCCACAACTCATCCAACTACACCTAACCCGCACCCCCTATCTATTCCCCAACCCTCTCTCTCTCTCTCTCTCTCACACACACACACACACACACACACACACACACATCCCTTTCTCTCTCCCTACCACTAACACCCCCCCTC